>BFEA01000052.1:2110648-2139310 GCA_003427395.1 Chara braunii
TCAGGAAGGCTCCATCTATTGGTGGGGAGCAACACCTGCTGGAAATCGGGTCCAGCGTCTACCCTACCCTAATTGCCCACAGGCCTGCGAAAACAACAAGCAAAAATCCATGAGTTACAGATTGTATTAATGGGACGCTGGACACGGTTTCCAGCAGGTGCCGCTCCCCACCAATAGATGGAGCAGCCCGCCAGAGATACCCTCAATCACGATGGTTCTCTTACCACCACCGGGAGAGAGGGCTTACACAAGGGTTATTCTTGCAAAAAAAAAAAAAAAAAAAAAAAAACCTGCACGAATCTTCTATAGGTTGATATTTGGGGACTGGACAACAGAGGACTCATCCACACCCCTCCCTTCATTGTTGGATTTTCCTGACCTCTTTCCCCCAGCAGCAATGGCTATGGTGCCTAGATCTTTGTATGCTTATGAAGACGTGTGAGCAGCTTTGTGTTGGCTGTGTTTATTATCGTAGAAGAGGAAAGAGGTGAATGGCATCTAGGATAATCAGAGCTAGGAGTAACCTGCAATTCTGGCGCCCTGGGGCCTGGACGCACTAGCAAGGTATTCTACCACGCCGTTCAGGATTTCGATCACGTGTGGCCTCGAGTGACTCGGTACGGCCGTCGAATACATTGGATCTCGACGGCCTGGTAGTTTTGGAGCGGGGACTGTAAAGATGCCCACCTCCGTCCAATGAGATGCGTCAAAAAACAAAGAAAAAAGAAATTGGACATGATAGCTCGTGGCTTTGCGGGGGCGGGAAGTCTGGAGGTTGATTTCCAGACTTCGTTTTTCTTTTTTTTGGCTCTGAGAAATAGAACTTGAAATGTGAAATTCGAATATTGTGGTGGATCTGCCAATATTGTGGTGGATCTGCCAGGAACTCTTTCGCGTCTGTCCGATGGCCTGCTAGAGGCATCATGAGATACATGGCGAGGAATGTATCCCAATACCCATTACTTGTTCATCCTCGTGAATGTGTTCGTGGACACATTTTATTGCCACGGTACATCACTATGAAGAGTTATGTGAAGGAGATCGTACCAACCCATGAATTCGGGTGCACAGCTGCTCTTCTTTGTTTTATGTGCCATTTCAATTCATTTCAAATCAGAAAAAGACTAGGCTACCAGCTGGGCCGCCCGGGCCCCGGGTTACCAGCCAGTGCAAGGACAAGGGAAGGTCCCAGCAAAAAAAAAAAAATCCAAAAAATCTGAAAAAATACTATGTTATCATTGTTATGTAGAAAAATAAACTGAGGCTCACATCGAAATTCTTTACCAAATTTAAAATATAAAATAAAATTTAAAAATATTTTATTTATTTTTATCTTTTTGGCCCGGCCGGGCAAGTGACCCCGGGCCACTCTGGTAGCCTAGGAAAAAGATCAATTCATGCAAAAAAAAATAACTTTGTCTTTTCCAAAAAACCATAAAACTGCGTCACACGTCGTAGAATACTTTGCTAGTGGGTCCAGGCCCCTGGGAAGGGTGAAGAGGCGATTTCCCTCATATCATCCATCTTTTTTTTCTTAAAAAAAAAAAAAAAGACAGTGCACTGTGCTAGTTCAGCGGTCTCGCTGCATATCATCCATCTCTTCTTCTTCTTTTTTTTTTTTTTTTTTTTACAAAGCCCAGGTTGTTGTTGAGGTGGGATACTAGACCAGTGACAGTTACCCACAGCACTTGGTCACTCGGTTGTCCAGCTGAATCCCTCTGAAGACCCCACCCACCCTTCCTCTTATCATTTTTGCCCTGGCGCACCCCCACCCCCCCTGTCCTACCCTAGTGTTAACCACCTGGGACCATCACCCATTGCCATAACCAGACAACGGTTGCAGGCACCTGGGGTAGGCAGAGAGACCTACCCCCCTGCTCAGCCTTGGTTGAAGCAGACGTCGTGCAAGCCCGGTTGCACGTGGACTTCGGGAGCTAGGTATGAACATGCTACTACAGGTCTTCATGAGGGTGCACGGTGTTACGTTGTATTACTACTGTTGTGTTTTTGATGGCAGAGAGCTGAGAATCCTCCGTTCCCTCGTATATCCCTGGACTCCGTTCTGGCCCCGCGGTAAGGTGCAGTATCTCCTGACACCCCCGACATCCCGTACTAAGGAACTGCTATGCCAGCCTCAACTCTACGCTATGTACTAGGAGGATAACCAACCCTGAGTCATGTGTGTATTGCAGTGCTCTATTATGTTGATGGTACTTGATACAGTCACAGTCATAGCCCTCTATGAGCAAGACAGAAAGACGTTACTGCGGTTATCCAACAAGTACTTCAGGGGAAGGGCCGTCAGGATATTGGAATGGCAGCCACCGGACACGCTAACATCGGACGAGCGGAGGGAACAGTTAATGAAGGCGAACTTCTGGGTGGAATACAGGTTTGCCCCGGTGAGTATACAAGGAGCCATTTTGACAGAACTAGAAACAATTGCCCCAGTGGTGGGTTACATCAATGACCTCCCACAATTCCTGTCGCGCAGAGACGACAACCTCCTCGTGGCAGTCGAATGGGATCCGGGTAAACAGTTCCCGATCTCGCGGGAGTGGACCTATACTCAGGGGGGAAAGCTCATCTCGATCCCAGTCAGCCACACGCAGGACCTCTGGTGCTACGCGTGCAAAGAAAGTGGCCATCTTTGCACCGATGAGGACTGTCCGAGGTCCCGCAAACACCGCATTAAGGGACTGGTAAACATGCATCAGACCATCATTGACGCTTGGGTCCCAGATGACCCGAAGTTGCAAGGATGGATCTTCAGAGAAAATGATCAGAATAGGCCGGGTATCTAGGAATGGCAACGGCAACACAGGCCGGCGACCTACCCGGACCTTGCACAGATCTACAAGTCCCCAATCAGGCTGAAAACGCAAACTCCAGCTCACAGCCCGGATGCTGACCTGCAGTCCCAGAAGGCGGATCACAACGCAGGACCACACAAACAGGGAAGGCAGAAGGCCAGGGCAACTAAGTACAGGAGAAAGCACCCCTTGCAACGTCTCATGGGGAAGGCTCTGATACGGGAGAGGATGTGCCAGCCACCCCCAACCTCATCAGGCGACGAGGGAAGCTGCCCCAGGGGGATGCCACAGTCACTACACTCACACTCACTGAAGCACAATCACAATCTGTATGTGACACATCACAAACTGCCACTCTCCCTCACCAGCCATTGAATGAACTGCCATCAGCAAAACAAAATCTGACAATGCCGCCAGCCCTCCCACCTCAAACAACGATCCCCCTGCCTCAGGCACGGCACGACAACCGCCAGCAACCGGTACAGCATACAATAGTGGTTGGCCTACCAGCTCAACCAATCCAGCAGCAGCAGCAAACATCAGCTGGCCAAGCTCCACTGGACCTGCAGGAGACAGAAGGGGTCATCACTCCAAGCCCACGCCAGATGTGTGGAAAGGCCGCAATCCTGGGCCTGCCAGCTGGGCACCAGGCAAACGGAGAGCAACAGCTCATGCATGCAGCCGGCCAAGATAACCCTCAGGTCATTGGAGAGCAACAGCTCCCACCTGCAGAGGGCCGGGGCCCCTGGAACCAGCACGTGGCAGCACTGCCTGCCCTGATAGAGGGTTGCACGATGATAGTAGGGCTCCCAGCCTACTCCACTACTCCCTCTCTGACCCCCACACCTGCAGGGGAGACCTGCCAGGGGGAATCGAACACAGCAGTAACAGGAATATCCCCCCGGCACCCGGGACAGGGGCGAGAGCACCAACGCACGGAAAAAAGGTCATACGAGATTCAGACCAAAGGGACAACTACAATGGCCACTCTGGCTGGACCCGAATTAGGGAGGCCGCTGGAACTCCCAATCCAACATAGCCTGCAAACAGAACCAGTTAAGAATGGACAACCCCAACTAAGCTTGCAGGAACCGGCCACAGTGGCACGACCCGAATCAGGGAGGCCGCTGGAACTCCCACTCCAACACAGCCTGCAAACGGAACCAGTTACGAAAGGACAGCACCAACTACGATTGCAGGAACCGGGCCCCGCCCTGAATCAATCCCTGGTCTTACAGGAGAAAAGGTCACACGAGCTTCATACCAAAGGAACGTCTATAATGGCCACAGTGGCTCGACCCGAATCAGGGAGGCCGCTGGAACTCCCACTCCAACACAGCCTGCAAACAGAACCAGTCACGGAAGGACAACTTCAACTAAGCTTGCAGGAACCGGGCCCCGCCCCAAATCACCCCTTGGCCTTACCAATGACGAACCAGGTGACCAGGACGGTGAAAATGGTGGTCGACCACATGAAAGACCATATGAAAGATTACATAGCAAAAGGAAACTGGGTTCAGAGAATTGCAGAACTTACTGCAGGGGTCCCGCCCCCTGAGGAGAATCACACAACAGCGCCTCACAATTCCACACCCCTTTCTACTGCGGTAAGGGAGGACTCAGAGGCGCTAGGGCCCCGATTCCCCCTCACTACGGCAATAGGGCCATCACGACCCCCATTGCTCACCCTGAACTCCTTACCGAGCCTGGCTCCACAACAGGGTCAGATTGCCCTGCACACCCAGTCCGGTCATCTGCAGCTTACACAAAACGAACCTGCAGCAGCAAGCCAACATCTCTAGCACACAACAGCAACAACAGGGGGACATCGGGACAATCAATCCCCCTTCCCCATTGGGAAGAGCACACAACCCAGGCCGCGAGCAAAGCTGGACCGATTACCAGGCCTATGCACAGACACCCCACATTGCCTTGCAACAGGTTCTCGGCCAGATCTGGGCCACCCGCCCACCCGACCACACACCTCACGTTGTGCTGTGTGCCCGGGTGGACGGGCGACACTCAGGGGAAGATTTGGGATCACCCCCATCACCAAATCCCTTGCAGGACTCGCCCCCAGATATGGAGATGGACCCTGGACCGGGAAGAGACCTAAATGGGGACTTCCAAATGCTGGTGACGACCGACCCAGACGCTCCTGACTGCAGGTTGGTGGAAGGTGTTCTCCAACAGGGGGAGTCGGTGGACTCTGGTCAGGCAGCAAGCTCGCTTTTGCAGCAGCCTGTGATGTTCTCACCCGATCCACAACGCCCGGAAGTGTTTGCCGGACCCCACCCAGCGCCGACTCCGAAACAAATATCGGCGCACCGACAGGTCACACAAAAGCTAAAATTTCTCACTGATGAAATAATAATGAGAATGCTGTTCCACGGTCGGGAACCCGGCCAACTCTCCATCCACCCCCTTCACTGGGAAAAGATAAGAAGGGCCCTTATGTACAGCCCTCGGGTGTTGGTACTACTGGAGAGCTTCCCAAATGCCGACGCTGTGGACTGGGTCATAGTGGGAAGACAACTTATCACGACAATCAGTGACTTCAGGACAAAGATTTATAGATATACAGTGCAAACAAGGCAGGCACAGACCGATCTCCAACTGTCAAAAAATACCGGCAACGAAGCCCCTGCCGACATGCAGCAAGATTTCTGTTTTGAAGGCGTATCCTGGCCAGCTGTGCTGGTACACGTCCTGCAACAGACAGCACTACCAGCAGCCTGCTCTGATCTGATGCCGATGTATGGACAGCAACCCAGCTCAAATGCTGAACCAGTCATGGGTGAAATGCAGATATCCCAGATACCCCCGTGGCCCACTCAGGGCCCGGACCTGGGTACCTTACTGGCGGACCTCCCTGATCCACCACTGGACCAGCAGTCCGACTCAGAATCGGACTCAGAAATGGGGCCAACAGAGTTGTTTGCAGACTTCCCGTTTGCCCACGGGATACGAGCCCCCCCAACCCAGGCCCGCACCCTACCGCTCTCGGCCACAGGTGACCAGTAGGCAGGCCTATCTGAGCTGGCGGGCCTGCAACTGGCAGCCATACCGCCGCGCATTCCAGAGGTGCAAGTCATAGACCTCAGTGATCAGCCGGACAGTGGAGAGGACCTGCCCTTGGTCGATGCCGAACCCCGGGAGTGCAGAACAACTACAAGAGGAAAGATGGCGTCCCTGCTCACAACTGCAGGGAATATACAACTCCACAGGCTGATCCATGCGGGAGCAGTTATAATCCCAATGAGGAGGACATCGCCGGAAGGGAAATGGCAACTTGGGCTGCGAACCCAAGTGGGAAAGTTTGAAGATTTTCAGACAGACACAACAAAAGGATATTCGGCTCTGCAAGGAATCACCCTGGAGGGTTGGAGAGGAACCCCCTCCCAACTTGTTGCTCTGACCAAAATCAGGCTTTTGGTGAAGAGAAAAACGACTCTGGGGTGATGGGAGTTGTGGTTCCCCAGAGTTCGCCATTTCCCAAAGGGGTTACCCCCTTCATCTTGCTCTTTAATCAAGACAAACAGCACAAACAACGGACCCTTAAATGGCTGACTCAGGACCAGTTGTTAGACACTGCATCTGCAGCAGTCAAAACAAATGGAACCTGGACAGCAACCCACGTGCTGAAATATTTGCAGATAATTTTGGAAGAGGACCTCCTGGGGGCGCACAATCAATGGGATGATGCCCCGTTTGTGCGCTCACTAGACCAGTCCCTCAGATACTCCAAGGACTGAATATGGATCACGCCCACCATCAGCCTGTACACACCCAGGATCATCCCAGCCAGGACGACCTGCGCCCACTATGCCTCATGCCACAACCCCCCCCGCCATCCCAACCGCCCATCCCCCCTCCTCCCCCCCGACACACACCACCACCCACATCGCCACCTAGCCCCCCCCGGTCTCCCCTGGTCCCCCCCCCGATGCGCAGACCCCCTGCCTGGGAAAAGAAACTGAGTCAGGCGGATCTCGATATCCGCTCCATAAATGTGAACGGATTAGGATCATCCACGCAGACCAAAAAAGATGCGATTTGGAATATGATTCGTAACCCCGCCACCGACCGTTGGCCAGATGCTGTGTGTGTCCAAGAAACACATCTCATCGATTCCCCGAACCACACAGCCAAAGGCAGATGGATTTGGCCCTACACAGCCTGCTATGCCCCAGCCAGATCCTCAGCCTCTACTGGGGTGGCAATATGGCTTCCCCCCTCTTCAAGGATTGAACCGATCCAAACAGAGTGGGACATACAGCAGGGCAGATGGATATCCCTAAAGGTGAGAGCAGCTGGCGAAGTCTTCTACATAATATTTGTCTATGCCCCATGCGAGCTGCCTCAGAGAGTGGAGTTCCTCATTGGCCATCAAGACCTCCTCCCACACGATGCCCCGATGATCATGATGGGAGACTTTAACACTACCTTGGATCCCACAATGGACAGAAAATCGTCCTCTCAAGGACCAGAGGCTGCAATGGGGATCTCGGGACCGGATGCGCTGATACTATCCCAGTTGATGGCCCAGCACCAGCTGGAGGACACCTTCCGTACTCTCTACCCCTCCCAAAACAAGTACACATGTCTTTGATCAAGAGGACACGCCGGTCTATCGAACTCAAGGATAGACCTCTCCCTGATCTCGACAGATTTCATGGGCCTGCTCACAGTAGCAGAAGTGCTCCAATTCAGTCCTAACAAGTCCTTTGATCACAGGATGATTGCAGTGAGGCTCTCATTTCATGGCCACATAACCAGAGGCCCGAGCTTTTTCAAATTCAACACATCCCTCCTATCTTTGACCACATTTCAAACTATCGTCAAAGAATTCTGGGAACACTGGCAGTCTGTCAAGCAGTCATATGATTGAGTAGTGGAATGGTTCAACGAAGGGGTAGCAAAAATCCGGGATCGGACCAAAAAATACGCTATTAAACACGCCAGAGACAAAAAAGCGATACTGGAAAGACTGCTGCTCGACCTAGAGGAATGGGATGACCAACTCAATCATAACCCCTTGGACTTATGCATCTTCAACAGACTGCAAACAGCAAGGGCAGTGCTGCAAGAACACATGGACTACCAGGCAAATGCATGGAGGATTCAGGCCAAAATAAAGAAAGATCAGACCGACGGGACGATGGCCAAAACCTTCTTTGCCAAAGCGAAGGCTAGGTCAAGATAGAATACAGTGTCGGAACTGAGGCACCAATTCCTCCCCAAAAAGCCCATAGCCAGGGACGCCTACCACATCGTGGACTATGCCTCAGACTACTACAAACACCTTTTCACATCACAAGCGCACCAATGGGACCCGCAGGAACTGAACCGCGCCAGAACAACCATGGCTCACTCAATCACCACGCGCCTGACAGACATGCAGAAGACCCAGTTAGAGGCCCTGCTGACTGAATAAGAGGTGTGGGCAGCCCTGAAAGACATAGAGGACGAGAAAACGCCCGGCCTCGACTCGTTCCGAAAGGAATTATGGGTGCACTTTTGACAAATCCTCAAAGGCTGTCCACCGACAGGGGTCTTTTGGGGGCCTGATGGGGCAAGGGGTGACCACATTGCTCTATAAGAAAGGGGACAAGATGGACATACGCAATTATCGCCCGATCACGCTTCTCCCACTCCCCTACAAAATGGTGGCAAAAGCATTGATTAATAGACTTCTCCCTTTGATGCGCAACCTCATCCACCCGGATCAGTCAGGCTTCATGCCAAACAGGATATCCAAGACAATATCCTGCTGGTAAATGAAACCATCCGGTATGCGCGCCAACGCAACGTGGACGCAGCGATCCTGTTCATAGACTTTGAAAAAGCCTACGACCACGTGGATTGGGACTTCCTCGACATGTGCCTAAAAACGATGAACTTTGCAGAAGTCTTCTGTCAGTAGGTCAGCATCTTGCACAAGACTGCCTACACAAACATCATGTTAAATGACCATCTCTCACCACCTTTCCCACTCCAACGCTCGGTAAGGCAAGGAGACCCGATCGCCCCTTTACTCTTTGTCATTGTTATGGAAGCCCTGGCTGCAATGATAAGGGTCCACCCTCGCATCCAAAAAATTGACATTCCAGAGATCTCCCCCCACCTCATCCCAGTGACGTCCCTGTTCGCGGACGACCTCACGGTCCTCATCAAAGCAAATGAAAGGAGCCTGAGAGCAGTGGAAGAGGTGATCCATCTCTTCGCCATAGTTGCTGACATGAAGGTCAACTGGGGGGCAAAAACGGAGGGATGGTGGCTGCACACTCAGGGCCACCCCCCGTCGGCGCAGCCGGAGGTCACATGGCGGGAAAAGGACGAGGCGATCAGAGTGCTGGGAGTGAGACTTACGGCACTGGGTCCGCCACATGACCATGGGGACTCGCTGGTCGAACTGGCCCTCAAACAGATCTCCAAATGGAAAGGCATCTACACCTCACTAATCAGAAGGGCCCTAGCCATAAACAACTCTGTCCTCGCCTCAATCTGGTATAAGACAGCATTCTGGCGTTTGACATCCAAACAACTGGCCAACTTCCGAAGAGCAGCTGCTACTTACCTGTGGAAGAATGAGACTGGAGACAGCAAATGCTTGCACAGAGTGGCGTGGCAGTATGTGGCCCAACCTAGAGCCAAGGGTGGACTAGGGATAATTGACCCAACAGATGAAATAGACGCGTTGCTCTTTAAGTTTATAACAAGACTGCTGTTGGGTAATGACATTCCCTGGTCCCCCCTGGCACACATCCAACTCAGTAATCTGGCCCCTGATGCAGGGTCGCCCACCCCTCTCCACCCGCTTCAATGGTTTACCAATGCTAGCTGGCCTATACCATCTCCACCGAGAACTGCGAGAGATGGCTCACCATCAAACCAAGCAAAATGGGATTTGAAAGTGGATCCGTTGTGGACCTCCATGCTTCGCTTGTGGAGAACCAAGGGCCCTGCGCAGACCGCGACGCCGCTGAGATGGCACGGAGTGTGGAGACAGCCACTGTTTGGGAATCCGCAGATCTTGGATGAAGTGGGAAACGCGTTCCCCCTTCACCAAAATTCTGCATGGCTGGCCTGGTTGAGAAAAGGATGTTATACAGTCGGAGACCTGTGGGATGTAACAACAGCCAACTGGAAAACATTGGACAAACTCAAGGAACAACTCAAAAATGTTAGAAACCTCGACCAAAAAAGGGCCCAAATAATTGAGGCTATCCCCATAGGATGGACGCTTGCCTTGAAAACGGGCCCGACACTTAAGGTCGGGGACTGGGTGGTCTAGTTTCGGTCCCTCCCCATCCCGACTGCTGTGTACAGAGTCGCACGCACAGGCCTGGACCTGGCCAAGCTCGAAGCTTACGACATGGACCGGGCTGGCGAAAGATGGTCAGAGCTCACCTGGCAAGAGGAGAGGGACTGCGAGGTATCGCCTTACCAACTTATGAGGGTGAGGGTGCTCGAGAACAACCAACAACAAAAATGGGCATATGAGCCCAACATCCCCATCAGCAAGCTACCCTTTGACCCTGCAGAGTGGGAATGGAAGGCGGAAAAGCAGACCCCCATATGGGACTACACAGTCAAGGACGGGTACAAGGCTGCACGAGTCAATCCCCCGATAACAGAAGTGGTTAAGAACAGATGGGAAAGGGACTCCCCGCTCACCCAACAGGATCTGAGTGACCTGTCATGGTCCCGATACTCGAAAATCATGCCTACGGCCCACCGAGCTCTCCAATGGCAGATCCTCCACAGATGCCTACCCACCTCAGACTGGATTGTCTCCCGCATAGAGCTGGAGCAGCGCGGCATCCTTTCCCCGATCTGCTCCTACTGCGGGAAGTCCTCACCACCGGCGAGAGCAACACTAGAGCACTATCTGTTGGCCTGCCCAATGGTGGTGCAACTATGGAGCTGGTGGGACTCGCTATGGCACTACCCGACGGCCCAACATCTTCCCTGGAGCCTTCCACTCATACTACTGGGTGAACACGCTCCTCACTCCAAAAAATGGGATGCCTTTGCAGCAAACCTCTTCTCATATATGAGACTTGCGCTGCTGATGCTGGCCTGGAGGATGCGGTGCTCTCATGAAGGGACAAGTGCTTCTTTGGCTATCCACAAGCGCGAGAGGTGGCGATTGCAACAATCACCAACCATACCCAAGCAGCCTAGAAGCAGCTCAAAAAGGACCTCGCAAACACAAAAGACCAGACCGAGCAACAACACTGCAAAGAGATATTCCAATCAATATGGCTAGACCAAAACAAGAAGCTGGCCACATTAGATGACCACGAAAACTTAGTCTGGAATCGGTGGGTGGCGGAGGAACCGACATGGGAAAGGCTCCTTAGACCCCACTTTCATGTCCCCTACCAAGAACAAAACTTTATTCTAGTTTCCCCCATCACCCACCCCCTTGCCCACGATCCNCACGAAAACTTAGTCTGGAATCGGTGGGTGGCGAAGGAACCGACATGGGAAAGGCTCCCTAGACCCCACTTTCATGTCCCCTACCAAGAACAAAACTTTATTCTAGTTTCCCCCATCACCCACCCTGCCCCTTGCCCACGATCCTAGACCCCCCGCCCCCCCCTCCCCCCTCTTCCTTTCTGTCCCCCTCCCGGTCTCGGCCCCTGCCAGCCCCTCTTCCCCGGTGAGTCAAGCCCCGTCCAGTCAAATGAGATGATCTGAGCACGAAGCAACAACGACCAAACATCAGACAAGCACGGGGTTAGACAACAAGACTGTCGGAGAAGTAGGGCCTACAGTACCAGACTAAACAAGACTGAAAGGAGTGGACAAAAAGTAAGGGGATAGCGGGAAAAGGGTGTGCGGGTAAGGAATCAGATGACACCGAACAGTTGAGACAACGAAAGCAATGCTGTAGAGATCCAAACGGACGAGGGGTTATCAGGCATGAGGATTTGAATGAGTGAGGACACACAAACGGACGGGAGGGTGTTAGACATGAGGTCTTCATATATACTGCAAAAAGCGCCACTGACTGCATGGAACTGCAGATGAGACTAGTAGAAAACTGATTGATACCGGGGTTACCTCCCGGCAAGAATAAGTTGAACTCCCCGAGGGGCATCTGTCATTTGCATTGTTCCAAACCTTTGTAA
Source organism: Chara braunii (assembly GCA_003427395.1). Classification (NCBI taxonomy): domain Eukaryota; kingdom Viridiplantae; phylum Streptophyta; class Charophyceae; order Charales; family Characeae; genus Chara; species Chara braunii. The sequence continues at coordinate 2,122,605 of BFEA01000052.1, forward strand.
AGTGTATAAAGGGACGCTGGACCCGCTTTCCAGCAGGTGCTGCTCCCCACCAATAGATGGAGCCATCCTAAAATTGGGCCCGCTAATGGGGGATGCTCCTATCACCTCCATTAGCACGGTCCACGACACAGCGATGTTTACTCAAAAAAAAAAAAAGAGCTGGGAATCCTTTGTTCCATCATATATCCCTCGAGCCCGTTCCGGCCCCGCGGTAAGGTGCAGTATCTCCTACACCCCCAACATCCCGTACTAAGAACTGCTATGCCAGCCTCAAGCCCTAAGCTACGTTGTGACGAGCTCTTTTCTGATAAGCGCCATCTTCTGCACAACCGGGATTGGGGGTACATAGAGGGGGTCGGGGACAAATTGCATGGCAGTCCCTCGTTCTTGGGTTTCTTCTTGGTCCCTCGATAGAAAGGAGGTGGTGGTTATGAACTTCGGGGTATTTGGCCCGCGCCGTAGTGAGCGCAAGGGAACAATGTCTGCTATGTACTTTTTCTTTCTTTTCTTTCTTTTTCGACAGAAGTCCGTCTTTTTGGCGCGACAATCGCGCGGGGAATTCCTTCGCAATTTTCGAATTGGGGATAAGCCCGTGCGGGTTCTCAAAATTTCTTTTTGCAATTAGGACCTTAATTAGACTAGGAAATTGGGTGTCTCGTAATTTTCGCCTGTAACTGCACATCGCTTCCTGCTTGCGCACGCTTTGCTGCACCTGGGCTAAGCCTTGTGCTTTGTTCCCGCCGCGCCTAAATTCCAATCTCAACTGTAATCTCTTCTTGCTCTTTCCTTGCCTACACAGATGTAACTGTAATCTCCCCTTTCTTGATCTTCTTTCCCATGTTGCTGCGTGCGCTCTCCCTTCTCTATCTCATTGGCCAGATCCGTGCATGACTGGAGCGAAGCGTGGAGTGAGGCTACGTCCCCCACGCCGCGGCCCAGCCATGCAGCCGTAGGCACTTCCTCCTTCCTTTCTCCTATTCCTCTCTGACAATCCCGGCTATTGCGCGCTGATGCAAAAGCTATAAATTCGGCAAGCGCAATTAATTGGCTCTCTAATCCACTTGGGAGTTAGCGCGGTCGAGAGGATCGACTAACGAGCAGAAAGATGGTGAGTAGAGAGTCGGGCGATCCGACGAGCTGGTGCTGAGTATGCGGGGTTGACGTGTGGCCGCGAAGGACTGTGGCACGCGGGCGAGTCTGGCTTGCATGCTCGAACCAAGCGGGGTGACAACTCTGTATGGTTTGGAGGTGCAGGGCGACGGACTGCCCGCACCGGAAAGGTGCACAGAGAGAGAGAGAGAGAGAGAGAGAGAGAGAGAGAGAGAGAGAGAGAGAGAGAGAGAGAAAGAGAGAGAGAGAGAGAGATGGTGGAACAATGCCTTTCTTCCCACCTTCTGTGAAATTTTGACTCCAACGTTGGCAAATTTTGTTGCGCTAGTTTCAGATTTCTTTGTAAATCATCTCGGATTTTCTGTTTCGTATATATGTATGCATGCTGGTGAACGAACTCGTGTCTCCTTTCTCGAGCTGTTTCTGATTTTCAATTTTGTTTTGTTCAATATCGTTAGCTTAATTCAAAATTTTATCTTCTAGTACCCATCTGCGCTACGTGCTCAACGATCCGCGAGGTTTTGGTTACCGCAGATCTGGCCGGATACGCTCGGCGCGCATGTCTTGCCTGACCACTTGCTCATGCATGATTGCAGGAATGATCTGATATATTGGTTTTTGATGGTATGGATATGTATGTAATGATTGGATCTCACTTGGAATGATGATGGTTGCATGAGGAGAATGATTGGATGCATATGGGATAGAACGACGCACAGACAGAAGCGCCTATCACTGACTTATCCGCGCGACAAGAAAAAATCTGAGCCGTCTGCCTGCGCAAGCGCCCGTGTATGACAGCAAGTCCGGCAACGGAGTCTGCAACATACATGCGCGTCTGCATAAGCCCAACTCTGGTGTTCCTTCGCCAGGAAATGAATGTAATTACAGTCCATTCAGTAGGATATGGCGGTGGAAACTCCCTTCCGGGTCACTGACCGCGAGAGCTTAAGGAACCCAGAGTATCAGACGTATTGGGAGAGGGAACAACTTAGGCGATGGCAAAACTCACGGAATCCTGACTACCCCTGTCAGACTGAGAACGATCGGCTGTGCGGGGGCGATTTCCAGTGGGAAATAAACCAGGATTCTCGGATTCCAGACTATCCCAATACCCGCAATAAACAGTATTATCTAACCCCGGGCTTCGCCACTATTACTACCCGTTTTCCTCCCTATTATATTCTTCTCCCGGATCATCACCTAACGGTTGTTTTGTGGGATTCCATAGCTCGTTACTGTCCCCACACACCGTGCCCGGAGTGCCAACAATACAACGAGTATCACAAAGCAGGGTTCATCTGACGAACCAGCTCCGAAGAAGAGCTTCGGGAACACAGTCTCCGACTACGACCGTCCTCATCAGACTCTGAGACGTGCATTGGCCGACGACGGTACATGTGCTCTCAGAGAGATACTCATAGCGTTCTGCCTGTACATCAGATACGTCCCCGGCCCAGGCCACGAGATCGACGATCACCCCGATTCTGAGCTAAAACGAGACACTTGCAATCCTACCCCTGAAACTTGACGCCGGAAATTTCAGTTCCGACCTGGGACTCCACCCCCATTTTCCTAAAATCCTTGGCACACCCCTCTTCACACTTCCAGGCCCGCTAACACTCCGAAACAGGAACTTCACGTCGCGCTGGGCGTGAGGTTGGTATCGGAGCCGACACGTGTCAAGATAAGGGATTGACAAGGGGCTCGGTTCTTTAGTTCAACCGATCTGGCAAATCCGAGAAGGGGACGGTCCACGTAGAGAAACGCGCCGGCACGTGAACCCATTGTAACACGGAGCAGGTCTGCAGGCAGACTCACCAACGACATGAATGCTAATCAGGCACAAGGGGGAGTGAACCCCGTTGGCCTTGCGCCTCCACATCAGGCACGTATCCACGCACCAGCAGCTCCACCGAATCTTTATTTGCTTGATCATGCACATCATTTGGCAGGATCATGGCTTGCCACGCTCCGAGCACAACAATACGACGACAATGAAGCCAGGATCAATGTTAGGGGCAGCGCCCACCATTGGTTTAGTACCTATGTATGGGTTGATCTCCCTACCTTTGAAAGATCGCTTCGCCAGGAAATGAATGTAATTACAGTCCATTGAGTAGGATATGGCGGTGGAAACTCCCTTTTGGGTCATCGACCGCGAGAGGAAAGGAACCCGGAGTATCAGACGTATTGGGAGAGGGAACAACTTAGGCGACGACGAAACTCATGAATCCTTACTACCCCTGTCTGTCTGAGAATGATCGACTGTGCGGGGGCGGTTTCCAGTGGGCAATAAACCCGGTTTCTCGGATTCTGGACTATCCCGACACCCGCAATAGACAGTATTATCTAACCCCAGACTTCGTCGCTATTACTACCCGTTTTCCTCCCTATTATATCCTTATCCCGTATCATCACCTAACGGTTATTCTGTGGGATTCCATAGCTCGTTACTGGCCCCGTACACCGTGCTCGGAGTGCAAGCAATACAACGAGTATCGCGAAGCACGGTTCATCCGGCGAACCCGCTCCGAAGCAGAGCTTTGGGAACACTGTCTCTGACTACGACCGTTCTCATCAGACTCTGAGATGTGCATTGCCCGACGACGGTACATGCGCTCTCAAAGAGATACTCATAGCGTTCCACCTGTACATCAGATACGTCCCCGGCCCAGGCCGCGAGATCGGTGATCGCCCCGATTCTGAGCTAAAACGAGACACTTGCACTCCTACCCCTGAAACTTGACGCCGGAGATTCCAGTTCCGACTTGGGACTCCACCCCCATTTTCCTAAAATCCTTGGCACACCCCTCTTCGCACTTCCAGGCCCACTGACACTCCGAAACAGGAAGTCGCGCTGGGTTTGAGGTTGGGCGTCACAACGTACTAGGAGGATAACCAACCCTAAGTCGTGAATTATGGACTGTATCATGGACTATGTGTATGGACCCTGGAGAATCGTTGATAGAGAGAGTTGGGGATCCTTTGTTCCCTCGTATATCCCTGGAGCCCGTTCCGGCCCCGCGGGCCGCGGTAAGGTGCAGTATTTCCTGACAGCCCCGACATCCCGTACTAAGGAACTGCTATGCCAGCCTCAACCCTTAAGCTACGTACTAGGAGGATAACCAACCCTAAGCCGTGGATCATGGACTCTATCTATTGACCCTGGAAAACCCTGTGTTGTATGATTACTTGTGAGAGCTCGACAATCCTACGTTCCCTCGTATATCCCTGGAGCCCGTTCCGGCCCCGTGGTAAAGTGCCGTATACACTCCCGACATCCCGTACTAAGGAACTGCTACGCCAACCTCAATCCTTGACTACGTACTAGGAGGATGACCAGCCCTAAGTCATAGTCTGGTATCGAACACAGGACCTCATGTGAATCATGCAAGTGACCTAACCTGTTGATATATACTATAAAGTAGTCTGAAGTTGTGCTCTGTTGGGCTCAAGTAAACCAGACTGTACAAACCACCCAACAGTTGCGTGACCACCCATAGACCAAGAACATCAGAATATCCTACCATCGCCCAGTCCCGACATACAAAACCGCGAGCAGTGTCTGTAATAGCTAACCTGCGTCATCCCAAGGGGGTGCGTGTCCAGTCGTGTGTCAATCTAACTCCCTACCGATGTCCATGCGCAAGGCTGCGGATTTGAACCCGCAACCTCATACGACAATGCGCATTTCCAACTGGTGCTCTAGCCACTTAGCTACATCAACTGGACAAAAAACTGGTGACTCCTACTAGAGGGTATGATACGAGCAGCCTCCCCTAGTAACTGTCCCCGGTTGCTCCATCTATTGGTGGAGAGCTGGACCTGCTGGAAACCGGGTCCAATGTCCCTGTATATCTCACAAGAAAGCATAACTCAGGAGAAAAATCATCACCGCCCTTGTAGTAAGGGCGGAGGGTAAGAGCCCCCTGGCCGGCCACAACACCATAGCCCCCCATCTCTGAAACCTACCACCCCTCCAATGATTATCCCGCTTTCATCATCCATCCTCCCGCCTCCCTCATCATCGATTCCTTATTTCTCCTTTTTTTTCACTTGAGCAATACCTTTTTGTCTTTCCACCGTTTAGCCCTAACCACGGAATAAACAATCCACCTAGATAAGATCAGTGAGGTCAATACGATCAATCTGGTTAGGCAAGTGCAGATTGCCACTAACTGTAACACTGGTGTGATCTGGATAACGGTTATGATATGATTGCGAAATATGCACATGTAAGCACACTAATAACCGCCCAAGCAGATGCGATTCAACCAAGCTGAAACATACATAAGCATAGCAGATTGGTCTCCGATACATCAACAACACAATACTTGGTACGCACTCAGGAAAAGGTTGTCAGGCCATATTTGTGCAACCGGTTGAACGCGCTGAACGCGCGTTCACGTTCAAATGCATGCGTTCATACCCCCCGGGGCCTCGTTCAAACGCACTGCGCGCCACGTGGCGCGAAAAAATTGAACACGACCCCGGGGGGCGTGCGCGCGAGTCGCGGACTACGGGGTGGTGGGCCTTGTTCAACGAACCCCCGAAAGTGCAAAAAAAAGCCCCCCCGGAGGCCCACCCCCCCTACCGCGTCACCCCCCGCCATATGTGAAGGGTCCTTTTTTTTTGGGGGGGGGGGGGTTAGGGGAATCCCCCTAACACGGCTAAGACGGCCCATGCAGGCTATCAGAAGGGTCCTCGCAGCCATGTAGCGCAGACCCCCCCACCAAAATCAAGCCAAGCAGTGAATATGAAGTAGAGCATGAGCTGGCCGAATATATACTCAAGATTCCAATTCAGGTCAGTGTTTCAACAGTTATGGGTTGCTCACGTAGCTAGGCCGTGTTGGTCTGTCCACTTGATTTTCAGGGCTTGGCTGCACTACTCACCAAATGTGCAAAGCTAGAATGAATCTTCTGCAGAACATGGAGTAATACGCCGCCATATGTTTTGTCTTTTGTGCATGTGGTGAGTAGAGGCCCTTAGGGCCACTGTACGAATTCCTAAGAAAAGAAAAACGAGAAAAAAGAAAAACGAGAAAAAAGAAAAACGAGAAAAAAAAAAACAAGAAAAAAGAAAAACGAGAATTTTTTCCTTTCGGATGGCCATGTGCTCCTCAGGGGTCACGCCACCACTGTTATCCGATCACCAGGAAAATACGGTAGCAATCATTTGTGCACCGTTTTCTCGGATGGCCATGTGCTCCTCAGGGGTCACGCCACCACTGTCATTCGGCCAATATGTCGGCCTTTCAGGAATTTTAATTCCGAATTCGTACATCGTAGGGTCATCACGCTCAGGGGGTTCCGAAGCTTCGCTTTCGGCCCCTAAACGTAACAATCTCACCTCCTTTCCCGGAGTCAGCAAGGAACAAGGCAACTCTGTAATGTCGCAGAACGCGTTCTTTTCTCGATATCTCGAGAGAAGTGGGCTGGTCGCTTCATATAGGGTTCGAGGGGGTTCCAAAGAATCAGTCATCCGGGATACCTGTACGAGTGGTTCTCCAAAAATTAGTGTTCGAGTCCGTTGCAGATTCTTTTCAGTGAGGACGAACGTTTTAGTTGTCTTCTGTCGAATGGGGTAGCGGATCGAGCAGTGCACCATATCTTGGATCACGGGTTCCGTGTCATCCTCGCTATCAGCGGAGTTGTCGGTCGGTTCAGGTTTCTTTCCTCTCGCCTCTTTCTCAGGGCTTGGCTCTTTCCACATGATCACGCGAAGAGAGCTCCTGATTTCGGGCGGGGGTCTTGGTGGTAACGTGGTTCGGAGAGTTAATCTCATTGGGACAACGTATGGCTTTCCACCTGTATTCCGAAGAATGACAGTCCGTCTTATAAAAATCCAAGTTAGCTCGTAATGCCGTGAGGGCTCATAATCCTAGGAGGACATTGTAGGTGTTTACATCTAATACCACCACATCCCCCAAAGCATGAACCCTCCCTAGTCTGAAGGCTACATTCGTTATCCTCCCCACTGCTTTGATTTTCTCTTCGTTCGCTGAGACAAGATGATCACCTTCCGCCAACATAAGGAAAATCCAAAGTTGCCGCAACCAAACTGACCAAGGCGGAAATCCAAAATTTATACAGGAAGGTTGGAAGAAGAAGAAACAAAAGAAAAAGACACCATCCCGATCCGTCTCCTCTCCCTCTCTCTCTCTCTTTCCACGTCACCTCTGATGAGGGCAGTCCGTTGCCGCGCACCAACACCGAGTCGTCACCCCACTTTGCCCAAGCAGGCCCGTCAGGTTCGCCCGTGCACCACAGTCCGTTGTGGCCCGCACGTCGACCCCGCTTACTTGGCGTTACCCCGTCGGATCACCCAACCCAATCTACTCACCTGCCATTTCACTCGTTAGTTGATTCTCACTGACCACGCTAACCTTCCAAGTTCGGAGAGAGCAACTAATCGCGCTTGTGAAATTTATAGCATGCCTGCGTGCGCAATGAATTCGGGATTATGCCTAAGCAAAGGAAGAGAGGAAGTGCCTACGTCTGCATGTCCAGGCCGCAGCGTGGGGGACGGAACCACTCTCCGCGCATCGATCCGGGCGTGCAAACGTGGGAACCACTTAGAACAAAGGAAGAGAGTGTGCAGGCGAAGACGAGGCGGGAAAGAAGGAAACACAAAGGCCATCAAGAACAATAAGATTACAGTTGCGATTGCGCCTGCCAAAAACTACAGTTACACACAAGATTAAGGCGCGGATGGAAATCAGAGCCCAGACCCTGTCGAGGTACGGCGCGTGCGAGCAAGAAGCGTCGTGCAGCCAAATTGCAAGGTGCCTAAATTCCTAGTCTAAATCTTAATTGCAAAAGGAAATTCCGAAAGAAAAAAAACAATTCCAAGAGCCTGCGGGGGCTCGACATTAGTTCGAATTTCAAAAACGAGAATTTTTGCGCGCTAATCGCGCCAAAATTCCTAGTGCTCACAGCAGAACAAGAAAGGAGTTATGGCAACCGTTATTTCTCGCGCTCGCTAAGGCGCAGTCACTCAATCGTTAACGCGGGACTTTCCCGACACCGACCCAACGAATTCCAACAAAAACGAAAATGAAGCGAGGGCATCCATGCAACTTGCCCAACCGATCCCTGCTTACGCCCGTCGCTGATCAAAGCCCTCCCATTTCCCCACAGCAGCTTCTCGCAGGAAGTCGCATGGTTACAAAAGATAGTTCGTCACAGGGATTCCCGGGATGGGACACCCGATACATCCCCCGCCTCCCCCCCTGGATAAACAGAAGGAGGGGGACAAGAGAGATGGAGCCGCGAAAGACCCGGATCGGGATCCTCCAGAGCAGGGGGGAGATGAGCCTTCACTGAGGCAGATGCAGGGGAAGGGATCCGCATCCCAAAAGACCTCACTGGATTCTCAAGCCCTGATGCAAGCACCGGCGGCAGCTGGGAACGGCTCTTCAGATGGACCGATAGCTTTGGATGCTACAAGTCTTATTAAGGCCCACTTCATCCAAAAGCTGCATACCCGCCCAACAAAAAAATATATTGAAAAAGATGGGTACATCTACCCCCATGCCCTGTTCACCCCACAAGCAGCCATTAACAGAAACATGATCTACTCACGACATGCAGTGCAGTACATTTTCCCTCAGAAGTGGCGACAGTGTCCATCAACGAAAAACTCGGATGGGTGCACGGCCGTCTGAGGGCAATCAGACTGATGATCAGACAGTCAACGACCACTTCCTGGTGGCAACTGTCGGGCCGGACACGGTATCAGTCATCGCTGTCCATCCCGTGGATAGGGGCAACTTGCTCAAGCACACTACACTCAAATTCAGATCCTACCACACAATTGTCCGGCCTTGGGAATCCCCGGCCCCGTTTACATCAGACCAATGGAGAGAGCAACTCATGAGGGAGCATTTCTGGGTTGAATTCAGATTTGCCCCCCTATCCGTGCAGGGCGCCATCTTGGCGGATCTATAGCAAATTGCCCCGGTGCTGGGGTATATAACAAATCAACCCCAGTTCCTACCAAAACGGAATGACACGTTCTTGCTTGCAGTGGACTGGGACCTTCTGACCTTGTGGTTGCTTTTTCGATGAGCAGTCAATGGTCCTTCAATCAAGAAGGCAGGACATATGCAGTCCAAGCGAACCACCCGCAGGACCCTTAGTGTTACACATGCAACCACAAGGGTCGTCTGAGCACCGATCTCCACTGTCCAAGTATTAGGGGTCGTCATATGAAGGGATTGGTGAAGCCTCACCCGGCCGGGCCGGACAGATGGGTCCCCGAAGATCACACCTTTGATGGTTGGGTGTTTCGCAGACATAGCATCAATCAGCCCGGGACATGGACCTGGGAAGGTGAGGGGCGCCAGGGCCGCTGTCCGGCAAACAACACCCTGCCAAATGCAGCCAAACGCACTGCTCAGAGGGGGACAGAACAAACGGAGAGGGACCCTTCCCAGCCCACGCAAGACAAGACAACCATCAATCGGGACCAAAGACAAAAACAGGACCGTAAACAAAGTCTTCAGGGAGGTGGGATGGACAAGGGAGAAGCAGATTCAGAAGATACGCAGACGGGTGAGAAAAACAGAGGAGGAGCAAAAACTGAATGGGACATAAAGCAAGGACACAGAACAGATGAAGAACGTGAACAGGAAACGGGACAGAAAGGGGAGAAGGACGACCATGACCAAGGAAACCAGCTTTATGAGAAGGGGGGAGAAGAAAAGGACAAGGATGCAGGAAACAAGGATCAGAAGGATGAGATGGCGGAGGGGAACATAAGTGGGCTGGAAGGGGGCGAACAGAAGAAAGGGGGGAACATGGACAACAACAAGGAGGGGAGTCGAAAGAAAAAGGCAGAGGATGGGAATCCCCAACAGAAAGACAATATCCGGACCAAACCACCCACGAGTGAGAACAACGGACAGTATATACCACCCCCCTCATCATCACCACCTTCTGAACTTGGGCCCCTCGATGTTGGCGATCCAACTCCGACCCCGACCCCGACCACAACTTGCGGACCCCCCCATTTCCCCGCAGTAGAAAAACAACTGGAAATAACAATCGCCACTGATTCCATTGATCCTTTTGCACGAACATATTCAAAAGTATCTTTCACGATATCTAATGTCCCATCGGCTAGCTCAGTAGGTTTCATGCCTGAGCGGCACCGCGTAGCGGCGTAGTGGCCTGAGAAGGATTGGTGGCCACGACCAGTCAACACTGGTAACTCGCTGGGGCAAGTTGTGCCGCCCTGTAACCCGTCACAATGCGGGAGCATCGGGCCAAGTGGAAGTGGCTGATCAGGTCCTGTTGCGGCCGGTTGGGACACACCCAATACACATCCAACAAAAGAGGTCTCAGATTGAGTTCTCAGTCAGAATCATCATAGCTGACATTCATAATTACAATGTTTATTAGGGTTGAGACCCTCAATTTCACGATATTTCCGGAGGCTTTCAAAAAAAAACTCTCAACATACCTGTCACAACATAAGCTCAATAAGGAAGCTCAATAAGTCATGATCATGAGATATAATCTACAACTGTGTAGCACACTGAACATGTTCGGAGCTTTTCCGAATGTCCGAACATGTTCGGGTGTTCGGTCGAACGCCACCCGAACGTGTTCGGCCAAATTTTTTTTTTTTTTTTTTTTTTAACACGAGTTTGGTTACGAATTTGACCATACCACTCAGGCAAAAGTTGTTTGTATTATTATTTTACATAACATATATTGTTTTCAGATTTTTTTAATATATTTAAGTTCGTGTTCGGAGAGTTTCGGCGCTCGTTCACGTTCGGTCCCGAACCCGAACACGATGCTATACAGATCTACAATAATAAGTTAATAACTTCCATAACAATCTCGAATTACCCAGGGCCGGTCACCTGTGGATATATCTCAAGACTGTCGCCCTTTTCGGGGTAAGGAGAAGGGGGGACACCAGATTAGGAAAATGGAATAATGGAAAGAGAAATTGGCTGCTATGGCTGCCTCGATGCCGGCCATGACACAAGACAAAAGTAAGGGCATGGAGGGGTTGGAGCTGACATCCGACGACCCCATGGGAAAGCTCCCCATGGATCAGTCAGGCCCCCCTCCCCAGGGACACTCAGACGCGCTGCCTAGACACGTCCCCACTGATAGGGTGGGGGAATTGTTTTTTTTTTGTCCGAACCCCCAGCCAATCTAGTGCCAACAATCCCTTGGAACAGGCCTCCCCCCTCCCCCCCTCCCCCCCCCTCACCCCCCTGATGATAAATATTCCCCCAGAGACGGCGGCCATCTTAAGCCACCAGTACTTGGCCCAGCTATTGATGCCGAGCCGGGAAACGCCCTGCGCGCCAAGTTTTGCCGAGCCGCCGCCGCATCGTTTCGTCTCTCTTTTGGCTGGTGCCTCCAGCCATTGTGGTACGGTAGGCCGAAGCCCATCAGTTACGGTGCGTTAACGGGAAATGCCCGCGGCCGATGTATGGGCCAAGTACTGGTGGCTTAAATGGCCAAATGGCCAAGGACATGAACATCAGTATGTACCCGGTGGTCAGTCAATGCCCCCCACCCCCTCCCCTCATGACGAAGGTCCCCCCTCCAATCCCGACCAGGGAAGAGGACATAAGAGGGGAAGGGGGACCGGAGGCCATAGAGGATGGGGAACAGTCACAGAAGGCCTCAATTCCCAAGGCTCCTCACCGGATGCGTAAGGACAAAAAGGTCAGAAACCGTCTCAAGGCAGTCACTGACGCTGTGCTCATGGCTGTTTTGAAAGCTGAGAACCAGGGAGATCACTCTTTTGATCCCCCCACTGCATTGGGAAAGGATCAGACGAGCATTCATGAGCACAAAAACAGTCGTCAAATTGCTGGACAATGCGGAAGACCCCTCGGCCATAGACTGGAAGGTGGTGGCAGCGACAATCTTAACCACCATACAAGGCCTTCTGGCCAACATCCGCAGGACCAGAGCCGCAAATGAAAAGCAAGACCTTGCTCTCCCAACCGCCACAGCAGGACAACAAGAGGGGGCCCTTTCATTCGAAGGAATAGAATGGCCTGAAATGATAGTCCATGAACTGGACAACACAATGGGGGAAGTAGACTACAATAAGGCTGCTATTCTGTCGGAATCAGAAGAAATGGTGCCTCAACGCCTGCTGAACCCCCTGATGCATATTCAACCTCTCCCGGCACAAAGAACACAGAATAATGCAGACCCACTTGATGAGCGAGCGCTGATCGAAAGGAAAATGGAGAAAAACTGGGATACCGACTCCTGCTCAGCCGCGGACTCGGATTGCTCAGATTGCTACCACTGCGCAAGCCACTCCGCCACAGTATTCGAGTGGGATCTTTCCCTCCTCAGACAGAATATAGGGTCGCCCCAACCTGGCGCCATCCAATCTGCCCCCCCCAGATCATTCAACGAATGTTGTCCCGGTTAACCTTGTACCCTCGCAAGAGGTGCAGGCTAGGCCGATGGCCAAGCATACGGTGTTCAGAGATTGCTCGCGAACAACGGCAGAAAGCTCACCGGGGGAGAACCTCAAAGATGGTGTAGTCATCCTCCCCATGAGGAGAAGACAGAGGGGACGCCGGGGAGAAGATTGGTTCGTTGGCCTGAGGCATAGTACACCCCGAGTCCCCAAGTTGGCACGGACCCTCAAAGGCTCAACAGACTTCCCCCCAGGGCTCACGATACTTGGATGGCGGGGCACCACCCCACAAGTTCTTACAAGAAACATGTTGCGGAACCAAATCATCCAACAAATAGACCGAGGGGCGATGGGAACGGTCTTTCCTCGGGACCTCCCGTTCCCGGCAGGGGCTACACCGATCCTGGTTCTGTTCGGAACGGACCAACAGCCGGACACCCGAGGAAATCAAATAACTTGGTTTTCGCAGCAGGAGCTCCTCGACGCCTCGATAGCGAGAATGCACACAAACAACATGTGGGGGGCAGAAGAACAAGTGCTGTTCTTGCAGAGGCTGCTCAAGAAAGATGCATTGGATGCATGCAGAACGTGGGATGATCCCCCGTTCATTAACAACCTCACTAATGGGGCTCCGACAACTGATTAAACCACTATATTGCACGGACGAGAGCCTTACATAACAACGCAACATATTATTACTTGCAATTACCACAAGTACAACCACAGACCCAGATACCAATGCTCCTGCTGGCGTTGGGAGGGCAGCAAAGGGACAGAAATGACTCCCGAGGGGACGACAATGACGAACACAGGCAACCAGTGCCAACCACCACCGCAGAACAATCCAGCCTGCCCAAGTCCACCTCGCCCTCCCCCTGCACTCCGTCGCCAGCCGCCCTGGGCCAAAAAACTGATGGAGGCTACCCTGGACATTAGGTCTATCAATGTCAACAGCCTGGCCCAACCAAACGACCAGAAGAGAGACTCAATATGGAAACTCATGACCCGCGACATGGGGGGTAAATGGCCGGATGCAATTGGAGTCCAAGAAACACACCTCACGGACCGCGCCCCTCACCAAGCTGGGCCCACCAGGTCTGGCCTCACACCTTATTTGCGGCACCAGCCAGATCAGCGACATCTACAGGGGTGGCCATTTGGCTGCCCCCTTCCATGAGACTCACACCAATGCATGCACAATGGGACCAATCTGAACTGTTTCCCACATATCAGCAGATTCCGGTCATCAGCTAGGTACTTCCTATAGGGATCGGAAGGGACAAACTACAGACTCGGTAGGTGGTGGGCCATCATCCGTCCTTCCACTAGCCCCCAACCTTGTCCCCTTGATGTGCCTATCGTGGTTGTACCTGTAGCCAGTATCTGGGGTAGTGTCTCTCATGCGTGTGTGTGTAATGCGGCAGAGACAGGCCTATCTGGACAGGACCCCCCCAAAGTCTCGAACCGGACTCGAACCTGTGACCTACAGCATGAGACTGGAGGGTTCTACCACATGCACTGGGTGTGGCGCGACTGGAGGTGATGTGGGTGATGGCGCGAGGTTCCGTTGGTCTTGTCTGGCGCGGCCATTGACGTGATGCTTCGGCTGAAGGTTCTTCTGGCCTTGATAACCTAGGCTGAAGAGGTCTCTTGCGTTGTGCTTTGTTTATGTCGTTGTCAGGCGGCCACAAGCAGTGCGCCGCCTGAAATCTACGGTTTTGGGACTTAGGCGCGAACACGAGTCTGAGTTTTGACGGTACTCTGGTTAGACCATGCAGCGGAGATTAGGGGACCTCGGGGCGCCCTTGATTTTGGGCGCGCTGGACCTTACGGGTAACCCTCAGAAACGGCAAGATGGGTGGTCGCACTCGGCACATCAACGGACCGTCATTTCCGGCTGTTCAGAGGGTTAGACCCGAATTGGCCTGCCGCAAGGGGGCATCGCGGGGACTAACCCCGCTGCGACGTTCTTTGCAGCGTATGATCGGGGTCATAATAGCGCCTCTAATTTTTGTCATTTTTGGTATCTAAATCAAAGATGGGAGAAGAGATTGAGATCAGTAGGAGGGAAGAGAAAAACGTAATATTCCTTAATTTCCTTGTTTTTCACAGCATTTGAGTTTTGGAGAAAATACTCCGTTATTTTTATGTTTTCCGGCAATGGAATTGAAAACAAAGGAAAAGATTAAAAACGATAAAGGAGGAAAGGAACAAAGAATTTCAACAATTTAATTAAGACTTTCTCGGAATTTATTTTTAGTAAGTTTACGGTTATTTTACTATTTCGGGTAATAGAGTTAAAAAAAAGGGGGGGGGATGATTAAGAATGATGGAACGAACAAGAACCGATGATTATTCGATGGTTGGCCTGATTTTGCTTGGATTTCCCACCGTCGGCTTTGAACCCCGATTAATCAATCTTCTCTGGATCCCAACCCTTTTTCGCCAATCCCTGATGATCAAGGTTTTCGTGCCACTTTCCCGATCCACCTATTTACTAACTTCACTGTGACAGTCCGAGGACGATCGCATGGACAGCAGGGGGTGGTGCTACCTTGGGTCGACTATAGTGTTTGGTTCAGTACGGATATGAGGGTTGTTACGGAGTGGTTTCGTACTACGGTGTCTAGCCGGTGACAGTTGTTTCACAACGGTGACTTATTTTCAGGTTTGGGACAGGTACGGTGATTTATTCTCAGGGTCGGGGCTACTACGACAGTTATTCCAGGTTAGAGACGTTGGCGGCAGTTTATCCCAGGTTCGGCGTTATCACGGATATTTAACCCAGGTTCGGCACCGTCACTGCGGCTATTTATTCCACATTTGGTGCCACTATGGCGCTTTATTTCAGCTTTGGGACCACGGTATTGTGCGGCATTTGACATGTTCTCAGATTCGGTGTTGGCTCGGTATTGATTCGGCATCGGCATGGTACGGTTGTCTCGTGTTCGGCATTGGTTTAGCATCGCTGAGGTACACGCCGCAGATCTTTTTCGGGTTCGGTATTGATACGGCATTGGCTCGGCGCCGAAGTGGTACACGCGTCTGCTTTTTTTTTACAGGTTCGGGGATGGTTGTTTCAGGTCCGTAATAGGTTCGGTACTACCCTGGTTTTTCAGTTTTCTACGGTATCCGGCATCGGTATGATACACATCACTACATCACTTGCAGGTTCGGTGTTGGCAGCTCAGAATTGTCAACTGGTTATTTCTGATTCGGCCCGACACTCTGATCCGGGACAGATACGGAACAAGCATGGTAACTGGGTGTTGGGAGCAACAGCTGGACTGCGGTTCGGCTTTTGTGTTGGCAACTGGTACAATACAATTGCCTTTCAGTACCGTGGTTGGCTTTGGAGCGTAAAAGTGACAAGTTTGGTACGGGTACCTGCCATACTGAAGTATCTGGCTTTCTTTTTACAGCAGGTTTCAGTTGCAGGTCCCGCTGAGACTGTATATGGGATCCATTGTACCAGTGCTGGGCCTGGCCCTGCTTTTACCTTCGGCCTACGAAGGCCTACGGATTGGACCTGGGAGGAGGAAAGACCACGTTCAGCTGTGCGGGAAAACCATAAAGGGAAAGGGGACTAGAGAGCAAGGGAGGTATGCACGGTGTACCCAGCCCGCGTCACAGGACGTATGCAGGCGGGGACAGTGGACAGAGGGGGATTGGGAAAGACGTGCAAGGTGTTCCCCGCTCTCGCCACGGCGGTGGGGAAGCGGTTACGGAAGTCATCAAAGAGAGGAGGGGAAACACGGGAGGAGCCTCGTGCATGGAGCGGCGGAACGCTGCGCTGCTCAAGGGCAATCGGGCGAGAAGCCCGCTTGAGCGGTGGGACAGATGGTGCGCGTCGCTGAAGGTAGTGGGCCTTCGTAGCCATCTCAGAAAGAGAGAAGAGAGTGTGGTCCCAGGCGGAAGTGGGCGCTGCGATCGTGGTTCGGGCTGAGACACGACAGACCTGTTGCGATCGGCTGAGAGGCAGGGAATCCCCACTACTGGGAGTAGCCACTAAGGAAGAACGGTGCGAATTGTGTGAGCAGGCGAATCAAAGTCCACTTGCGGATCTGTTGAGAATAACCACTGTGAGCGGGCCAGCCAAAGTTCTTTTCCAGATCTGACGAGAATAGCCTGTGTGAGCAGGCTAATCAAAGTACACTTGTTGATCTGCTGAGAAT
>BFEA01000052.1:2183131-2194323 GCA_003427395.1 Chara braunii
TTTTTTTTTTTTTTTTTTTTTTTTTTTTTTTTTTTTTTTTTTTTTTTTTTTTTTTTTTTTTTTTTTTTTTTTTTTTCACTTTCGACCATTTCTCGATTCATGCAAAGGTATCGACATATACAGGATTTTTTTCGGGGGGGGCTTTTCCGAAGTTAGTGCCTAAAATCCGTAGCATTACGCACGTGCATTGTATACGAATACAACGCACCCCGTGTGTTGTATTCATATACAACACACGTGCGTTTTGTTCGGGGGAAGACTATAGGATTCTTACTGGGGTCTCTCTAACGACATCCATGTAATACGTGGTGACTCTGGGGGGCGTCCCCCTTGATAGTGAATTAACCATCCTTGTGTCTTGCTCTCCCAGTTGATTGTCGTGTCGAAAACCTTGACAAACTTTTCCATCATCTCTTAAATTTCCTCCATGTTGCGGTGTGTGGCCTCTGTCATAATTGTAAGATCATCCGCAAACAGGGAGCATACCGGTGTCGAGCGGCCGCGGACTAGTCGGCCACTCAAAATATGGTGGATTGGGCCTCGATATAAGTGTCTACGGGAGGATCAACCGGGACTTTCGTCAGAGTCGTCGAAAGAAATTAGGGGTCGGAAAGGTATCTCTAAAAAACACCCCGTCAATTGTTAGAACTAACCCTTGGGGTCAAGACGATGAACAGTCACGCCTATCGTGCCTAAAACCTACCATTTTTCGTCCGCTCCGAGGCTGTTCCTGAAGCGGTCGGCCGCGGTACGGAGATGTGGTTTTAGGCCTCGGCGCACCCCATTTACACTAGGCAATTGACAAAGGAGTGAACCCTCAATTTTTATTGATTTTAAACAATGAGATTAAAATTGAGGAAAAAATTTTATAATAATAAAAAATTAAAAAAAACAAATAAAAATTGTTATTTAATTAAATTTCTTCAGAATTTACTCTTGAAGAAATTGTCTTTAATTTTCAGCAATTTTAGTAACAGTATTAAAAATGAGGAAAAAAGTTAAAATGGTAAAAGGGGAGAAAAATGACGATTATTTTATTATTTGATTAAATCTATGGAATTCTTTTTCTTATAAATGTTTGTCAAGATCTTCGATTTATTTCTTTTCGCTGATTTAGTCGGATTCTAGTTGATTTCTTATCTTCCGCTGAGTTTTCCTGTTTTTCCTAATTTTCTTGATTTTCCTGATTTACACGATACTCTTGACTATTACTCACCCTATTACCCAGCGTATTATTGAAACGGTGAGGCCTCAATCCCCTTGTTCCACGGACCTTGGTGACATCGACGGATGGATCCGCGCGGCTAGGGTTTTGGGGTTACGACAACGTGGTCGGTTTGGTGTTGCCGTGGGTACTTGACTCTATTATATTGGTGTGGACACCGGTTTGAGACTGGGGCGGTGCGGCCATTTGTCTCGTATTGGCGTGTATTCTGCATTGGTATGGCACGGTTGTCGGTCTGGGACAGAGATGGTACACACGTTCGGGACAGGTGCGAAACGGGCACAGTACACTGGTCTAGCGCAGGTATGGCGACGGTGTGTTACAACATAGGAGTCGGGTTGGAATTACTACAACTTATCTCGGTTCACAGGTATTAATCCGACCATGTTTACCACGGTGCAACGAGTCATTTTATTTCAGATGAATTATTGGACAATCGGTGCAACTACAAATTTCGCAATGGTACGACAACGAGTCTGGTACGGGACTGTCGAAACCCACTCAGTGTTATAGTATTGGTAGGGACCTGGCTGCTACAACCTGAACAGATGGAAATTGACTAGTGGTGACCCTTAACTCGGTGGTGCGGGTCCTACAGTCGGTGCCACTACATTAACGCGGGTCTTATAGCTTTGGTGTCGGGCCTGAAATTACCAAATGGTGATAATGTTGGCGCACCCCGAGGCCCAGGAGCTTCTGATTCGACGGAGATATAGTCAAATCAGCTGGATTGAGTGAGGTCAGATGGGGAGTATGCACAAAGGTAGCATGTCTGGCGTACGCCGTCCACAGCACCGCTCCGTTCGGAGCACCAGGCGTGCCCGCCTCTAGCACTTCGGGCAGGGTTGGAACAGCCTGGTAGGGGAGAAGCGACAGGAATCGCGCACGGTGTGCGCAGTGAACGGGAGCATGATCGGTCGAGCGTGCGCGTGGCCGCACGCCTGCATCTTGGTTAGGGCGCTGCGGGTCAACCGAACAGTCGTTCCCTCTGGCTATGGCAATATCACGGACTCAGATGTCAGCTCCTCGATTGGCGATGGGACAGTGCAAGGGCTCGACGTGCCTGGCGTACGCAGCCCTCGCCAGTACTGCTCTCAAAGTTGGATGACTAGTTGATGAAGGGGAGAAAGGTAAGCTGTAGTGAGGAGTTCAGACTGTGGGAGGAAACTGGCGTGCCTGGCGTCCTCCGCCTGCACCGAAGATCGTGGAAAATGTTCCCATTCGGAGGGCGGACAAGAGGAGAAGGATTGTGTGCACCCCGCATATACACCCCACTGTCTCGGTTGGGGGATAAAAGGGAAAGGGAAAAATGTGCGAAGTGCCGCAGCGCGCAAAGGCAAAAGGCCCGATTGGGGGACAGTCGTGGGGATCTGATACATACCTGGAGAAGCCTGTCCATGTGAGCGCTCTGAACAGGGGTTGAGCAACTTGGTTGGTGAAGTTTAAAGAATCTGAAGCACAGGACAATCGAAAGGTTCTGAGTAACACGGCGAAGGAGGTGCACATGGCGAATACCGATGTTAGGGGAGGACTACGGTTCAATGATGGACGGAGTTGACAAAAGAAGGTACGACTGGACAGCAAAAGGGCGTGTGGGAGGCTATCTCGATAAGGGCGGATTCAGTCGGATCCTTGGTCGTTGAATAGGAGGCATTGGGCGAAGGTGGATACGGTCAGATCTCTGACTGCGAAACGAAGGGCTGGTGGACTCCGCCGAGGCACTGGCTCCCGTACGAGGCCGAACTCAGTTGTAGCCCTGATTGTTGAACTAAGTAGGGCACGTTGGAGAGATTCCCACTCTGCTGGTCACGGGATCAACAAAAATTTTGCTGTCCACTTTTGTTGATGACAGAGATGAGTTTACCTTCACGAACTCCCAGTATGATGACAAGCTTTCGGGCAGTGGGCGTACATCTATGACATTCGACAAGGCTCAGTTCATTGCCAACCGATTCAGAAGGGAAACTCGCCTGACCATGTACGATCACGCATAAGTAACTGTGAGCCCTGAGGAGAAGACAAGTGTAAGAGAGTAAACTGGCGGGAAAAGAAGGAGAGTGGACTAGAGGTGAGCGCGAGATACTGAGAAAGGAAGCGAGGTTATAGTACGGGAAAGGGAAGGCACCAGTAAGGAAGCGGGAGTGAGGGGGAGAGAGTCGGCTTTGTCGTGATTATAATTGTAGATATTTCAACTACTATTATGGACTGAATAGCATAGATCTAGCTCAAGAGCATTCCGGTTGTCCCTGAATAGGAGCTTCCCGTGTGATACCTCTAGCGGATCGTAAGACGGGCGACTAAGAAGGATTGAGATTGGGGCCTCATGATAAAAAATGCCAAAAGAAAATTCATGTTTTTTTATTTTTTTTGTTCTTAATATTTTGTTTAAATCGAATTTTTTTTTTTTTTTTTTTAAATCTTAAACGAAGTTGGATTCCAAAATAAAAAATATAGGATTGTAGAGTTTTGCAAGCCCTACACCCCTATATTTATTTATTTATTTTTTACGTATTGTTAGGGGTAAAAACAAAATATTGAAAAATCAGGTCGCGGACTGGGCATCATCGGCCGCGCCCGCGGCCGACTTTTCCGGCCGCGGAGACCGAATTGCGCGCGGCCTAGGCCGCGGGTGTTACATAGCTTAGCGGCGGTATCCGCCGGAGGCGTAGGTGTGACCATTACGGACAGTCATGTGGTTGTGTCCGGTATCGATCTTTTAACTCCAACTTGTTCTAGATAGGTGACAGCGCCGAAGACGAAGCCCATGTTTTCAAATTTGTTTTGGAGTGCGGTTAACTCAGCCTTCGTTCTGGCCAGTTTTGAGGAATCCAGCGTGGTCTTCTCCTTCTAGGAAGCTAGCAGTAAACTTTTGTTCCATCTCTTCTGCAGCGTCCATGATCTGTTGCATGGTGTGATTTATGGGGGAGAATTACTTTCTCAATTTTGCCCTCATTGTACGACTGCGAAGCCCATCGATGAACAAATCTCTTCCGACTTTCTCGTCTCTTTCGGATTTGACGAACAACCAGTAAAATTTACTATGATATTCAGTGACGGATTCAAGGGGTTTCTGAACTCGATCTTTAATCATAAAGAAGCCCCGTTCATGATGGATGTAATCGAATCAGTGTAAGAAGTCTCTCTCGAAGGTCGGGACTTCTACCCAAGAGTAAGTGTTGAACCAATGGTGCGCATCCCCTCCCAATCGGGCGGGGATGTTGATCCTAGCTTCTTCATTGTCGTATTGTTGCGCTCGCAATGTGGCTAGCCATGCTCCGACCAGATGATGTGCGGGATCGAAGAGGTACAAATCAGGCGGGGCTGAAGGTGCTTGAACTCGAGGACTAGGCGCCCCTCCTTGTAGTGCGTTAGAGTTTGGCGCCGGATTGGCGTTTATGTTGGCAGTCTGTCGTCCTACCGATCTACTCCTAGTCACTATAGGGTCACGTCGTGGTGCGTTCCTCTGCATAGGCCGCCTTCCGTTCGCCATATCGATCTTTGTAGCCTACCCGCTTGACAACCCTGAGCTTGGCACGTGCCGGCTCCGATACCAACCTCACGCCCGACGCGACTTCAACAGGGGATTCGTAAAAACCTCACAATTGGAGAAAACCTAACATTTCTTGTAGAATGAAAAAGTAAAAGTCAAACTGTTATTTTTTACACAAAAAGATAGCGTTTTTAATCGTTTTGTGATAAAGGAGGCAAAAAATCAGGTGAAAAGTCTAGCGTTCCTCAAAATGTGCAAGAAAACCCTTCCTTGCAAAATGCTTTTATATGACTATAAGTCATTCTCAGTAGACTGGCAAAAAAACAGAGTTGAAACATGGTATTTTTTAAGGATGACAAGGCAAACCTGAAAGACGTAAAAAAAAACGTGTTTTGGTGAATACTCATTTATAGGACTATAAAAAGTATATAAGTCAGTTTCCGCAGTTAGGTAAAAGCCAAGCTCTGCACAAAATAATTTATAGGACTATAAATCATTTTTGAACTTAACAATAAAACCCTTATCAAAAAATATATGTCATTTAAAATAAGAATACAAACAACTTTTGCCTCGGAGACACCTTGAAATTCTTAGCCGAACACGAGTATAAAATAAAAATATAGGAAAAAAATTAAACAAACAATAAAAAATAATATATTCGCCCATGTATGGGAAACCATGTTCAAACAAACGTATTCACGAACAGGAGAATATATTTGCGCGTTCCGAAAACCCCCGAATAAATTCATCGTGCTACACATCTTAAGAGACTATAAACACAATTTTTTTGGATAACAAAAAATCAGGATATTTCAGTTCTTGAACCTACGGTGCTTCACCAGGTCGTGATTTTCTATGAAAAAACCCACTTTTTTCCTCGCCCCCTCCAGTAGTTCTGAAAAATTAATTTTCTGTTTTTTTTTTTTGCGGATGTTTACTGCACGTAGAATTTTGTTCCTGGAGGAAACCTGAAAAACGTACTATCATAATCTTAAATAGATTTCGTGCAACCTAACAATTTGTTTTGTTAGGTTTTCATGAATCCTATGTTCTTCCTGATCGGAGTGAGAGGGGGCCTGAAGGTGCGAAAAAGGGGGTGTGCCAAGGATTTTAGGAAAGTGGGGGTGGAGTCCTAGGTCGGAACTGAAATCTTCTGTGACCAGTTTCAGGGGTATGAATGCAAGAGGGTAAGCGTGGGTCGAAGTCCTGTTTCATGTTTCGGAGAGAGGAGCTACCGCCTCCGTTGGTCCCGTCGTCTGGGTCGGACTCGTATCTGGTGTACCACTAGGACGCTATGGCTATCTCGATGACTGGTCATCTGCCGACATCCAACGCCGTAGGTCTCGGAATCCAATGCGGCCGGCCTTAGCCGAAGGCTGTGTTCCCACCATTCTTTTTCCGAGCGAGTTCGTCGGATGAAGCCGGATGCTCGATAATCGTGGTCTTGCAAGCACTCCGAGCACGGGGGTCAGGGCCAGTAGTGAGCGATTGCGCGCCAGGGGATGATGGTCAGGGAGTGAAAGGGTAGGATGTGGTGATAGAAAGGGAATTCGGTCCCCAATATAATGATTCCGGGTTCCTCAACGATGTGACAAGTGTATGAGCTAAGGCAGCCGGGGAGGTAGGGGATACGGTCCAAGGCCCGATCGATATCCCAATGGCAAATACGTTCGTTCCCTATGGAGTAGGGGAATTCCGGAGGTTCCGCCCTCGATCGTGTAGACAGATACACGTGTTCCCAATATTCCCGGAATTCGGTATCCCTTTGGTACTCGTGGTCGGTGATACGGAAGGGGATTTCGATATTCATACTGGGAGGTGGGGTGGGAATTCCGACATTCGGGGAGTTGGGCCGAGTACAGATCTTGCAGACACGCGTGTAAGCAACGACCTTCTTCGGCCGGGTTTACACGTGTGTGCACCACACCTGTCTGTCGGTCTGGTGGATAGAGGCCAGCAGCTCACAACCTGTACGCACTGGCTCGTTAACCCGAAGGTTGGCAATCCTATCCTGAGACTGACATCTAATCATCTAGCATGCTCATCTAGTTCATACTCAGACAGAAAAACGCCAAACATCCATGCATTCATCTTCGAACATACACCCACAGACAAAAAGGGAGTCGACAATCATTTGTGCATCAATTTTTCGACCATTAGTCAGGGGTCATACAAAATTTGATCGTAGGCGATCAGCCAATCCGGTTACCAATTCATACAAAGGGAGGAGGGGAGCAGGGGAGACAATCACACATTGATCCTCAGGGAAGAAACAAAGGAAAAGTCCGAGATGTGGATCCAAAAAGCAAGGGCGACTTGCGCCAGATATCAAGATTACTCAGAAGAATAGAAGAGAAGCACCAATAGAACATACCCCGTCTCTCCTTCAAGTTCTCTCTCTCTCTCTCTCTCTCTCTCTCTCTCTCTCTCTCTCTCTCTCTCTCTCTCTCTCTCTCTCTCTTCACACCATCCCGATGCGGACAGTCCCTTGTCACACACCCACACAGAGTTGTCACGCCGCTTAGCCTGAACATGCCAGCCAGGTTCGCCCGTGTGCCACAGTCTGTCGTGACCACACGTCAACCCGCATATTCAGCACCAGCCCGTCGGATCGCCCAACTCTCTACTCACCTTTCGACTCTTGCTCGTTAGTCGATCCTCTCTACCACACGAACTCCAAAGTGCGAGTTAATCGGGCTTGCAAAATTTATAGCATGTGCATTTGCGCGAGATACCCTGGATTCTTCTTGAGTGGGAGAGAAGAAGGAGGAAGGAAGTGCCTACGACTGTATGGCCAGGCCGAAGCGTGGGGGACGTAGCCACACTCGACACATCGATCCGGTCATGCAATCGTTTGGGCCAATAGGACAGGGGGAGAAGTATGTGCGTGCAGGGGCGCCACAAAGATATCAAGAAATAGAGGATTACAGTTACAATCACGCCCGCGAAGACAAGAATTACAGTTACACGTAAGATTAAGGCGTGGAAAAGTCAGAGCACAGATCCTGACACGGCAAAGCGTGCACAAGCAAGAAGCGCGTGCAGCAAAATTGCGATGCACCCAAATTCCTAGCCTAAATCGTAGTTGCGAAAAGAAATTCCGAGAGAAAATTTTCAAGAGCCTGGGGGGGCTTGACATCAGTTGAAAATTCAAAAAGATTTTCCCGTGCGATGGCCACGCCAAAATTCCCATTTTCCACAGCAGAACAAGGAAGAAGCTATGGCGACAGTTATCCTTCGCGCTCGCTAAGGCGCGATCAACTACCAACCGTTGTGGGACCATACCAGCCTCAATTCCAAAAAAGGCGAGGGCATTCATGAAATTCGACGGGCCCCTCTCGATCAACCCCCGAAGTAGCCTTGCGCACAAAGTCGCGCGGTTGCAGAAGATAGTTCGTCACAGCATGCCACCATTGCCAGAAATTCTACCGCTAGAGGACAGAGCATAAGCTCCTCTTCCAGTCTTCTCTTTCACTGGTCTTTTCATTGTTGTCCTTTTCCAACTTTTTTCTCCTCTAGTCGCTATTCATTGAATACAGGAGAGATGGCAAGTGGGTAGTAATGGGGGGAAGTGATCTCTATAGGAGCATCACAAGGCGGGAGGTGATTCCTCTGTAAGGAGTAAAGGTAGAACGTGGGATGTACTAACCTGGAGCTGGATAACATCTAACGGTGGCAGATTAGAACAGTGGAAAGATCGGAGCATACTTTTGGGGGCATGGTATGCCTCGAGGTAAGCAGGGTTGTAAGTGGGTCTGCCCCTAGTTGGTGCCTGCTCCTATCAGCACCCCTAGCAGGCTAGCACCACCTCGGGCTGTTCTTCAAAAAGATAAAAGAAAAAAGAAAAAAAAAAGAAAAGGAAAGGCGACCTATTGTTCTCTGCCACTGGCAGTGGAGTGGTGAGGGGAGCTAGATTGTTCGCAGCTATGGCGTCCAGCGATTCGTCTGCAGGCAAGGGTCCTCCACATTGTTCTCTTTTCTAATTTTTCCAATTTTTCCAATGCCTTGCTCAGTCAATCCCCTGAATTCCAGGGTAATCCATGCTGGCAAGGGTCCTCCACATTGTTTTCCTGATCATATTTTGTATATGGGACACTGGACCCGCTTTCCAGCAGGTGATGCTCCCCACCAATAGATGGAGCCTCTTTCCGTGTGGTAGCGGTGGCTGCTCTTATCAGCACCACTATCACCGGGGGGTGTTCAAAAAAAAAAAAAGAACGGTGTCACATCATATGGTAAGGGAAATACATATCCACAGATCGCCTTGGGGCCTGACGACGTCTACAAGACAGTGGAGGCAGTGAGAAGCGCTGGTGGCAAGATTACCAGGGAGCCGGGGCCTATCCCCGGAATTAACACAAAAATCTTTGCCTTTCTGGACTCTAGTGATTGGAAGACTGTTTTTGTTGATAACCCAGACCTCCTGAAGGAGCCGGCATAATAAACGGGGACGCACGATTCTCAGAATTGATTTTCGAAGCTGGTCCTGGTAATGTCAGCTGTGAATACAATGCAGCATCTGAGAGACGGGCATTACGGGACACCCTCAATGAACATGGACTGAGAGTTCGTCTCTGTTCACTGGTGTGGTATGACACCTGGTGCTCCCTGTCCTGCCTACCACACTCCTGGGGTGAGGTCCCACAGGCAAAGAGGATTGGATTTAATGCTGCCTACCACACTCCTGGGGTGAGGTCCCACTAGCAAAGAGGATTGGATTTAATGCTGCCTACCACACTCCTGGGGTGAGGTCCCACTAGCAAAGTGGATTGTATTGTGGAGAGGTGCAGAAACTGGTACAGTAGATCTGCTTTTCTGCGTCTGCTGCATGAAACACATCCAGATCCAGGTGTCTAATCCAATCCCCTTTGCAAGTGGGACCTTGCTCCTGTGCTGGCAATGGCAGACTCTGAGGAGTTCCAACGGTCAAAAAAAAAAAAAAAAAAAAAAAAGAAAAGAAGAAGAGAAGGAGATCCGTGGTACTGCCTCCAAATGAAAAAAGGCACGCGCCTGCCTTTCCTGTTTAGGAAAATGAGGTTAGTAGGCTGCAGGCATAACACATTCCTCTGCGGCACTTGCAAGTGAGGAGAAATGTATATGGAGCGATTGCGGACTCCATACACGACCACCTAAACGCACTGGGTGCACAAGGATGTATTTGTTCACGCCCAGTCTGTCTGACGGGGTTTACAGGCAGGCCGTTATTCACGGATGTCAGAGACACATAATATTTTCTTTTTAGGACATTACACCTCACCAACGAAGTCTTGAAAACGCCCCCCGCCTTTTGGAGTCTGAGAAACGAGGCCGTCATACAGTGCCTTTCTATTTTCAAAATCCAAAAGTGATACACTTTCGCAGGTGGGGACTGGTGGACCTCACGAATTGGCAATAAACTCGGCTAGTGGGTCCGAGCCCCAGACCTTGACGCACTGCCTATTGAGCTTTCTCTCGGTACTTGGGATGCTTTTGCACCATTCCTCTGTGAAGTTTACAATCGGGCTTTGACAACAGGTTCCTTGCCCAAGACCTTCATTTTGACAACAGGTTCCTTGCCCAAGACCTTCATTCTTTTTTTTTTCCCCCGAAAAAGTGGTACCTTTATTATTCATGAAAACGTTACTGAGGCCGGGGGCTAGGTCCCACTTGCACGAATTAAGAGATACTGACCGTAGATAGCAAAGATCAACGGCCGAAATATCGTAATGTGCACAAGTGGGACCTTGCCCCGGGTCCTCACATTATCCCGGAACCAGCACAAAACAAGAAGACCCAAAAGAAAAGGTAAAAGAAAACAATAGTCTCTGTCCTCAAGGAACAGAGAGGGCAACAACCTGGAGGGAGATCCCACTAACGATGTATGTGGAGTAGTGTGACGGTTGCGGGACGTGCGGGCGACATCCGTGTGGCATCCTTTATTCCGCGATAAACGTTGAAAAAAACAAAATGCCGCAATTCTGACAACGCAATGTTGTCCACCCACCGCAAACTGCGGTCAGCTGTCAGGTTGTGGATCTTCTGATGATTCCGCTGGTATGTTGTGCATGTGGACGGTTCATGGACCATGTACATAAGGCCAACACACATTTGTTAAACCACCAGTACCTCGCTCAGCTATCAAGTCCGAAGCTCGGACTACCGGTAGCCCGATAATTCCCGAGCCTCGGACTTTATGGCCGAGCGTAGGACAACCGGTAGCACATCACAGAGACAAGAAAAAAAAAATAAAAAAAAAAAATGACACATTCACCGTTCAGCAGAAGAAAAAAAAAAAACAGAAAACTACGGCGCAGTCAGGGTTACAGTTTGTAATTGCATTTGAAACTGCGTTTTAGCAGTTTAGTCAAGGTCCGAGTTTCAATTGCAGTTTAGTCAGGGCCCGAGTTTCAATTGCAGTTGAAACTGCGTTTTAGCAGTTTGAAACTCGGGCTGGGTTTTTCTAGCAGTTCAGTCAGGCACATGGCCGTTTCTTTCTTT
>BFEA01000052.1:2198564-2243258 GCA_003427395.1 Chara braunii
AAGAGAGAGAGAGAGAGAGAGAGAGAGAGAGAGAGAGAGAGAGAGAGAGAGAGAGAGAGAGAGAGAGAGAGAGAGGGCGGAATACAGCAGGGCGTGCACCTGGAAACGAGCGCGACACTGCAGACAGGCAAGCATGTGGTCTGTTTGCACAGAACACCCATCTTACCAATAGAACAAACATGCGTACTTTTTTTTTTTCCAAAGCTATGTTCTTTTCTCAATTTCACCTCACACTACCTACCTACCACTACTCCTAATTGTAGGCATACGGGGAACCCCGCAGCAGCCAGAACCGTGTTCACGAGAGAACATGTGGGGGCTGCTCCCGGCCTGCAGGTGGGCGATACCGGCTAGGGGACAGCCGGTAGCATCAGGGACCATGCCAACAGGACCAATCCCTGTGCCTCCCCTTACGTGGTGGTCCCCCCCTTCTACGAACATCAGCAGACTCTGCTCAATGCCGATCGGGGGATCCAGTGGTCTATCTCTAGCTGGCGAGCGCCAAGCATGCCCGGGAAGGCGCATGAGGCCAATGGGGATTGAACCCACGTGCGTACTATTTCAACATGCGTACTATGTGGATTTCAGGGGGAGACTTCGAGGAATCGACTTTTTCAGGGAAAGTTGAATAGTACATACGTGGCGAGTAGTGGAGCGAGGCCCTATGGCACAAACACACAACAGCTACAGGCTGGAGGAGAGAAGGGACAAGCCAAGCCTTCAATGCATCTGGGAAGGACACAACAGACAACATGGGCAAAAGCCCCAGGCATCCAAATCAGGGCCAGATAACTGGGCCTCGCTCCGCCAGTCACCAAACTCGACTACTCACTCCACCAGTCACCAAACTTGATTTCCCTTTGTGACTGGACTTTTCTCACCCAAATGCCGTCTGGCTCCACCACTCACGACACTCGAGCAATCGCCACACTGGTGAGTGCTAGAAGACAAGGCCGGGGCCGTTTAGATTGGCCAAGATGGTGAGTTGCTCAACACTTTTGGTGGGCGCCAGAGACGAGGCACCACAACCCGGCCGTTGTGGGCAGGGAAAAAGCGAAGTGTGGTGAGTACTCATCACCGCCTTTCACCATGAATACTCTGAGAGTGGCCCATGCGACTGACAGTAGCTACAATCGGACGTTTTGGCACATAAGCAGCTATGATGTTCAGGGACGCTGGACCCAATTTCCAGCAGGTGCTGCTCCCCACCAATAGATGGAGCCTCCCCGACAGTGGTAGTGGTGTCTGCTCTTATCAGCACCCCTAGCACTACCTCGCCGTTCATCCAAAAAACAAAAAAAACAAAAAAAGAAAAGGAAAAACCTATGCCTGGGAGAGCTCTACAGGGAATAAGACTGTGTTGGACAGTTTTAGAGAGTTTTGTTTGGGAGTAGGGGTTCTGAGCATTCGAAAAGAGGTCAGTAGTCATTCATAGCTTCTCAACCTCTCCTTTAAACTACCAGTACCTCTCCCGGCTTGAAGAATTCGACGCGGCCGTTAACGCGCCGCATCGCGCGGGGTACCCACCGGCGTGCGATCGGTAGTCCCCAAAAAACGGGCCCCGAAAAAAAAAAAAAAAAAAAAAAAAAAAAAAAAAAAAAAAAAAAAAAAGGAAGAGGAAAAAAAAAAGAGAGGGGGGGGGGGGGGGGGGGGGGAGGAGAGAGAGAGAGAGAGAGAGAGAGAGAGAGAGAGAGAGAGAGAGAGAGAGAGAGAGAGAGAGAGAGAGAGAGAGAGAGAGAGAAGAGACAGCACCTCACGGAGAGCAAAAGTAACATCTCCTCATCGCCAGGCGGAATCAAGGGCTCAGAAGCACGCTGGACCCGATTTCCAGCAGGTGCCGCTCCCCACCATTAGATGGAGCCTCCCCGGCGGTGCTAGAGGTGTCTGCTCTTATCAGCACACCTAGCATCCGACCGGGTTGTTCTTTCACACACACACACACAAAAAAAAAAAAAA
This sequence comes from Chara braunii, assembly GCA_003427395.1. Taxonomy (NCBI): domain Eukaryota; kingdom Viridiplantae; phylum Streptophyta; class Charophyceae; order Charales; family Characeae; genus Chara; species Chara braunii. Next base: position 2,200,521 of record BFEA01000052.1, read on the forward strand.
AAAGCACACAGGCGAGGCAAGCCAAATGCAGCGGATCTACAAAAACACAAGGAAGAGGGCGAGGAGCCGTGACGGCCCAATGCACTCAAAAGACAACAACGGAAGCCACGGGTTCTACGAGTGGGGGAAGAGGAAAGGGAGCTCAGCCAGCCTACCTGCTCAGGACACCATTCACAGTACCAGGATCCAGTGGCAACAAAGGGCCTTCCGACAGGGGAAAGGAGAAAGAACAACCTTTGCAAATAACCCTGCCCAGTGCTCTTTCATCTAGCTAGGGGTTCAGCAAGCTCGGTCACCCTCTATGCGCTAGCAAGTAGACAAGCAAGTTAGTAACCCAGATTTTGATCTCGCAAACATCATCGTGGGCTGAAAGACCCAACAGGATACAAACAACTCTTCAATAATTCTGTTCATTCATACGAATGTTCAGGGATGCTGGACCCGCTTTCCAGCAGGTGCTGCTCCCCACCAATAGACGGAGCCTCCTCGGGAGTGCTAGCGGTGTCTGCTCTTACCAGCACCCCTAGCACCCTCTCAGGTTGTTCAGTGTAAAAAAAAATTAAAAAATAATAATGCCCCAAAATCCTCATTTCTCACCGTAATTTTAACCCATGCAAAGCGTCCCTGAAGATCTATGAAGCTATCCAGGACCTCTACTTCTAGGTCTTTGTTGATTAAGATTGCGACACCGTCGTTTGTACCGTCAGCTGGATCCCAAAATTGTGGGCCGGGCCACCAATTCCGCACGTCTGCAATCTGGGCAGCGTCCAACTTGGTCTCTTGTAAGCACAGTACATGCACAGCCTGCGAGTGAGACCACAAACATAATCTGTTGCATTTATTTGTGCTTCCACTGTCATTTAGGCCGTGCACATTCCAGCGAGCAAACCTGAGACGGGGTGGAAGGACCATTGTCAAGTCCAGCCTCTCCACCCTTAGCTCGGATGTGGCGGTGTCATCCTGCTGGCAGCTTGTGGCACTTGTCATCCTCATCATCACCCAGGGTGAGATGAGTCAGAGCCCACGGGCTATGAAGGACTGTTGCAAACTGCTCGGAGGAGGAAATCTCCCAGAGCACGGTGCCTCAGCCAATCTGCAATTACCTGTGCCAAGATTCCCTCAGCCATGTGTATGTTTTATAACATCGGATTGGCTGGTCCAGTGAACTGTTCAGGCGGGATCCAGTAAGGGTTCAACACGCGCAATTTCTCACCCTTTTTATTTTTAGAAAAAAGCTCCATCTATTGGTGGGGAGCAGCATCTGCTGGCAACCGGGTCCAGCGTTCCATATGATCGCCAAAAAAAATTGATAGAGAAACAATGAATGTTGACATTTGCTTTGTCTTGGGGTGGGGCAGCAGCCTCTTCACCCGTTACCGGGTGCTAGAAAGAAACATTCCACAGCTAGCTCTGTTCTACCCCTAATTCACTGCATTTAGCCACCACACAACCCTTGATTTTCCAGATCCCCCTTGAAGATTAATCATACCCAAACCAGGAACTTGGGACCATAGACATTGGAGATGGGGGGAAAGGGTCTGGAAAGTCTGCAACAGAGCGCAGGCCCGCAGGGGAATAGATGGGTCTTTTTTTTCTTCTTCTTTTTTTTTTTTAAACACTCACCCCCACCGGTGTTAGTGGTGCTTATAAGATCAGACACCACTAGGGGAGAGGCTCCATCTATTGGTGGGGAGTTTCACCTGCTGGAAAGCAGGTCCAGCGTCCCTTGCACAGACTGGATACAGACTGAGAATGGGGAATATCTGAAGAACCGTAGTGGGAGATTCCTACCAGCATTGATTACCCTGGGATCTAGCCTCTAGGGGATTAACTGAGCAGGAAATTGAAGGAGGCGGGAACCTCTTCACCCTGGACCCGGTGCCAGATACCTGTTGTTTCACACTAGTTCCTCCCTCCCCCCACCAACCCCTGTTGGGAGGCGGGTCGAGCATCCCTACAGAAACAGACACTTGTCTTTAGCCTGATTGCCTAATCATGTATGACTGTTGCCTGCATAATCTGCTAAAAGCAGGTGTCTTACCCCCTACGAGCAATCCGACCTCCTTACTGTTGCCCGTACCATTGCCTTTCTACGATTGCTGTGGCTGTCGGGCGAAACATATCTGGGAATTCCTCAGGGCTCTTCATCGGAATGTTGGGGTCGACCTGGAGCCAGTCGTGGAACCTGAGCTTGTAGTCCTTGGTGAAGTCCCCGTGTCCCTCCTCGTCCTTCTTTTCCCCTGGCCAGTCTACGTGGGCCATCCTGTCCCCCGTTTCCCCCCCCAGCCATTCTGCACAGAAGTTATGGATTTCCTTGATTATATCTGCTTTTTGTGAGAGGATTTCTATTTTTTCCTGAACTCTTTTCCATTGCATTCTTATTTCTGTTTCAATAAACTGTTTTACTGTGTCTGCCACTTCCCCTTCCCCCATCCTGGCCCCTTCTTGGTCAAAGACACACCTTCTTAACCACAACGTCCAGATCATCGCCTTCCTGGTCATGGAGAAAAGGTTGCTGGCTAGGCGGGATGCATGTGGCCTTCCCCACTCTCCTAAGAGAAGAGTTTCCCATTTCCATGGCCACTCCTCGTCGGTGCCCAGTTGAGACCAAATGTGGTCCCACCATCGCCACAGCAGGACTGTCCCAGGGCATTGTAGAAATATATTTTCTATTGTTTCGCATATTCTTCGTCCCGTGAACCCTGCGTTATAGGATTTGCACCATGGGAGAGTCTCCCCCGTCTGTTTCAGGTTCGTCTTGTCGATGATCCAATTATTGGTGGGGAGGCATCTGTGACTGATTTGCCATTGTAGGGAGGCGAATTTTGTCGGTCTTTGTTTCACCCCTTTGAACCATTTCAGTCCTCTAACTTGGTCCCTATGTAGGCTGAGGTGTTTCTGCCATCTGTCTCCTACCTCTATCTGAACATCCACCCGGGGCCTGATCATCCTGTAGGTGGTTTTTACTGTTAATTCAGGGAGTTGCACTGGTTGTCCATTACGTCCTCTTATCCATTGTCATTCCAGAGGGTCCATGGCTAACTCGGATAGGGGGGTTTCTGGTAGGTAGGCTCGCAATAGGGTCCTCCCTTCCTTTTGGCTCTACAGCACCCAGATCCGGTAGAGGTTGGGTTTCTCAAGCCACTGCGCCGTGTCTGGGTGGTATCTGACCAAGGTCGTCTCCTCTTCTTTCAAAAAGGTTGACCATTGCCCCATCCGGTCTTGCCTCTATCAATGAGCCTATTTGCAAGGGGAAGTCCTCTACCCTTACCGCTTCCCAGTCTTGTTCTTGTAATGTCCTGCCCTTTCTCAGGGTCACCACCCGGGCTAGGGGGATCGAAGATATTAACGGGTCGAGTGTGTCCTCCAGCTTGTGAGCATGACGCAGACAGGGTCTAAGTTGTTGGGCCATTTTCCAATCTTTGTTTTCCTCATCCCATATGTCCAGTACCCGGAGAATCCCCTGTCTGACCCATGAAGCCCAGTGGGGGTCTGAGTTGTCGTATACCCTTCCTTGCCTATCCGTTATTGCCCTGTTCCCGAACAGGGGCTGGCGTAAGATCTCCTCCATCCGTTATGGGGTAGGCCTATCAGGGATCGGTAACCTCCTCCAATTCTTGATTAGGTTGCTCCAAAATTTGTCTTTTGCTAGGTCATATCTAGCCCCTCCTCTATCTCCCTCCTCTCGTAAGCACGCATTGGCTCGAGGGATGGTCCAGTACCGATCCTCAAGCCATGTGAACGGGTTCACTTTGTTAATTGTTATAGGCGCCGGTCTGCGGATTTGTTACATTACCAGATCCCGCCATGGAGGGGGGTTATCCTCGACAATCAGTTTTTTAATCCATTGGATTGATAGAGTGGTGTCTTGTAGGGAGGGGTCCAACAAGCCCAGTACTCCCCTGGTTTTAGGTTGGATCAGCGTGTTCCATGCTACCCTGTTGATCTCGTTTTGTTGCTCGTGATTCTCTCGCCAGAGAAATGCAACCAGTTGCTTCTTGAGACTTTTTTTTTCTTTTTCTTTTTTAATAGCTCCGATCTATTGGTGGGGAGCAACATCTGCTGGAAAACGGGTCCAGCATCCCTTACATATATTTTTGAATGAACATAGTATCAACAAAGTGTCAATCCAAAAATCTTATATCCAAGTAAAGAGTTGATCTAGTCATAGAAATCCAGATGCCTCTTCAGTCATACAAAATGACCGCCAGAACAGAGTGATTAACCTAGCATCTATCTCAATAACCTCCTACCTGTCTAATGCTTCTTGAGGCTCTTGATGTTGCCCTTCCCTAGATGTCAGAGGACCGATTTGTACCAGATGGATGTCAACACCACATTGTTGATGATTAAAGCCCTAAAAAAAATAGATGTGTTTTTGTTTCTCCATTTCTGCATTTTTTCTAGAGCCGGCCTAGTGATCCATTCGCCATTTCCTGGTGGTGGTCCATGAGCTGAAAGAGTCACTCCCAAGACTCTGATTTGTTCTTTCAGAGGCCTCCGATCTACCTTGGGTTGTTCCGGGGGACGAACGTCATGGAAGTGAATCCAGCAGCCTTGCATTTTGCTTCCCCAGTTGATTGACATGTCAGACACCAAGGTAAAGGTATGGCTTCCTATGAAATTCCTGACAGTCACAACCTCGAGATTTTTTTGTTAGTTCTCAGGTTAGTTGCTAGTGTTTCCATCACCACAAGGAAGAGGAAGGGGGCTAATAGATCACCATGTCGCACCGAGCGTGGAAGTTTGATTTCTGGCGCCAATAAACCGTTCACCTACACACGTGTAGTCACATTTTGATGGAGTATCATAATCAAGTCCCTAAATTTTGGGCCAAAGTTCATGTTTTGCAAACACTTGTCCATGAATTTTCAGTCGACGTGGTCGTAGGCTTTTTCAAAATCGATGAACACTATGGTCGCGTTTTGGTGCGACTGTCTCGATAACTTGATTAATTCATTAACCAGCAACACATTGTCTTGGATATTCCTATTACATTGTCTTGGATATTCCTATAACATTGTCTTGGATATTCCTATTGTGCATAAACCCCGTTTGTGTGGGTTGGATTATCTCCTCAACGACCGGTATCATCTTATTGGTCATCGCCTTAGCCATCAACTTGTACACCACCGTGAGGAGGGTGATTGGTCGATAGTTCTTTATGTTCGTTTTATCCCCTTTTTTGTACAGTAGGGTAAGAATTCCTTGAGCTGCTAGGTTCCCCATGTCTCGTGAGGCCTTTACCTACCTATAAAATTTCATAAGTTCCTTCGACATGGGGTCCACATCTCCGTCCAGAGTTCCTTGGGGAGCCCATCCACTCCTAAGGTTTTATCCTCCTCCATCTGCAGGAGGGCGTTCCAAATTTCTTCTTTTCGTAGTGGTTTATCCAGGAACTCTCATTGTTCATCCGAGATTTTTTGGGAGAGGGGGTTTATGAAGTCCTCAATATTGTGTTTTCTTATTTGCTCTGATTCTTCGGTGAAGGTAGATGAAAATAGTTATTTATAAAAGTCCCTGTCCACTTTCAGGCCATGGGCCAAGGAGTAAGAGTTGACCTCCTGCGTTTTAAGTGGATTATATAGTCCCTCTATGATGGACCTTTTGGCCCTTGTCTGGGCAAGCGCGGAGAAGGTTGCATTGATTTGTCCCTCTATGGAGTGCGTGGTTAACTTGCCTCTAATGATGGACCCCTGCCATCTTTGCTAGGCAAACTCTAAGAGCTGATTTTTAAGCCTTCGTATTTCTGCTGGTTCCCTGTGGGTTTGAGAGTGCAGTGGCGGGCTGCTTTCCTGTTCAAGGTTGCAGATTTCCTCATGAATGTTAATTTCCTGAGTGTATTTTTCTTTGGCACGTATTTCCAAAAATTCATTGCATTTCCTGGCCATGAACGTCAGCCCATTGTTGAACCATGCTATATATGAGTCTTGTTGGTCCCTTGTAGACAGCTAGTATTCTCATACGTCTTTGAGAAATGTGCGGAATTGGTGCACTTTTAAGATAGATATGTTAAGCTTGTAGAAGTCTGGGCCCTGATCTGGTTTCTTGCGGAATCTGAGCAATACTGCACACATCTTGTGGTCCGCTCCCGACCATGGACTAGGAGGGAAGATGGCTGCAGCCTGTAGCGCCCTGTCCAGGTCCTCCGCCATGAGGATGAGATCTATTCTTGACCTGGACTGTACTGGCGTGCCACTATTGCGTATGCAGGTGAATAGTCTCCTCTGCAGTCACCTGAAAGAATCATACAGGTGCTCTTCTTCGCAGAGGTTGCGAATGATTCCTTCGTATTCCTCTATATAGGCAGGATATGGGGAGGGGACCCTCCACCTGTCAAGGCTGCGATCCGAAGCCACATTGAAATCCCCTGCAATGATTGTCGGTGTGCCTTGTGGCAACTAGGACCGTATGTGTTCAAAGAAGATTTTGCATTGCCCCACTTCATTGGGGCCGTAGATGCTGACCACGCAAACTACTTCTATTTCCAGCATGAGGAGAACAACTACCCATCTCCCCTTTCTCGCATCTACTGCGGAATAGATGACATCCGCCCGGGAGTCAGGGGGGATCCAGATCGCTACCCCTGCCGACCCTGGCCTCGGTACATGGGCTGCAATTTTTTGGTAGGGCCATGTTTGGTTATGAGCTCTGACGTTTTCCGGGGAGTTTGTGAGGTGGGTTTCTTGAATGCAGATGAGGTCAGGCTAATGTCTCGCCCCCCCCCCCTTATTTGTTTCATTATCGCCTTCCATTTTTGTGGGTTTGCGGAAGCCAACCCGTTTACGTTAAGAGAGCGCAAGTCCAAATCTGCCACCCGAGTCGCCCTGTTCCAGGTCTTGTCTTTTCCGTAAAGGACTTGCAGGTCATCCTTCCCTTGGGTGGATTGCTTGTCCCTTGTCCGCTGTTGCTGCTCTCTCCCCTCATACCTATTCATGGCTAGCCAACTTCTCCCAATCTGCCTTATCAAGGGAAAAGGGGTCTTGCAGAATGTTGTGCCTGAGGAGTGAGCATAAGCAGTGAACTACCTCCGGGGCACTCCAGCAGGTGCTGCACCTAATTCTTGTCTGGTACACTTCCAAGAGCTTCGTGTGGGAAAGCCAAATCAAACCGACTTCTTTGCATTCATTGAACTGAACGAAGGCTACTCTTTGTGCCATATGCGTTGTTCCTTCCCTTGCCACCCACTTAGCTTCTGCCCCAGACTCATACTGTGACTCCACGCTCTAAACATTGTCTCAGTCGACGCCTCTTTGCTGACCCGTTCTCCTGCAATGGGCCTGTTTCGGGCCTGGGACTCTCGGGAGGGTTTTTTCTTGGTGGCTATTGTCTGTTATGTTCCTTAACTCCGTTGTTGCTTGTGTCTATTGGCCCTTGGCTACCTTCCCCTTGCTGGTGTCCAGCAGTCTTTTTTACTTGACCGTCGTTCTTCCCCTCCCTGGGTTCATTCTCAGTGTTATCCCCCGGCTCAGACACCTGGTTCTCTGTCGTCTCACTTGTCTCTTTGTTCAGGGATGGGGGTGGCAGCAGGTCCGTCATGGTGTGCAGCACCCGGGAACCTACTTCGGGCCATGACAGCCCTTGGGGGAGACCTTCCGTCCTCGCCCTCTTGAGACTGGGACTGCCGCCTAAAATAGGAAAAATGTCCAGGTACGTGGCGTCCCAGAACTCATTTGTTGTCGGGGCATATCTGTCTTTCAAGTTGCTGAGGAGCCAGTCCGCCAGTTGAATCAACTTCCGCTCCCCTGGAATTTGTTGCTCCTGTTGGGCTTCCTTGGTGGCAGACTCCTATACCTCGTCCATTATTATGTCAAAGGGAGGTGTGGAAGGAAGGGGAGATGGCTCTACATCCATCAGGGCCGGGCCAAAAGCATCCCTGAAGGGGTCGGGACCAGTTCCCTGCCCACTCAAGCCAGTCTCCTCTCCCTCCCCCCCCGTCTGAGTTTGCTGTTGTTCCCCGTTGTCGGAAGCCACAGTTAGAAGCCCCTTTCCCTTATCCCCCTTCTCCCCCTCTTCAGTCTTTGTTCTCTCTTCCTCCCTCAGCCCCTCTTCAATCTATGATCTCTCTTCATCCCTCAGCGTTCATTATATCCCCTTGGCTTTCCTTTTACTCCCTCCTGCCGCCTCTTCTGTTGTTTGCCCCCTTCCTCATTCCTGCAAGTAGATATGCGGTGAAGGACCGGGTAGGGGGGGGGGGTCCCATTCGGTCCTGCAGCTCCTGGACCGTTTTGGCTCTCCATTCTCGGTGGGTTTGGTGGATTTGCCCCTGTTCGATCGCCGTTTCCTTTGCTTTCCCTGTGGCTTCTCCTTTCAGGTGCGGCTGCAACCCCTGTTGTTTTGTTCCTGCGTGATCACCCCAACCCAAACTGTGCTGGTGTTGTTGGTGTTGCGGCTGCTGCCCCTTTTGAGTTGTACCTGTGTGCTCCACCCAACCTAGTCTGTGTTGGCATTGTTGTTGCTGTTGGTGCTGTTGGTGTTGTTGGTGTTGTTCTTCTTGCCTTGCAGTTGTCTGTTGACTGGTTTTACCATTGTCCAATCACCAAAAATCAGCCTGTAATCCCTGCTCATTTTTTCATTTTCCCCGGTCTTAGCTCCGCCCCACTTAATTTCACCCAACTTCCCTCCCTGGTTTCCTCCAACCGGAGTCTGAATATTCAAGAAGGCAAAATATATACACACTTTGCAGTTGTGTTTTTCAGAATCCCAGTCAAATAGATATTGACTGACATTGGGTTCCAGGAGAACTCTGGCATAGCAGACCCCTTTCAGGATCTTGCGTACATGGCCAAGGATATCCAATTCCGAAGGCTGGCCTTCTATTCTGACTATCGGCATGTCCAATATGCCATCTGAGGGGTTAATTTAAAAGGACAACACTATGGGACCTTTGTGGAACAGGACAACAATTAGTGGGGCCAGATAATCCTCCATCTTCCCTTTTTTTTCCCTCGATGTGATCTTAGTCTGAACAGCAGCTTTAGGAGAGCGAGAGGCAGAATTAGCGTCAAATCTGGACTTCTTGGTGGGTGTGGCACAGGCTTGGAATTCCCTGATTGGGATTGTGGGCTGTCATTCTCGTGGAGATCAGAAGAAGGGCTAACAGGACCATCATCAGAGGGTTTGCCTCTGTCGATGGGATCACGCCGACTCTTGCTGCCTCTTCTTCAGGGGCAGCATAATCCATGGAATATCCATCGCTATCTGCAGCTTATCTTCCGATGAGCCCTACCCATCCAAGGATGAGATTATCTGGACATCCATTGCACTCTGATTAATAATAAGCGGGGTACCAGCAAGTTTGTCAATCCAAGACTCCTGCGAGTGAGATACCTGAGAGAAGGCTGGGTTTAGATGGCTTGTGGTGTAAGATGGTGTCGGGGCCGCAAATGGATTGGTCGGGGCCGAAAGCACATTGGACTTTCCCAGTGAACCATCCTGCGCTACAACCAGGGAGTCAGTACCAGATCCTACTCCAACAGGGCCCTGAGGGGACCCTGTCGGACTTTCGCCCGTTGCTGATGTGTGTGTGGGCGTAGGTGGGGTCGGCTGCAATCCTTCTTGGGCAGGCGCTGCAGAAGTCTGTGATGGGACCCAAGTCGCACGCTTGGTTGAACCCTGTTGGGGAGAGGGGCCTGCCGAGCCTGAAGGGGCAGGCATTCCGGTCGATGAGGACCCATTATGGGGAGGCTTCAGTACCGGGGGACGAGGAGTGCCTCCTTGAACCCCGACCCCGACCCCGCTCGTGGAGGGCCAGACAGGGAGGGGAAGAGGGGGGCTGATGAGTGGAATATCTTGGTTAATTTTGCCGGGCCTTTCGCGTTTTGGTCGGGCAATCTGGGTTGTCATCGGTGTGATAACACCAACGACACAGACAACACCAATCCGTCTCCTGCATCAGTACTTCTAAATCAATAGAGTCTGCCACGTCAGGTAGATCTATCGCCAGGTATGGTGTAACACGGTCGTTGGCCCCAGTCTCTAGGTCCAACTGGATGTTGAGTAGCTCTGGTTCCTCAGGACGTGGCAAAGTTGGGCCAGTCTTGAGTATCCGGCCAAAAGCTAATTTGACTGCAGCATAGACCGGCGGTATCGCACCAATTGGAATTTGCAAAACCCTAATCCAACAAAAACTTTATCTCATTGTTTATCTCCAGTCCTGAAGCTCCGCTTCCAACATCCATGGCAGAAAGTAGAGAACATACTTGCAGCCATCTAGCACAATTTCTTTTGTTTGTTTCTTTAGCAACCACTCAGCGATCTCCTTAGTACTTGGGACGTAGTTTGCTAGGTTACGCCCTTCGTTATGGAAGAGTCCTCTTTGAGGCTCCAGACCAAGCATGGGCATTCCTATCCACTTATCCTCGTAAATGTGCAGTGCGCACTGGCTTCTTCTTGGTTTCGACTTTTAGTGAATTGTTGTTTTGACCGAAGAAAGTCCACATTAGACGTTGGGCGAGCCATTCCTTTTGTGCATTAAAGACCTTCGGGTCAACCTTCACACGAACACAATCGTCTGACCATTCAACCCTATCTTGGTCATCCTAGATCGGACCTGAAGGAAACACTCCCTTCCTATAACATTCTTCAGTACCTTGATCGTTCTCTCCTTGTCCGAGAGGGCAGGGAAAAGAGCCGAATTATTCACCTCCATCCTGCTAATGGCACGAGGTCGTTAAATCGCAAGGGGATGGAGCTCTTTCATGGGATGATTAAGGAATTCTATGTAAGGGACACACAATTGCTGGCCAAGGATGATCTTCGAAGGGGGAAGAGCAATCACTGCGGGACAGTAAGGGTGTAATTTTCAAACCGTTTCAAGCAAGGGAGGTGAACCAAAATCGACACTCCACACCCTAACTGCAAACTGAGTAAATTAAGGGGGGGGGAAGAGATACCTCCCGCCTAGAGGTCGGGGTCAGATGGGCGCCAGACACTGGTTATGCCAACTCCATTGTAAGGACTGCAAGGTCAATTTCTTCTTTGTCCTGGTTCGATTCGTCTTCAGGGATCTCCAGCCTCATCCTTCTTGAATACTCGGTTCTGCCCGGCTTTAGCGAGTAACATCTCCCCCCAGCCTTCACCCTGGGAGCAAGATAACTCTATGAGTGGTGATGGTGAAAGAGGAGCCCTTCCCCTGAGCCTGACGCTCTGGGGGAGGAGAACCCCCCTAGCTTCTGAACATATAGAGTGTGTGCAGATCCAGAGGATATAATCAGTATAGCAGGGGCTGACGGAGAAGACCTCCGCTCGGATGAGAAGCATCCCCGGACCCACCCAAGGGTCCAGATGTGAAGGCCTCGTCGAAGTATGATGTCGAGGAGCCACCCCGACAGGGCTACAACTCACGAGAAGAAGAGGAGCGTGAATCTCACCGTCGTCTTGCTCTCCTCATAGTCACCATGTCCACCACGCCTTGCGGTCAATGGGCGAGCGAATGGCTTAGGGTTAATTGGTGTGGGAATTTCGACGGCGAAGCGGGACAGAAAGCGACACCGGCCGGCGAGTCCGCCCTGTCAATTAGCGCACAAGCGAGCGCTAGTCCAATGAGTGCACCGACGAGCGGACGCACGAGCCCCCCTCCAAGCCACAATTTAATGAAACGTATGGGCCACTACAGGAACGCCCAAGTTCATCTAACTAGAAACATTTCTACTCTATTTTTTCCCATGGGCGATAGCAAGGCCAAGTTCTGGTGGGAGGTGGAATTTAGGACCCTGTTACAATGATTCACATGCACAGGACTCGCAATTATGCAGGGGACTTTCGTTTTTTCCTAACCGTTTTTCTCTCAAGGGGGAGGTAACCTGTAAAATTGGTGTCTTTACACCCTGGCCTTGAAAAATAAAATTAAAAAAATTGTTGTCCTGATCTGTTAGGACTCGGATCCGTAATTGGAGCCACTACTAGGGTGGTTTTTTTTTTTTTTTTGCATGGACGTTTTCTTTCTTCTTTTAAAAGGGCTACCTTTCAACTTGAATGAATTTATGCCAGCACCCCAGGCCTGTTCATGCCAGTACGTTGCAGCATGCATGCTTAAGTCCTGGTCGTTTAAACCGCCAGTACATTTCCCAGCTAGACTATCAAAGTCACGGTGCCCATGCTGCCGTGACTCTCGGGAAGTACTGGACACCGTTTTAAGGGTGTATAATTACATGCATCAACTTTTGACTATGATCCACTCAGCATGCATCCCAAAGTCAGAAGTAAAGGATGACAAGAACACAGAGCAAGGAAGCCAAGCGGAACACAGACAAGACAAAATGACTCAGCAACACACGGCGCAAAAATTCTCCCGAACGCGACCAGGCACTGGCAAGTTAAAAATATCAACGTGAAGAACAACAAGCCTGAAGCTCGAACCGAAAGTAGGCAACACGCCCATAGTCAACTTAGAACTTGCCGAGCTGCTGGTGGCTGACCCTACATGTTTCATCCGGCCGCCAGAGCCGGAATCGTTAGGGGTCTTGAATCGTCACGGCGGGGGGAACAATCATTACGCCGTGTACTACTTTTTAGGACCTACTCGCAGACTATCCAAATTCTAGAAACTACTCAAAAAGCCTACCGACAACGACAAAAAAAGGTAGGCTGACAGGAACCCAGAGAGCAGGCACTGCCTAGGCACAGACAACGCAAATCCACGAGTAGTCCCAATAGACCCAATTTCAGAAAAGACACCACACTGGTTCGGACTCAAACCAGAAAAGCCCCATCATTGACCTAACAACCCACCACAAAATCTGTCCAAACCATTCGGCAGAAGGCTCGAGCACGCTGCCGAACACACGTAGGGTGCCCCCATTATCCAAACATACCCAGGCTACATCAAGGTCACCAATTGCCCCATGTCCATGCCGCGTCCGAGAAATCACCTACTGCTAATTCCAATGGGTAAGACAACCAACCCAATCGTCCCAAATTCCTCCGTACTTAGAGGAAAAACAGCACAGGGCTTTATTGAAGTACTCATCTGAAAAATCTCTCAATCTTAGCTCTATTTTGAACGCAAGCAGGTACGCACCCTCCGCACCGGGCATGCTCGTGAATCTCCTGGCCCTATGGAGGAAGGAGCTGATAACCGCCAACTTCTGTTATCGGCTAGAATAGGAGCATGCATCTTGCAGATTTTGAAAGGGGACTTCATTACGCCTCACAAAATTCTGGTTTTTATGCATAGCAACACTCCTGACCCCAACTGGCATTCCAAAATTTTCGCAATGATCACGACGGCTAGTGCATTCGAGAGTCAAATTAGCATCGTACGAACCCTCGAACTTACCCATCAACCGCCAGGCTTTCCGTTCACTGTTCTTGTCACCCTTCACATACTTAATGAAGATCGAGACATCGTCAATCAGGCGAATTCCATGCACCAGAGATCGATTAGTGCCCAGAGACAGAAGGAAGTTGAATTCAGAGTAGGCGCACAGCATGCACGCAATCGCTGGGCTAGAAGGTTTGCCCATGAGGATGCCCACCCTCTGCCTCAAAATCTTACCGCTTACTTTAACGAAGGTATTCTCAAGGTCAAATTTCACAAAGTTCAGAATGTCAATGAAATTGATTACGCCCCAACCTTCTTGCTTCTTCCCCTTCATCATCTTTGCCCCTTTCCCTTTACTTCTTACAAGCACTCCATGCGCGTCTTCTCCCAACCAGAACTCAATAATCCAGTTCAGAGCGTTCATGATGGAAGGATGAGGTAAGTTACTGAACATTTCTTAAACGTCATAAGCAGCAGTTAGTAATTCTTCATTTTTGCGCACATCCTTATTGACATGCTCAATCCCTTTAAGCAACAAATCTGTACTCTTCGGATTAAAATGTGATCTCTGAGGCATTTCCCAAACCATCTGGTTCAAACCCCTCGATACCTTACGGCATCCACGAATGCTACACTCAGAAAAAGAGGAGCAGATCGGTCGCCATCTGCCGATATCCTTGTGTTTGAGAATGCCATAAAAACTCCCCATCTTGTCCCATTTCGCGAAGTCCTTGAGTCCCTTGTTGTGGTAGATCTCTTCCATTTTTACCAGTAGTTCTTCCTCCGGTATGCATACCTCCTCGAAGCCGTCATTATCCAAGAACAACTTCTTCAGACCAAGAAGATAGAGAGTCGGGCAGCAGACGAGAGTGTCACCAGGATTATGATCTATAGGTACACGTAACCCCCGCATACCCTCCTTCCACCTCAGCACCTCATCCTCAGAGCACGAAGGGTCAGGGTCGCCATTACTCGAGTTGACAGTCAGCCAACTTCAACAGACCCAATTCTGGTACGCCAAAATCCAAAGAATTAAGCGAAACCTTCAGTTCTCTGGCCAGTCGTTTCACGATCCCAGGCCTGTTCGACACAAGAATATTCCGATTGTTTCGTAGCCACCAAGGGGCAGCCGAGCAATCTCTCAAGCGACAACAGACATGCCCATCAACTTTCGTAAGACGATCGTCCAAAGATACGCAACCACACCCAAAGTCAATACCTCTCGCATACTGTCGGAAGTTAAAGATAAGATTGCCTGTGCTTTTATTTTTCAACCAAACAACCCGCAATCGTCGGATAACCATCTCTACCCAATGGCCATCGACTTCAGCCCTCCGAATCAATCCTGAACAAAAGGTTTTAATGCCCGGCTTACTCAAGCGGTGATCAAAGGTTACTCGAATTATCAATCTCTGCCTGACATTCACACCAAACCGTCTTCTCACTACTCCCGAGACAAGCAATCTAAGCAACGTGTGCGATCTTTTCTCCGAGAAGCAGTGGATGGCAAGAAAGCTACGAGTCAAGGCATGGAAACTCCACTGATTCAGTAGGTAACGAGAAGGTGGATAAGATAGAAAAAAAGAAAGAATGGGTTTAAGCTCCAGAAATTTTGAACAGAAAGGGATAATTTGAGAGAAGAGAATGAAGTTACCCGGGCGAAAGCAATCTCTACTTTTCTTCAAAATACTTGCCTCATCACCAATCTTCAAAACTGACGTGCCAAATTTTCGTCTAATAACCTTCCAAGAATCCAGAATACGCTCACCACCCGTGCACGCCACTCCCACCGAGTTAAGCCCTTGCTTCTGGCAATCGTCCAACAACCCAACTAATGATGCAGAAACACGTCCTGTTGTTGCATGAAAGACCATATGAATTTGAATCACCTGCCGACTCAGCAAGCATCCATTCGCAATCTTCCTCCTACACCTTTCCCGTTTCAAGAGCCGTCTCTTCTTGCTACAACGAGCTATGTCTCGAGAGTTTAGATGAGGATTAACCAATCGTATCAGATTCCTTTCAACATCAAGAAGATCTTCTTCCCTGCAGCGGCACAACGGAATGCCTACATATTGCCCACATCTACGGAGCCACGCGTACAACCGATGGTGTCGTTTTCCTTTTTCAACAACATCCAAGTTTAGACAGCGATAGACGTGCTCATTCCATCGGGTAGAGAGAGATCGAGAGGTAGATCCCATGTAAATATGCCTGGACCAAGGAGAGACAAGAGCATAAACCAAGGGACCCTCACAGTTTTCAAAATCGAAATCGTCACGAACCAACACCTCGACATAGTTTTCGAATTTATCCAACCAAGGAATACAGCCATCCAAAATAAAATTTATTACAATCCTTTTAAAGAAGGCATTGAACTCCTTGTCTCTCAGGTAAGGCAAGCCAGAATCCTCATTACTCGGGACAGGGGATATCGTCAACTCCGAGGACGAAACGAGACAGGAAGAGACACGTCTACTCCTCTTAGTCCTACAGTAAATAGCCCAACTCCACAAATAATCACGTCCGGTGGAACGCCCTAGAGCTCGACCGAGCGATCATTGTCAGTCGCGGAAGCTTCGTTCCGAGAGGGTGAGTCATCAGAAACCACTTCCACCTGCCCCACCTTCTCCTTCCCTTTGTCTGCTCTAAGGGCCTTGTTCGCTCGATACTCCGCCAGGTCGGCAATCATTGGTTCGACCATGCCGAGCTTAAGACCCGCCTCTTTGCACAAATTCCCCAACCCCGATTTCTTGTACTGCCTGAGTGCCTTCTTCTGTTCTTCAATGAAAGCAAACCTCTCGTTCGCCTCCCCTGTTGCATCAGTCTTGCTACCACCCTCTCCTCTCATTGGTGTAGCCTTTTTGCCCTTCCTAATTGATCTAGTAACCACCGCCTCCAGTCTTGATTTCAAATCCGTACCCCTGCCCACTGCGTTCTCACCTTCGCCAGTGGCCGCCAGTTTGTCCATTTGTTCCTGTAGCTTAATAACTTCCGCCTCGGCATTGGCACGTTTCGCTTTCAACACTTCAGCTTCAGAACTAGCCGCGCGATGCATCTCTTTCATTTTAATGTACTCTTGTTTCCACTTGTCTATATCTCGTAGGTTGTCAGTCCATCGTGGTTTCAGGGTGCCTCTCGCAGGACAACTCGGAGTGTCCACAGCACAACTACCCCGCTTGTTACCAGGTCTAAGAGCCTCTCCTTTCCACATCTCGACCTCTTCTCTAGCTCGAATGCTCTGCCCCCTTAGAGTGTCAATCTCCACCCTAAGGCCTGCAATTTCTTGCTCGAAATTCGTTTTTACGAGAGTTGTCCCTCTCAGCTGATCGATCTCCTAACGTAGAACAAAGATATCATCCTCCGTGGATTTCTTCTCTGCGACTTGCCTACGCAGGTCCGCAATCTCACGCTGCAGACCCATGAGCCGATCCTCCTCCCCTTTACCATCTCCAAGCAGCAGCTTCTTCAGCCTCTCGTTTTCCTTCTTCAATTGGATAAGCTCATCATTGGCACTAGTCTCCCCCTCCCCATTACCCTTCAGCTGAGGGCAAACCTTCTCCAAACGTTTATCCAAACGTGCACCCATCTCTTCTTCAAAACGTTCGCGTTCCTTCTTCCACTCCGCCCTACGATCCTCCTCCTCCTTCAATTTTTTCTTCCATTCATCTTCTTCTTTTTGCTTTATCTCCTTCTCTTCGTCGGCGATGGCCTTGGCGTAACACTTATCCAGCTTTTCTTGATTGATCTTTCACCACCCCGGACGAGGTTGATTAAACTGCGATCCAGAGTAAGTCGGAGCGGACGAAGAGGGCGGCACGACCGATAAATTCACTCCCGCGGCCGAAGAACCTCCCGGAGCAGGCAAGGCAAGTAACGACTGAGTAGCGAGAGGAGTAGTATTAGCCCCCGTAGCAGGAGGTCTCCCATACCCCCGGTGAGGACATTCACACATAAAATGATTAGGAGATCCGCAGTTGTAACACGACCTCACATGCATCGGTCCAGCCATCCTTCAATCTATACCAAGGAAAGAACACTGAAATAGTAAGTATCAGAGTCAAAGCACGAGCCACGCTACCGTAGTCTAATCTCTACGGAGGTTACTACGTTGAATAAATGGTGTATAATTACACGCATCAACTTTTGACTATGATCCACTCAGCATGCATCCCAAAGTCAGAAGTAAAGGATGACAAGAACACAGAGCAAGGAAGCCAAACGGAACACAGACAAGACAAAATGACTCAGCAACACACGGCGCAAAAATTCTCCCGAACGCGACCAGGCAAGTTAAAAATATCAACGTGAAGAACAACAAGCCTGAAGCTCGAACCGAAAGTAGGCAACACACCCATAGTCAACTTAGAACTTGCCGAGCTGCTGGTGGCTGACCCTACATGTTTCATCCGGCCGCCAGAGCCGGAATTGTCAGGGGTCTTGAATCGTCACGGCGGAGGGACCAATCATTACGCCGTGTACTGCTTTATAGGACCTACTCGCAGACTATCCAAGTTCTAGAAACTACTCAAAGAAGCCTACCGACAACGACCAAAAAAGGTAGGCTGACAGGAACCCAGAGAGCAGGCACTGCCTAGGCACAGACAACGCAAATCCACGAGTGGTCCCAACAGACCCAATTTCAGAAAAGACACCACACTGGTTCGGACTCAGACCAGAAAAGCCCCATCATTGACCTAACAGCCCACCACAAAATCGGTCCAAACCATTCGGCAGAAGGCTCGAGCACGCTGCCGAACACACGTAGGGTGCCCCCATTATCCAAACATACCCAGGCTACACCCAGGTCACCGTTCTAAGGCCAACAATCTCCCACACAAGACACAAGCCACACACACACACGCACATCCGTGATGACCAAAGACCCTACCAATACGGTCCAGGGTGAACAAGGCAACTATCTCGGTTGGTCGGCACCGAGCCGACCCAGTTGGTGGGATCGAACCCATGACCTAATGCCACTTGCCTAACCAGCTGAGCTAGGACACTTGCTCAGATATCAACATATTTCGTTTTTGTTTTTTGTTTTTTCTCAAATGCAACCAACTGAACCGAGCCTACCCAGTTGGCGGGATCGAACCCATGACCTATGCCACTTGTGTGCCTAACCAGCTGAGCTAGGACACTTGCTCAGATATCAACATATTTTGTTGTTTTTTTCTGAGTAATCTATATTCTTCTCTCAATCTTCTTTTGAATATATTCTATCTCATCCTCTCACTACTCTATGTATAGTACGGGGGAACACCAACCAAACCTGGAACTCTCCCCAGCCCACGGGGTAGGTTTGCAACACAGCAGTGGTGCGAGAGCAAGGCTTGTATCAGCCCCTCATCACAATGATGCAGGGTGATCACGCATTGCTGACGGGTCACTTGCACCTCCCCCTGCCCCCCTCCAACCCCACATTAGCGGTGTCTAATGGCGATTATCTTTTGTTTTTCTCAAAGGCAACCAACTCAATTTCCTGTCAAATTTAGACAGGACGGCCCTTTTAGTATTAAGGGGAACCCCATAGCAGCCAGCCGGAGTTCAAGCCTCCAACGAGGGAACATACAGGGCCTGCCCCTGACCCGCAGGTGGAAGATACCGGCCAGAGGTCAGTCAGTAGCATCAGGACCGAGCTAGACTAGCCCATCCCCTCCGGTCCCCTCCCCCTACGAACATCAGCAATCTCTGCTCTATGCGGCTCTGGGGGAGCAAAGCCCTACCTCTTGGTGGCGGGCGCGAAGCTCGCTCAGGAAGGTACATGAGAGCAACACGGATTGAACCCAAGACCTCTTGAATGCCACTTGCGTGTCTTACCAGCTGAGCTGGCCTCTGGGACCATGTCCCACTTGCACCCTTTAGTTGAGGCAACTCAACGGTGTGACAGCTGAAAATGTTCATTTTAATTCAATTGAAAATGAGAAATGCATTTATAAATGGCACCGATTCGATTGAAAATGAGAAATGCATTTATAAATGGCACCGATACAATTGTTCTGTTTTCTCTTTTTTTCACAATATGAGTGGCATACAGGCACTTCCTCAGCAGAAAATGAAGAGTTGCCAGAATCCGGTACGAAAATGGCAAACGGAAGGAGGCTCGTACAGTTTCTCCAGAAAAAAAATGCCTTTTGGGGGAACAAGAGGGTTGTTGAGCTGTCTGTCTCAAAAAAGGGCGACAGCTAACTCAACAGAAAGCCGCAAGGGGTTCAAAATTGGAACAATGGAGATGGGGGGGGAATCGGTGCGAAGTGCTACCAGCGCTAAGGGTAGCGGCGCCGCGGGCAGTAGTGGGAGCGCTACCAGCGGCGGTGGGAATGCCACCGGCAGAACTGGGAATGGCTCGCGTTGGCTTGCCTGTTCCGCGGGGAGCACGGGAGAGACGTTACGACGGGCGGGTACCTGCCAGGTCCACCATAGCCTGAGCTATGGCCTTGGCTAGTCCAGCTACTTGAATGGGCGGACAGCCAACACGGCAGGCCCCCTCTCCAAGTCTTTTACCTTCAACACCTAAGTATGCGGAAAACTTCATGGAACTTCACACCTTACAACACCATCTCGACTGCCTAGGCAGTTTCAAGATTTTCTTATCTTCACATGCCAGATGTATTGGCTGCTGATTGTTGTCCAGATACATCAACGAAGAATATGAGTCTGGAAGGCTGAAGCGGCAGCAGTAGGTGAGCGTGCGGCAGCGGTGGCAGCGCTTCAGCAGGTCAAGAATGCCTTGCCCACCCTGCCAGGTCCCACGGCTATGGCAGCCGCCTAGGGATTGCAGCTCCACCTCCTCCTTGAGTGGGGGAGGGAGTGCCTTTGCGCTCGGGGCTTTGATATCCTGGGAGTCCGACAACAGCATATGGGTCTCGCTCCACTACTGTCCACTGTACAAAAACGGACAGTCGTACTTCACTCCACTTACTGTCCACTGTAAATGTGCAAAATGGCTTGGACAGTTTTTTGAAACCCCGTCGAAAATCTACTGTCCGTGAATGTACAGCTCCCAGCCTGCAAAATTCGTTACGCGGAAAGTCCTTCAAGGGACTCACCGTGAGGACCCGAATTTGGAGAGTGCACCTGGAGTTTGGGCGGACAAAACCCTATGGCCGTCCTGTCTTGTAGTGCTATCACCGTGTCTGGTAGTGAAGCCACGAATTTGAGAGGTGGATAGCGGACAGTAAGTGGAGCGATGTCGCATTTTCCACTGTCCGCTGTACAATTTTTCGCTCTGACAACTGTCCACCAACTGTCCGAAAAATTGTACAGTGGACAGTAGTGGAGTGAGACCCTATCTCATAGGTTACACCAACTTTACAGACTTCGAGGAAACAAACAGCTCAATAAGTTGACGGGAGTGGGCTGTTTGGGATTAACTACATGAAGGTTAACAGCAGCGCCAGCGGAGCAGTGGGATTCATTGATGGCGGTGGGAATGCTGTCAACACTATCAAGGAGACAACGTGGCACAGTTTGTATTTAGCCGCACTGGAGTGCCACATCTATCACCTCTGCGCAGCCCTCTCTCCAAGGCGGATTCATTGATAGATTGCACTGGAAATTCAGGGTGGGCTTTGTTGGGATATCTGGCATTGTGCTCTATACCTGGATTACTGCCTTGTATTAGATTCCTTGCTCCGTCATGGGTATGCTGCATACATGCAAAAGCACGACGTGCGCTGATTTGCGGCGGCGCGGCGCACGACCTGGGTGGCGCACGAAGGCCGAGGAATAAACCAAAAAAAAAAAAAGAGACCGGGCGTCGTTTTGTCCCTGGGCCCCCCCAGCAAAAATGGTATTGGGGCTGAAATTTTTTTTTGGCGGGCTGCGCTCAAGCACGGCCCGAAATGATTTCAAATTTCGTTTTGGGTTGGGGGGGCCGTTTCCTAGTTTTCGCAGGTCGATCTGGCAGGGCTTCGGCAGGCCGTTTGCTCGTTGTTGCAGCCGCCTCCAGTCCACGCTGGGAAGCAGCGCCGTCAATCCCCCGCTATGAGCAGCGCCAACCTCCCCCTGCATTTGCATCATCACCTAGGCTAAGCTCTGGAGCGACCATCGCCGACTTTAACCCTCCTCCAAGGTGAGTTTTCACCAACCCTCCTGCCCTCCCTCGAACTCACCTCCTCCTCCTCCTCCTCCTCCATCTTCCCCTTTCTCCTCCTCCATCTCTCCTCCTCGTCTTGGTAGTGTCCTTTTCTTTTTTTTCCATAGTATCGGGTCTTGTACTCGAAGCTTTGGTAGTATCTCGGACTATCTCCTCATCACCTCGGCTTGCTCCTCGTCCTCTCCTCCATCTCTCCTCCTCCTCATCACTTCCTCCTTCACCTGTCCTCCTCATCCTCCTCCTCCTTGTCAAGGTCTCATCATCTTTTCTTGTGTAAACTTCGATTTGTGTCTGTATCACCTACTCTACCCTTACCGGTAGTCGTCCATCTTTCGTCGTGCTCCTCCTCCGCACCTCCTCGTCCATCTTTCTTCCTCCATCTCTCTTCGTCCTCCTCCTCCGTCATTCCTCGTCAATCTTTCCTCCTCCATCTCTCCTCGTCCTCCTCCTCCATCCCTCCTCGTCCATATTTCCTCCTCCATCTCTCCATCTCTTCTCTGTCATCTCTCCATCTCTACTCTTCCACCTCTCATCCTCCCTGTCACAGCCTCGTCACTTTTTCTTTTTCTTTTTTTTAACGAAAACTTTGAATTTCGAACTGTGATGGTATCTCGTCATCCTCCTCCTCCTCCTCTGTCTCCTCACCCTCCTCCTCCATCCCTCCTCGTCCATATTTCCTCCTCCATCTCTCCATCTCTTCTCTGTCATCTCTCCATCTCTACTCTTCCACCTCTCATCCTCCCTGTCACAGCCTCGTCACTTTTTCTTTTTCTTTTTTTTAACGAAAACTTTGAATTTCGAACTGTGATGGTATCTCGTCATCCTCCTCCTCCTCCTCTGTCTCCTCACCCTCCTCCTCCATCCCTCCTCGTCCATCTTTCCTCTATCTCTTCATCTCTCCTCCTCCACCTCCCGTCCTCCTTGTCACCACCTCGTCACTTCCTGTTTTTTTTATGGAATTATGGAAACTTTGAAGTTCGATCTGTGATAGTATCTCCTCCTCGTCGTCCTCTTCCTCCTCCTCCTCCATGTCTCCTCATCCTTGTCCTGCATCCCTCCTCGTTCATATTTCCTGCTCCATCTCTCCATCTCTCAATATCCCCTCCTTCACCTCTCATCCTCCTTGTCACTGCCTCGTCACTTTTTTTTTTTTTTCTGGACACTTCGAAGTTCGAACTGTTATGGTATCTCGTCGTCGTCGTCCTCCTCCTCCTCCTTCATCCCTCCTCGTCCATCTCTCCATCTCCTCCTCCACTTCTCATCCTCCTCATCACGGTTTCGTCACTTTTTTCTTTGTTTTAATGGAAACTTCTAAGTTCGAACTGTGATGGTATCTCGCCCTCCTTATCGCGTCGTTGTTGTCATCCTCCTTATCACGTCGTCGTCCTCCTCCATCTCTCCTCCTCCTCACCTCCTCCTTCTCATCCTCCTTCTCCATCCCCCCTTCTCCATCTCCTCTTCTTCCTCCTCCATCTCATCTCCACCTTGTCACACCCTAGTCACTTTGTTTCTTCTTTTTGAATGAAACTCTGAAAATCGAACTCCGATTGTATATCCTCTTCCTCCATTGTCGTCGTCACTTCTTTTTCCATGGACATTTGGAAAAGCAATTGTTTCCGTTTGTGAAAGGCAATTAATCGCTTTTTTTTCCCGTTTATCTTTTGCAAAAGCAGTGAAATGCTATTTTCGTGGGGTTTTGGGGGGGGTAGCGGGCTACGAGGGGGTGGAATAAGGCTGATTTCATGGGGGGAGACGACTAGGAGGGGAAGGGGGTGGGGGATGTGTTTCTCAGAGTGAATGCAGGACACGGCTGAGTTCGTGGTTTCTCTTCTGCGGTTTTGTGCGCAGGTCACGATGGCGAGCCACATGTATGGCTACACTTTGATAAAGCGGCATGGCCATGAAGACGGGGTCCGTGAAGGAGGGGTTGAGGCAGGTGCTGATCCATGTGGCAAGGGCGACTGATGGCGGCAGCAGTCTTCCTAGTGTGTCGAGTGTGGGTAGGGATAGAGGAAAGGTGATTGCTGCACCCACCTTGCAGTGATTTAAAAAAAAAAAAAAAAACAGATTCCGGACAGGATATGGCCGCACCCGACAGCATGCGGCCCGATACGGACCTGTACGGAGGTTGGGGAGGTCCCGGACCGGACCCCGGCGCACCGGACAGTGCGGCGCGCTGTGCGCTTGCAAGTATGGTATGCTGTAAACGTTTATTTAAACGCATGTAGCCGCTGTTCTCGGCTAGATTCCTTTTTTTTTTTTTTTAACACGCCCCCCACCAGTGTTAGTGGTGCTGAGAAGAGCAGACACCAGTAGCACCGGGGGAGAGGCTCCATCTATTGGTGGGTAGCATCACCTACTGGAAAACGGGTCCAGCATCCCATATACAGACTGAATTTGAAGTAACACAATTGTGGGAGCTTCCTGCCAGCATTGATTACCCTGGGATCCACGGGATTGATTGAGCAGGATGTTTGGAAGGGGGAAATCTCTTCACCCTGGACTCGACACCAGATACCTACTTCCTACTATTAGCCTCATAGTTTTAGTCAAGTTTGGGGATTGTCCATGGTTTTTAACTAATTTCTTACATCATTGAGGATTGTTTCAGTTGGTTTCTCAACCTGCTTCACGTCAACGTGGAAGGCTTTATCGCATATTTTCTGTGGTATGGCAATATCTAATGGGGCTATGAGTGAGTATTTTAAATTCTTGTTACCTTGTCACATAGGCAGGCTAGATCGTGTGCCTTTGACGAAGCATTGGCATGATGACGGATTCCGATCTTCTATGTCGAGCTATGATCATGCACATGGTGCAGAGGGCACAGTTTAGGGAATCTCTATCTGGCTGTTTGACATGGAGATTCATGTCCTTACTTGGGGCGTTTGAATGGTAGATTCATGTCCTTATTAGCATTGAGTTAAGGCACTCACTGAGACTGGTTCGGTAGTAATGATTGCGGGTGCAGCGCTACCGGGAGCGCTGCGCCCGCCCGGGCCGAAACGATGCACTAATGCTCGTTGAGACGCGAAGCTGCGATGGCGCTTTCACGAGGGCACAACGGGTCAATATCATGTGTGGCGATGGTGCTTCTTAGAGACTTCAGTGGATGTGAAGACAGGCGGGGCGTGTGGTTTGAGTAGTCGGGGGGGGGGGGGGGTGCCACGTGGCATAGGGTTATGATGCCACTCTTTCTGTCTTCCGTAATCTTTGTCTTTCGCTTCTCCAGTTCTTTGCCGTCATGGGTCGTTGGATTTGGACCGAATTCTCTGTGAAGCTGTGTTGACGGGCTTGACATGGTCATTCACAACGCAACTGCGTTCGGGGAGTAACAGGGAGGCAGGGGTGTCCCTCTAATCTCTTATGGTTGGTGCACTTTGCTGTAAGGCTATACGAGCACCAACTCCCAATAGATGATTTAATGGTTAGGGATGTCTCATTGGTGTTTTGTAAATCGAAACCTAGTCTATTTCCTGATATTTTCTTGGATGGTGAATTGAATGTTGCCGATCTCAACATCCGACGGATGATCTGTAAATCTGATTTTTGTTTGATTTTGAATTCGCAATTTTTTTTTTTCATAGATTGATGGTCGAAGCTTACAATCGACTACTTTGTTTTATTCTCATATAACCATCTAAATTAGTCTTCATATTACAACATCTGGTAAATTTTCTGAGCTACTTTCTGTATCCTTGGATTTGAAAACCACAGTCGTAAGATTCGTAAGTCTATTTGGACATCAAAATTAATCTCCTAATCATGTTTTTCAAATTTCTGCTGCACAATTTGATGTTTTGTACTTCTGATGTCATAATCTGCGATTTCAAAGAGTAGAATTTTATTGTTTATCTAAGTTTTGTTTTTCCTGAAACAATTTTTGTGTATGGATATTGATCTTATAATCGAGTTGAGAACCCTAAATTCGTAAGTGTCGGAATTTCGCCCTGCAGAGTTGTATTCGAGTACCTTGTTTTTGCATTGATCGTGTTTGATATACTTGGATTTGGATGGTGTTTTTTTTCTCTCAGACTTACCCCTCCATGTTGGGGTTGTATAAGTAGGGTGAGTGTGTTTTGGTTAAGTGGGGTTAGTAGTAGGAAGGATATGACGTGTCCTGCTAGCGAGGGGGCTAGTTGGTAGGACGAAAGAAGGGCACAACAGATATGGAGATGGTGGCTCCACCATTATAAGTCTTGCCGGATCGGAGATTAGGGGGAAGGTTTAGGTGGTCTGGGTATGTGAAGCACAACCAATGCGGTGGTGGATTCAGCGGATCGTCCTACGGCGGGTTTCGCCATCATATCCACGAGTTCAAGGTTGGTCGATGCTAGAACGACGCTGGTTGGGGTTTGTTTGCGCTGCCCTGTAACCTGAATTATGTGGGGGTTTGAAGTTTGATAGACAGATCTGGGGAATTGTCAAGGGTGGAAGGCAATCCAGTGACTAACCGCGAGCTTCCACTAAGACGACGCAGGTCGGAGTTGGGGTGGGTTGCGCCCCCCTGTCACCCAGCGGCTGGGGGCGTGAGGCCTGGTAGAGCTTGGTCACGGTATCGAGGATAGGTGGGTTGAGGCAGTTGTAGGATGGTCGGTTGAATAGCACTGGTGTTACGTGGTTTTTATTATATTGGGTTTCCAATTATCCTAATTGGTTCTTAATTTTCACAAACAACTTTGTTATTCTCAGTTGTTTTTGTTGGTCTTGAGAATGCTTTAGGATTCTGGGTACTTCTTGCAATTCACTTTAGGCTTCTTCGATGTTGTTATATTAATGGATTTGCGGTTTTTCGATGCCAGAACGACACTGGGCGATGCTGGGGAGTTGCCTTGTAACCCGTTGATAGCAGGAGCGTAAGGCCTAGCAGAGGGATTTGGGGATGCCTTGCGACGGGCATTCCAGGGGAAAACCGAGGGTTGTTGTCGGGACGACGCTGGCCAGAGTCGAGGTGAGTTGTGTTGCCCTGTAACCTAGCAGGGTGGGGGCATGAAGCCTGAGAGACATCGACAAATAATAAGATAGTGCTAGAGAATTTTAGAGGGTTTTGTTAGGGATTACAGGAGTTTTGAGCATTCAAAGGACTTATGTGGCTCTCCTTTTTGCCTTAGTAATTGTTGCTTGAGTAGTGTAGCAATTGGTCAACAATTATTCATGGTTTTCCTAAATTTTCCTGAGCTCCTTTAATAGTTCTAAAATAAGAAGGAGATGAATAATGGGATCTACAACTATGGGGTTGATTGGTGGCTTGACTGGTATTTGCCTTAGTCCTGAGTCCCAAGGGTTTGCGAATAGACGAGGTCAGAACGACGTTGGTCGGTGTTGGGGCTTGGTTGCGCTGCCCTATAACTCAAGTTGTACGAGGGCATGAGACCTGGTAGAGAGATCTGGGGAGTTGTCGAGGGTGGAAGGCACTCTAGTGTCATTTGGTGAGTTGGTGCCTAGTCGATGCTGGTCGGAGCTAGGGCGGGTCGCTTTGCCCTGTGGCCTAGCAGGTGGGGGGTTCTGGGGTGGGTCGTGCCACTCTGTAACATAGCAGTTGGGGGCATGAGGCCTAATAGAGATTGGGCATCGGGATATAGGGGTGAGGCAGGTAGGGTTGGGTTGTTGAAAGGCCCTAAGGCAAGTGTTTTTTTCATTCTAAATGCTCCTTTGATCCAAGCTTTGGGGGATAGAAAATTTTAGTGTTCTTGTGTAGATTACACAGTTGTCTTTCTTAGCCGAAGTCGGGTAATGGTCCGTGTATCTCAAGGATTTCTCCATAAATTTCTCAATTTCTCAATATGATCTTGAATGAGATGTTGGGCCCGGTTCCCAACACGTGATGCTCTCCACGAATAGAATGGAGCATGTTCCCCCCCCCCCCCAAAAAAAAAAAAAAGTTACAGCACTCACTTATACTTGCAGATAATTATCCTTGATATGCCATGTTTTCAAAGATTTGCTTGTATTTGGAATAGATCTAAATATCCGACCACCTGGATTTGGCAGGAAAGTGGGTACAATCTTCATAGTTAGGGTTTCAAGCTATCTCCATAGCCTAAGGCATGGTCCTCTGCCCACAGGCTCCTTGATCATTTCCTCTACTTTTTTTGGGAAACGGGAATAATATTGGACTCAGAGTCAATGTTTTTTTTTTTTTGAGAAAAGGGCCCAGTGCCCAAGGCTCCAATTATGAATTTGATTACAACATTTAACCGCACGCCTCTTCCCATTAGGGCCGGACTCAGAGTCAGTGTTGGCTATGTAGTTTAGGGTTAAATCTGTTGATAGTAGAGTGACTTCATGACCCTTGTGACCTCTGCGAGTTGGAGTTTAGAGTTCCTCTATATATATTGAACGTGGTCGACTTTAGGCCAGATTAGTTCATGATGTTTAGACTGTGAATTTTTCCCATATGCCTCTGTTTAGTTCAGTGTGTCTGCTAGCTCATGTATTTGTTGCTACGTCAGGAAGGGAGGGGTTATTTATTGATATCCTTGCACTTGTACTATGAGCGTTGGTACAACGGCTTTTAGCTAGATTCAAGGTGAAACTCGCGGAACTACCAGCAGTGACGCCTCCTTGAGCAGTGTGAGTGTAACAAGGGGCGGTGGGAACACTGCTGGTTGGGTGGTAAGAGAGAGCCGGTGAAAAGCAAACTTGAATTGTACCCATTGTGATCGCCTTACCAAAAAGATCTAAGGATGCGAGGTGGGAAACCCGTCATGGCAGCTCAGGCTCCTCACAGTGTTTTTGGAAAGCCCGAATTATGGTCACGGCTCCGAAAAGTGTGGATAAAACTCCCATTACCCTTTAGACCAATGCTTGAAAGGTGGGAGGAAGTCTCCAGGCAGCTCCTCTTTGGGAATAAGTGGATCACTGACACCCACGAGCAAGTGAGATGCAGTTTTGACCCCCCATGGATAAGATGGGTGAAACACGGGGTGTTACGGGTGGGGGACCTGTGGGATATGGAAGTAGGAGACTGAAAAAGCACTGAAAGAATGAAAGGGTGGTTGCGCTATTGCCACCAGACTCAGGGAGTATTGCAGGAACTGATAGAGGGCTTCCCGTTGGCATGGCACACCATTCTGAGAAAAGGGCCTCGCCTTGAGGAAGGGGACTGGGTAGGTCTGACAGAGATGAGGGACAAGGTGAAGAGGGTTCATCTGATTGGGCGGGACGAGGTGCTGATAGAATACTTCGCACTAGGGAGGGAAAACCACTTAATTGGCGGCAGACAACCTTTCGAATGGAAGGAAAAAAAAGGAGTCTTCCGTATTAGGGTGCTGGAGGAAGACACGGGGTGGAGGGCATTCAGACCTGGATCTTCGATTGCAGAATTGCCCCTGGACCTGGAGGAATGGAGGTGGAGGCGGGCCAGCACGGTACTTCAAGGAAGGGGGAGGCCTCAGAGGGAGGTGCAACTAGCCAACCTGAAGGCTAAAACGACATACAAGATGCTGAGGACCAGGAGACACCTTCGGGGTGTGGTGGAGGATAGGTGGCAGTGCCAGTTAAACGTGGACAGGGGCTGGCTAAGATCAATCCGATGGTTCCAAGACTATAAGCTGAGACCAGCCAAGATCTCCTCGTTACAATGGCAAATAGCACACCCTTGCCTACCCACCAACAATTGGCTGATTGACCATACCCGGTTGGAGCAGCAGGGTCGTGCTTTGCCATGGTGTCGAGGGTGTATATCCAGATCCCCCCCACAAAGGAAAGCAACGACAATAGAGCACGTCTTCATGCAGTGCCCATCTTCGGTGCTGCTATGGCGATGGTGGTACATAATATGGCGGCAGATGTTTCGAGACTAACCATGACCATGGGACTGGACAACGATTCTACTTGGGCACTGTCCAAATTTCACAGAAGACGAATGCGCTTCAAACCTCTTTTGCCTGAGAAGGAGATCCATACTATGGATAATATGGTGGAGGAGATACATGTTGGAAATGGAGAAAGCCAGAGTGGAGGAGGGGGAGGTCACAGAGCAGTTCAAGCAACTAGTGCAGGCCGAGATTACCACCCGGTGGGGGGTGGTGAAGGAGAAGTTGAAGATGGTGCATTTCAAAAAGGATGCGGACCGGATCATTTCTTGTTTCTGCGAGGGGTGGTTAGGAGGGAAAAGAGGAGGATGGATAGCCAGGTTGACATGGTTGGGAGATGGACAGATGGATCAGCAGAAGGGAGAGGAAGAAGACCCCCACAGAGAGATAAAGTGGGACTACAGGATTCATTTTCACGAATGGACGGTTGCCGACCCCGAGATCCCGCTCAGACTGGCGCAGGACTTCCGGGACCCCTTTCCCCCTCACCCGATGGCAATGGTGGAAATCTTGCAAGGAGGCGTCTAGAATCTAGATACTATTCAGTTCTCTCAACGTTGGCCCAATGTTGTCTTATTTCTAGTCACAAAGCGGGGAGGGAGGGCCCAAATGCCATGGAGCCCGGTGTCCCCCGGGCCCAAGACATTAGTCCCTATCCCTGTCACCCTCGCCCTTGCTCAGTCAATCTCGTGAGGACCGGGGTAATCATTACTGGCAGGGTATCATCATACATTTGCAATGTTCTCAGGGACGCTGGACCCGGTTTCCAGCAGGTGTTTCTCCCCACCAATAGATGGAGCCTCTCCGAGGATGCTACTGGTGTCTGCTCTTATCAGCACCTCTAGCATAAAAAAAAAAAAAGAGGGTAGCCCTGATGGAGGTTAGGGGTTTATTGTTGGTAGGATTTGAGTAGTACCTTTTGCAGTGGAATTTTTGTGAGTTGATAATTTCTTTTTGGAAAACAAAAGGGAGGAACGGGCTTGTTTTTCAATTAGTAGCTAAAATAGATGGGATGCGACGACACATCGAATGAAAATTTTGAGTCTTCAGTTGATAAGCTAAACTGGCTGATGCTGCTGGAACGACTCCGGGTTGAATTGTGAGGATCCCCCCCCTCGATAAATTATTTGATTTGGAGTACAGGCGGCTGAAAAAAAAAAAAAAAAAAAAAAAAAAAAAAAAAAAAAAAAAAAAAAAAAAAAAAAAAAAAAAAAAAGCCACGAGGGTAGGGGCTGTAGTATTTGAAAGAAAGGATTTAGTTCTTCTATTGCCTTTTTTATTAAAAAACGACCGCTAGATCACATGGATTACGTGCATCTCTGTGGTCGACTACAATCACACAGGGTCGAAAACTAAACGTAGACCTAACTCAACAGAGCTAGTGGGACATGGGAGCTCGTTAGACACTCCTCGGACGCGTAAAGTCCCCGAGGAATTGTTCGTTCCACCTGTCCTCGGGGATGCAGTCGGAAAAAAAGAAGTAAAAACACTCCGAAGGAAATTCCTTGGGCTCCGAGGATTCCCCAGCCATTTCTTCCTTTTGCCCAAGGGACCTCACAAAGTCCTTTGGGCGAAAGGAATCCGCGTTTCACGAAGAGGAGCGGGCACATGGGTAGAGAGACTTTACAACCGAGAATCTGGATCGTGGCGGCACCCTATTGGCTGAAGGCCTCAAGCACATTTGATTTTTTTTTTTCTTCTTTTTTTTTTTTTGACATCGCTCGAAGGAAATATCATCGGGCGACGTCCCTGAGGACAGGTGCAACAAAGGGCCCAAATTTCCTTTTGAACCAAAAGGAACTTTTCCTTTTACCCAAGGATTTCAATACGAGTGTCTAACAAGCCCCATGGTCCCTGCATACAGATATCAATATTTATTGAACTGACCTGCCCCAAGTAATTCTTCTTTCTGTTTTCCTTCTTTTCTTTTCAAAAAGCTAAGGGCGAGATCCCACTGGCAAAGAAGATTGAAATAAGCGTCTGCATCTGGACGTGTTTGTGTAGAGGTGCAAAAGATTGTGATTGGTCCGCTTTTCTGCATCTCTGAGTGGAACACGTCCAGATTCAGACACTTATTCCAATCCTCTTTGCCAGTGGGATCTGGTTCTAAGCTATACTCTTCTCTCAATTTCACCTTTCACTAGGGATCTGGTTCCAAGCTATACTCTTCTCTCAATTTCACCTTTCACTATGATCTACCTACCACTACTCCTAAGCCTATACAGGGGTGAGGTCCCATGTGACGCTCAACCTCACGCTCTGCGCTGCTTTCCAGTCGGAGTGTTTCGGTTTTGCGGAAAGGGGCCCGGGAAAAGCAGCAAAGATGAGGTGTGCCAAGGATTTTTGGAAAATTGAGTGCGGGGACACATACAAAATTGAAATCCCCTGTGTTGGTCCGACTGTAGCAAGAAGAGGGTCCGTCGCCACGCGGGTTTAAGGAAGAAAAAGGCGCGCGCGGGACTCCCGCCTATAGGAAATTCAATCCAAAAAGTATCGCTGAACTTCCCAGTGAGCCGTCGCTCTACGTTTCGAGTGAAAAGGGGTAGGTACACATGTCGTATCTCGTTTGCGGATGAGGTCCCGTCGGCGTTCGCTACACAACTCGGAATCCGACGTGGAGAGCCTCAATCGAGTGGCTCTCTCCTTATGATCGTCCTCGCCACGTGTGCGGTAGTGGAAGCCCTTGGCGCGGTAACGCTCAAAGAGACAACACTCGCTGCACAGAGTGTTAGGCCAATGAGGTTTCACGGCTGTCCACGGGATGACGATCAGCTCGTTAAATGGTAACAACAACGAATAAGGCGGAAAGTGCGTATCGACAATGACAAATCTTGCACCGACGAATCCACAGCACCGGGTTTCTGGGGGAAAGTAGTAACACCCACCTATCTTAGCGACGACTTATTGTATGTCTCACTCTCATACACGTGTCCTATCCTCGTTATACGAGAAGGGCCGCGGGGGGAGTTCGGAAAGTCAACGCCCGACCAGTTTGGGGCTGTCAGTCCACATGGCAACCAAGACAGGCGCAACGATTCGTCCTAATCATTCATTCGACACAATGCTTATCCTGATTTCACATTCAGTCGATCAACTCATAATCATCCTTGACATGCATAACAAAGTCTCAATCACAGTCCACTGTATACACATATCAAAGTAAGAAGAGACAAATCACCATAACTCGTTCATGGAGATATGACTGGAGAAGGGTACGAAGGAGGAGAGGTGTAGGTCGGGGAAAGAGAGCAGAAGATAAGAACGCAAGAAGGTTCGGTGATCTCAGCGAGAAACTTCAATTTAATGTTTTACGGGCGAAACTCGCACTAAAAAAAACATAGATTCGAGACGAAGGGGGCACATCCACCATAGAATTCCATCATGGCCCCAGGCCATGTATTCACTCAACTTCCAATTCGAACCTCACACCAGCACTAGCGATCCCTGCCGCCACGTGCTATTCCGCCATAGCGATTGTCACCACGCCGACTTAGTCTTTGTACGGTCTTGCCTAGATACCACAGTCTGTTGGGTGATCCAGTGCACGGCCGACAAGACTACAGTCCGCCCGTCAGGATTCTTCGACTCACCTTCACACACGCCATCTAGCCACTGCTTCCCGGAAGCTAGCTGACAAGTTGAGAGAGAGATTTTCGGGAGCGCTTGCAAAATTTATAGCTGCCGAAAAGGAGATAGATGCTAGGAAGGATTAGGACTAAGGTAGGGAGGGGTAGGGGAAGGTTCGGGGATACTCGCCCGATGAAAGCCATATCGATCCTTTGGATCCTAGTTGTAGCCAATCAGAGTCGTCGTGTAACAGGAATTTCCCTCTTACACGGCGCGTCTCCTTGGCTAGAGGGGAGGAAAAGGGAGTCGACAGAGTATTTCGGCGCGAATATTAAAGCGGGAAGAAGAAAAGCGAGAGGGATAGCGCGGAACGGAACCAAAATTCAGACAATCAAGAAAGAGAAAGGCGCGGGAGGTGAAGGAGAGATGGAAAACGGTTGCGAAGAAGAGAGTGTCGAAGGTAGCGAGGGAAGCGGGGAGGGGAGGTTCTCATGCATGGCGCCGACGCAAAGGCAAAAAGGGCACCGAGACAGTTACAACTAATTCAAAATCGACAAGTACCATATCCGCGCGTAGAGTGAGCGTGGGAAAAAGTCCTATACCTATTCAGATTCCTACGGGAATTTCCGGAGTTTTCCACGACGAAGTCGAGAACATTCATGCACAAGAACAGACACGTCAAGTTCAGCTCGGAATTCCTAACTGTCGACCCAAATTCCTAGGGCACTCGCTAAGGCGCGCATAATTCTCATGCATTTCCGAATATCAGAAGATGAAATACCGAAAACCGATCCAACAATGATGAAGGTCCTAAGAAGAACGGGCTTCCCTAATTACAAACAATGTACATGAATTCAAAAAGAGAGGTCCTGTCGGCCTGTTTGCAAGACAGCAAAATGAAAAAGAGAGGGAGGGGGGGGAGGGGTGGAAAATGGCCCAGGTCCGAAAGCTGGCGCGTCACATATGTGATGCTCAGGGCGTTCCAAAATTATGCGATCTCCTGATTGCATGTGCTAAAGCCAATTTACATGTCGGAGGAGGAAGAAGGGGGCGAAGGGATGAACGAGGAACCGTGCGTATCAGAACGAACAGGATTTCGTATCAGCACCAGATCGGGCCAGAAGCCATGTTGACGCCAACTTCAATTGCAGGACCTTCATGATTTTTGTTGGCTTGCAGATTCTATACCATCCAGCCCTGTCATGTGCAACCCCTTGCTTCTTTGATTGGCGGAGGTCGTCCAGGTGACGCCATCATAGTCCGCCGAATCTTGCCTGGTTCTGCTTCATCACTGGAAATCCGATCGGCGATCGGCGACAAGGAGAGGGTGGTGGAGTGGTCTAGGCCATTTAGCTAGGAGAGGAGGAAAGAAATTGGAGGCTTCGTCATCGAGATCGACAAAGTGGACGATCCGGTGCACTCGAGGGAATCGATGATTGGGTCGAGAGAGGGAGAGGAGATAGTCGGGATATAGGGTCGGGATACTTCGAAGGATATTATCGCGTAGGGATTCATAGTCCTCTACCGCAGGAAAAGTTCCGAAGACGATACAATACAACTCCATATGGTTGTATTGCCTCCAGGCGACACTGAAAAGAAGGACGTTGAGAGGGAAGGAGGGGGAGCGGTGCGGAACGACTGTGCACAGGAATCGTACAACAAAGTGGTGGCAAAAGAGCTAGTTGACGAATATGTGATAGGTTAGGGGGAACTCGATATGGGGAAGAGGAGAAAAGGAAAGATAATCAAGAGGGCGGCGGTAGATGGGACGAGGACAGAGCGTCCGTGCGGAAAGGAGGACGGGGACGAAGCGTGGAGGGGGAGGAGGAGGAGGGAGATGGTGAGCGAGAGCGGCGGCGCCGGCGGGAGGATTATGCGCCATTGTGTCGGTTGATGGCGTCGGAGGGGGCTTCGGGGTTCAGAGCAGATCCTCCTCGTGCGGCAGGTGGCGCTCGGGCCGGAGGAGCCTCCTGGGGCTCGGGTGCTGATGCCTCGTCTTCTTCCTTCGTCGTTGATCTGGCTCCCGACTCTTTTTCCGCTGACAGCCCCGTGATGGCTATGCGACCTGGGTCGTCGTCCGATGGCACCTCTCCGTGTGCCTGATGAGCATCCCAGAACTCGTTCAGATTGGAATTATTCGGCGCGAGCTCGTTCAGGTCGAGATAACACCAAGCCGTGGGATCGTGATCACTCAAGAATCAACAGAAATCCTCTGTGGAATTTGCCCAAATTACCGTTGGCGTCAACGTTCTCTTCAAAGTGACAGGCTCGGCCTGGCTAGGATCGCTCAGATTGAAGGAGATGATGTTCGTTGGCAGATCATCGGCAAGCTGAGACAGAAACGTGAGGATCTCGTAGGCGACAATCGCTTTGCCTCCTTCGGTGATCTCCCCACAAAGAAGACCAACCAAGGTATCATCGGTCTCCGTCTCCGCCGGCCACGCTTACGCTAGCACGAGTGAGATCTCGTTATAGATCTTCAACTCCTGGTTGTTGTAATACCGTGCCCAATGGCACTTCACCATTAGCATGCACACGCTGACCGTGGGGAATTCAGTCCACTTGCGGATGTAAGAAGGATGGAAGGGAGGGATCATAGCGGGGTGAATCTCCAAGGTTAGAAGGGGATCGACCCAAGATGGTCAGAGAGTTGGAAGATCAGAAGGGAGAGAGAAGGTAGAGAAGCGATTCATCTGCGCAAAGGGTAAGGGCGACGAGGGGGAAGCGGATGAGCAGGGGGATCAGTGTTGCTAGTCCGAAGAGAAAAAGTATCAATACACTCGGTTCCCACCACTTGTTGGCCTGGACGAGCCAGCCGTTGCCGCCAGTCCGCTACCAACGCCTTCCACCACTCATAGAGGCTCGTGACCACCTCGTCACGCCGCTGAATGCCAATAGTGCATAGATCGTCACTGAAGGCAATGATCACTGTTACGTCGCTCTCAGTAGGCCGGGAAAAATGCTCGAACGCCGAAACTTCCACCAAGATAAAAGTCGATCCCAACTCCGTTGAGATCGTTACCTCCACAGTTGCATACCAGGCCTGATGACTGAACAACTGCACAAATCGGAGGAGATCAGGACTGAGACGAGGATGCGCGACTTGGCGAAACTGAAATGAAGGTCGAGGCTGAAGAAGCTGCGGAGGAAGAGACGGTTCGATGGTGAAACTCATGGCGAAGACCGAGGAGAAGTAGTGTCAGACAAAGGGAAGGAAGCAAGATCCTCGTCAGGGTCAGAGAAAGAAGACGAAGGCGAGATAGGGTCTTAAGAGGGAGGGAGAGGGCGAAGGTAGGAGGTATGGCGAACAGTGGGAAAAGAGATATGGCTGGCGCTGGTCTCAGGCGCGATGCGCACAGTATTGACTCTGTTAGGACCGAGTTCCATTATGCGGAAGCAGCCAGAGAACTTGGGAGCGAGTTTCCGGTCACGTGCACATTTGCGTACCTGCACTAGGTCCCCTACTTTATACTGGTGTTGTGGGTCTGCATTCCCATTCCGGGCCTCATAACTACGGACCTGCCTACCGTGGGCCAGTTCAGTCATTTTCCGCCGTTTCCAGGTTAGTCTGGGGATAGCCTTTCCATTAATTCTGCATATCGTTTGGCCTTAGCCTTGAGGGCCGACCGTGTGTCCCTTCCCCCTTTCTCGGCGTTTTCCGAGGCACTCCGATTGTCGACACATGAGATACTATTCGTTCGTAGTTGAAAGGGGGTGAACCCAGTATACTCATGAGGGGTCGCTCGATGCATCCCAATGATTTGATGAATTATCTCTGGTCAAGGACGAGTGTCGTTGGCCACCAGGTTCCGGCGAAGAGCGGTCTTAATCATGCGGTTAGCGTTCTCGGTTAACCCCTTGGACTGAGAGACATAGGGAGCAGTGTGTTGGAGAGCAACGCCACGATGCGTCAGTAATTCCTCTACCTCGGCCTTGAATTCAGACCCGTTGTCAGCTAGAATCTCTTTTGACTCTAGATGGGTATTGAGGAATCAGTCGATATACGTAGCTATTTCTGAGGCCTTACGTGTAAACTTCGATGTACTTCGAGAAGTGGTCGATCAACATCAAGAGAATAGATCACTCACAACGGTTGGGGCCAGGTGGCACGTCAATATCTGTCGTGTCCATACAGACTCGCTGGAAAGGACGTTCTACTTCCGTCGGGACTATCGTGTTTGGCCCTCGAAGGGGTGCACGATCGGCAGCACAGACTAGACTGTTATCAACCACGTGTCTCACGGCATCGCGAATGTTAGACCAGAACCATCGATTTTGATCGATAGTCGGTTCGGTGACACGTATCGCAAAATGAGCGGCATGTTCGTCGTGCACCGATTTGGTCCAGTCATATCGTTGGAATGGATGGGGAACCGTCAACTACAATCCCGATCCGTCTGTTTTACGTTTTTCCAAATGCTTGTTGATCCATCGATAATCCCGAGACCTCTAGTGGCCCGACGCCTGTCATGCTTAGTGAGATGGTCCAATGGTTTGCCAGCTAATTTAGCCAATAATATTTTATTCATCCATACTTCTGCCCTTCGGTATTTTTCATCGTATTCGGGGCCGTCAGTTCTGGCAGCCTCGAATCGAATTTTCGTGGGAAGCTTGTTCGTCCGACACAAAGGGCTTGTCCACACATTACTACTCGTTCAGTATCGAATGCACGCGTCATGCGCACGATTGACACACGTGGCACATTCTACCCAATCAGTGAACCCCGACTCAAAGGGGTAGCAGTCTACCTCATAAACGCATGAAATACACGTGCAAAAATAACAGAACTTGTCCGGAAGATTGGCGAAAAATTTCGAATGCAGAGGGGGAGGGGAATTGGTGGGGTTGAAGGAAGAAGCAGATGAAAAAGGGGTCGCCATTGTTCCGGGAAGGGGAGAGAGAGAGAGAGAGAGAGCACGTGTCCATTCAATCCTTCAGAAGGATCTCCACTTTACCGTACAAGGGTTTGTTCTTTGGCTCCAGATCGTGCCATGGCGTCACTTCCTCACTCCTGGGTACCTTGTCGGGACGATGCAATCGTGTCAGTTCGTTCACCGTGTTTCTCGTGTTTTCGATGATGAATGTCAAAATCCATGGTCTGCAACGTGGTAGCCCATTGTCTTATCATGCCCGAGTAATCCTTCGACTTCTTCAGAGCTAACAGTGGTTCGTGATCGGTTACCAATGTGAACTTCCGACCATATAAATATGCTCGGAAGTGACTGATTCCCCACAAGGCCGCGTAGCATTCTCCCGTTGGAGCAAAGTAGTTCCGCTTGCAGGAAGGTACCGATTTTGACGTGTATTCCACCACGTGTTCCAGACCGTCAGGACCCACCTGGGCCAAGATCGTTGAGATCGCCTCAGGATGCCAATCGATGATGAGAACAAAAGGTTTTTTTTGGTCCGTTCTTATGAGGACCGGGGCCGAGATCAGAGTTGCCTTGAGTTCTCGAAAGGCCTGATCATACTGCGGGCTCCAGATCAACGGCTGATCTTTTTTTAGCAAGTTCGTGAGTGGTCCCGCAATTGTTGCAAATCCCTCGATAAACCTTCGATAGTACGATGCCAACCCCCAAAAGGCACGTACTTGTGTTACTGATGTCGGTATCGACGCGTCATTCACGGCTGCTACTTTTTTAGGCTTCGACTGCAACCCCTTGTTCGTAACCACTTGGCTGAGAAAGGAGATCTCTGTGAGGAAAAAGTGACATTTTTCGAGAGCCACCTTGAATCCAACGTCCTTTAGTGCGTTGTCGGTGCGAATACCCTTACAAGGGTATCCGCCCTGGGTTTTGCAGGTGACAGAAAATAAGTTTGGGCTAAAGGTTAAGTATACCGCGTGAGGCGCAGCTGGGTCTGTGATTTACATTGACAAGATGGTTGACTAAAGTAGAGAGTGTGAGGGCGTGCAAACTTAAGGCGCACATGATATGTTTTCCCTTTTGATGATTATGAAAGTCGACATTTGTCGTCGGCCATATTTTTATGTTTTCGATTAAATTAGGATTAAAAAGATTATGTCTCATGCTTAGGGTGCCCGCCTGTTGTCGAGCGCATCAACCCTCGCGCGAACGAGGGTCCTCCCGACCATGTCACGCGGGAGTAAAAACCGAAAACAAACTGTCAAGAGACAACTTGGGATCGACGCATAACATTTCGCGAACCGCCGAGACGGACGTGGTTGCATCGCTCCTTCGCCGCTCTAGCCGGGTGCGCCAGCTATACTTCCTACGGTCCCCTACGACAGGACAGGTTCCCGCGGGGCATAAGATTTGCTTCCCTACGGGGTTGTCACCACCCTTAGGGGTGTATCCCTACTGAACTACTGACCCACATGCGAAAGCTTTGAGATGCAATTGCAGAGGTAGGTCAGCCGAGGGCGTTTGCTCGTTCGCCGTAGTATAGATATGCTTGGTTAACGCCAAGTGGCCCCGAACGTCGTTCGTTCCCAGGGCGCTGATCTCCTAAGTACGAAACCAACGTCGGTCGACTAGGACGGTCTCAACCAAGCGTGAAACCCACAACTTGATCCTAGTCCCTTTAACACATAGTCAAGAGGAAGTTACAACAACCACACATGTAATTATATCAAAAGGAGTCGACCGTAGTCGACAGAAACATATCCAAACCAAATTAATAATTGGGAGAATCCAAATCATCATTTAATACATTCAACAACACAAGATCAAAAACAATCCGACCGCCTCAGGTCGAATACCATAAAACAATCGAACAACCGCCAACAAGGAGTTGGCTATCGAAATGACAATGATGCATCCGATAAGGTAGTCGGTCTGCCTTATTTTCAACTTGATGAGACACGTTGTCAAAGTCTTTCATTCCAGCTTACTGCCGATCTGAGACCCTTGTCCCCACATATTCTTAATATTATTGAATGACAGGCTGCTTTGCGAATGATTCTTGATCAGGGGCATTGCATAACGTGTTGCATGCCTCTTCCTCTAGGAAGTGGTCTGTGGTACTCCTCCTCGCTCGAGCACAAGACTCGGATCTCAGAAGTCGGGTCGTCTCCACCGAATCGGCAAATACCCCTCCGTAGAATGGCCCACTCCGGGTCGATAATAGGGCCGACTCCTGAAGCAACGAACTCCCGCCCCAGATGCTTCATAGAGATAGCGGATGCGTCCACTGCAAGTAGATTTCATTTGTTATTTTCCCTCATAAGTTCAGGGTAACTTAGACGAAAAGAATCAGAGGAGACAAAAAATAAGAATCATTTGGACAGGTACAGGTAGATAAGGTCATTCGGGATAGAACGGGTCAATCCTAGGGGAAAGACTAAGTCCATTTGACCTCATCTGCTTTATTTGAATTGTATTCATTTTATGACATGCATTGAATTGACCTTTTTCAGAACAACAAGTCCTTATTGACATCTAGGTAGGTGAGAAGTAAAGGGAAGACAATCATTTTCTCTTCTCTAAAATAGGCATAATAAATCTCCTTTGCAAGCATCCTTCTACCTACCTGCACAGTACGCAAAGGAAACACGCTCAAAAGAAAACAATATAATCACATACTCGAGTCAGAATTTTTCATTCACCTGCATGACTTGCACAACTTTCCTCTACCTTTCTTTTAAACATTCAAAACGAACAGGATTAAGCAAAGTGCGGGTTCATACAGGTGTGAAAAAAAGTCTGAGTCATTCAACTGACCTTGAGTGAAGTTTGGTCCGTCTCCCTCAAGAAAACCGTATAGAATTACGCCTCTTTGACGAGGAGGTCGTTGCACCCAGTCGTCAGCAAAGTGATCGACACCACTCCCTTGTGACGACCGCCTGCCTGAATACCCTCTCAGCACACAATCACCTTCCAATAATCTGGCGGCGTTTT
Organism: Chara braunii; assembly: GCA_003427395.1. NCBI lineage: Eukaryota > Viridiplantae > Streptophyta > Charophyceae > Charales > Characeae > Chara > Chara braunii. The sequence continues at coordinate 2,241,132 of BFEA01000052.1, forward strand.
CTCGTTACCGCCACTTGACTCCAAACCACAGTGTCTCCGGGTCGTCACGCTTACGTCACTTCAAAATGCAACACCGCTTTGACGCACCTCCTCTGTGCCAACGCCCCACCTTCACTCAGTGCAAATATATTGTCGTTACTGCCGTAAAAACAATGCCGTCTTTGACAAAAACCCGGCAGCGCTTCCGCATTACCGCCGTAAAAAGTAGAGTCGCCGCCACAAAAAGTTCCTGCAGCTCTTCCGCACTACTGCCAGAAAAAAAAACAGAATCACCGCCGCAAAAATGCGGCAGCGCTTCCGCACCACCGCCGTTAAAACCGGAACTGCCGCCGCAAAAATTCGGCAGCGCTTCCGCACCACCACCGCAAAAATTCGGCAGCGCTTACACACCACCGTAAAAAAAAACAGAACCGCCGCCGCAAAAATCCAGCAGCGCTTCCGCACCACCATCGAAAAAAACAGAACCGCCGCCGCAAAAATCCGGCAGCACTTCCGCACTACCGTCGTTAAACCCGGAGTCGCTGCCGGCCACCGCTATAAAATTTTGGCAGCACTTCCCCACTACAGTGGAAAAATAGCTGGCCAAAATTGGTAAAATTTTGGCCTCAGGCCCAAATTCCACAACGCCGTACTTTCGCAGTCCCGCAGTGCCCCTGGGTCAGCCCCGTGGGACCAGCACCAGCCAGAGGGGAGGTGAGCAGAGTGATCCTTGCCTTGGCCATGGCTGCCCAACTCTTCTCCTTGCGCTCCTCAGCAGGTCTCCAGCCTCTCCTCACGTTGCCTCAGGCAGCAGCTCCAGCAGCCAGCACATCACGAGTGCATTGTGTGGCAGCTGGGGGACTGCTGCCTATTATATAGTGGCTGAAGAGGGTTGGACGTCACTCCAGCCCCCAGGCAAAATCGCGGGCTCACTGTGAGCCCTTGATCTGACCAAGATCCAGGGTTGGTTGTGGCTGCACCACAACCACAGCCTTAGTGTGGGGCAGTTTCTTCAACTGTCCTATTTTATTTTTCGTTTCTTTTTCCCAGCTATCTCGGGATCTCACGAGATAGTTGGGCTCCTGCCATTTCCAAATCTATTTTTCTTTTATTTTTCTGATAAGGGGTTGGAAAAATACAACCCCTTATAGTTTGGTGTATCTTGACCCTCTTCCCAGGGGAGATACATCGGGGAAAAGGTTGCACCTAGCCTTTTCCTTAGTGACCCTTCAATTTCCAGGCTCCCTGCAAAAACGGGAGCCTGACAGTTACCTCTGGCAGCTCCTGCGAGAGGTAGCATCACGTGAGGACAAGTGTCCTCACAAAAATAAAGAAAAGAACGAAAGAAAAAAAATAAGAAAAACCAACTTCTAATTTTTATTGCACATGGCTCTTACCTCAGCCAGGTGCAGGTTGTTGCATGCAACAGCTTTGCTCTGCCCTCCCCTGAAAACGAGAAGGGTTGTTGTCGGTTTGGGAGGAGTAGGACCTCCTCCTCCCAACTGCCTCGTCCTTCCTCTCTTCCTCTCTCCATCCAGCTTCCCTCAGTCCCTTTCCTATGCACGTATGCTGTGAGCCGCGAGATCTGAGATCTCGTGGCCAAAACGTTTCCTCCCAAAATGAGGTGGGAACTCTTCTTGCTCCCATACAGTCGAAAAGACAATTTCCCTTCCAGCCATGAGGTAGTTTACCTCGTTTTGCTTTGTTTTTTGTTTTTTTTGTTTTTTTTTTTACACTGTTTTTAGTTTCCTCTGTTTTCAGCCCCTTTCGTTTTCCCTGTTTGGTCGAGCCTCAACAGCTCACGAACGGGGAGGTGAGGAGAAAACCAAAACAAACAAACAAAACTAAAAAAAACAACAAACAAATGCCCAAGTGGGCTTCTGTATACCCCCATAATCTGGGGGCAGATTCATCCAGTTTGCCCATCCTTAGACAGGCTGTAGGGGTCCAACCCCCTGATGAGTGGGTGCAGCCCGACGAAAACAGTCTGGCGCAGTCTCTTTCCCCCCGTCTCTCTCTATCTCTCTCTGTGCGCCTGTTCCTAGGTGCTATAAGCGCCAGGTTCGGGCGCTACAATGCCCAACAGCCCGTTCTTCGAATAAACGGCTCTGTACCGAATCTCGAAAGAAGAAGGGGGGGGGGGGGGGG
>BFEA01000052.1:2318694-2337468 GCA_003427395.1 Chara braunii
CCCGAGTACCCCGGGCGAGATACCCTCCTTGGGGACTTGTCTGGTTGCCTGGCCGGGCAGAAAGAAAAAAAAAACCTAGGTTGCTACTGTCTTCCTCCAAACACAAGACACCCTCATGATGACTGTATTGGACTGGAAAGACAGCTTTTGTACCTTCATGATGAGGGTGCCTTTACTGCATTTTGTCCGGTGGAAGACGATACCCGTTAGAGTATGTGAATGCTCTCCCGACAGCACAGTATTCTCTGTCTGAAACTGTTCTCTGTTTTCTCCCCTACCTCATCAATCTTCCTTCCAACATTTCATCTTGAACATACGCAGACTAATCCCCTGAACATTATTTCCCTGTATAAACCCGGTGGAGCATGCATTTGCAAGAGAGAGAGAGAGAGAGAGAGGTGCAGAGATTGATGGTAGCACTGCCCAAGTGCCTGCTCCCGTCCCAGATCAGGCCTCTACTTGCAACCTCAAATTGCAAAACACACTGTCAAAATATGTTTTCTGCTGTGCCCTGCCTGATGCTCAATGCCCACTTCAGTTTGCAGTTGGTACTCACTTGCACAATGCCTGACTAAAGTTCAGGACCACATTATTGCCTCTATCAGGCTCTATGGCAATTGAGATCAGAAGCACAGGAAGGTTGAGATCAAAACATTGCACCAGTGAAAATACGGATGATCCAGATCCAAATTTAGCTTGGCAGAAAGGTAAGCCTGTGTGGTGGGCTTGCAAAACGGTGAAAAAGCATCCATCTGGGAAAGAACGGGCCCAATGGAGACTAGTTGGGATTGTAGGTGGGTATATAAGCATGGAGTTGAGGGACATAGATGATCCAGATCCAAATTTAGCTTGGCAGAAAATTTCGCCTGTGTGGTGTGGGCTTGCAAAACTGTTAAAAGCATCCATTTGGGAAAGAACGGGCCCAACGGAGTGGGGGATAGAACGGTCCGAATGGAGACTAGGGGGGATCGTAGGTGGGTGTATAAGCAAGGAGCTGAGGGGCATCAATACTTGTGAATTCCAACTTACAGTGCCACCGCGATTGCATACTTGTCTTGCCTTCCTCCTCCCGCCCGACAGCTATCACCTACGGTTTGATCATGGTCGGATCCATCGAGGCGCTGATCGAAGGCTGTCTGAAGTTAATGGCTATAGGTAGCCATCGCCAGCACGTACCTGCGGGGACGATAACGCCTGAACCTGTTGTGCAGCGACTGTCAGGATCGAACATTCTTGAGCTGTGCTTATCTGTACTCTGCAGCAATGCCACAGGAAGCGGAGGAGGAGCAAGCGGAGGAGGTGAGGGGGGCTTTCATGTCCAGAACTGGAGTGGCCTTGGCGCAGCGATTAAGGTCTGTGCGAACGATGGGTTGGGATTGTCATTAAGGCGGATGGCCAGTGCGATGGGTTTGCCTAAGCACGGAAACGGTCTGTACATGATGAAGGTGGTCGCAGTTGCAGTGAGTGCTTTTATCACCATTCCGCTCGCATGCCTACGCGATGCAGGGTGGCTGGCAAAAGGCAATAGCTTGGCCCTAGCCTGCTTGCTGTATTTGTACATGTTTATTTTTTCTCAGGGGGTGCTGAAAGGGTTTCGCGGGCCGTCGGAAATGCTGGATGAGAGTTGGGACACCGGTGATGGGCACTGGGGTCATGGGGCGTTCCGGTCTGCAGCTGTTCTCATCCCCATCTTTTTCACGCATCATGCTGTTCTTCCGTTGCACCAGGTGAGAGATCTAGCTTAGCTTGATGCCTACTCCCGAAGACAAAGGAACATATTCAGTTTCATTCCTCCTGAGATCCCATTGGTCCCATTGGTCCCATTGGTCCCTAATTTCTTAGACCATGAACTCACAAGGCTTATGAGGTACGGTTAACCATAACCTGTAGCATATCTCATAAGTTTTGCGGGACTCGAAACTCGAGGAACATATCCTTTGGGACATACGTCAACCTTGGAACGATAGACAGAAGATTAGCATGGCCCAAAGGATATCTTCCTCGAGTTTCGAGTCCCGCAAAACTTAAATGGCCCCTGCACAAGGATGACACACATAAATTGAGCAACGGTCCAAATTCAAAAATAAAATGAACAAAATCTCACGGCAGATGTGAAGACGAAGAAGCCCTTTGCATGAGGCCCACTTGATGGTCCATTCCAGCTCCTCCTGGGACTTTCAGTGGTCCTACCCTCAGGGGTACCACTGAGGGTACCGCTGAGCGTAGTACCACTGAGTGTCCCAGCAGGAGGCCTCTTCTCTGGCTGTGGGTTATGTGACTTGTGCCTAATCTATAACTGTTTGACAAACAGATGTCGCCCCCCTCTCCTCTTCAGCCACATATACACAGAGGCAGCATGTACAGGCCTCGACAAACACCAACATAGCTTTCTTTTTTTCCATCTCCTTATCAGTTTGATCACCTTGAACTCCCTCCCCCACCCACTCTTCCCCCAATTTCTTTGGGTGGTTAGGGGCAGGAAGACCGAGTTATGTCTATGTCTAGGCTTTGCAATCCAACGCATGTCATCGAAATTTGATTCTTACCGTCTCATTGTGACTGTCAGATTTCCTACCAAAGACTGAGGCATAGTCCAGCGGGGCTTGGCCGTTCCAGCCACTTCGATGCGAGTTTTTCTCTCGCACGTTTCCTTTTTTTTGTTTGTTTCTTTGTTTGTTTTTCCCTCTTTTGCTCTGCGCTCTGCATCTTTCTGCATCCTGGTATCAGCAGATGAACTGTACTGTCTTCTAAAAATAAAAAATAAAAGCGCTAGATTGTAGTCACCGCACTGTGTGCCAACTCTCCGCACATTCAAAACTGAGAGAGCTGTAAGGTAGCACAGCAAAAGGGCCTCGCTCCACCATTCGCCGTATGCACAAAAGACAGATTATGCCGGCGCATCTGTCCATGTTATAGCGAAAGTTTCGTTCTCATTTTGCGCAATTGGTGAGTGGTTACGTGAGGCCCGCAAGCCGAAGAACATTCGCCGATCCTGGCTGCAGCTAGCATTCATTGATCATGACTGCAGCTTATATGGTGTTCACAGAAGGAAAAGATATCCTCCTCCTCGTCATACGAGATCTGAAAAGCGGCCTTCCTCTTGCTGAGTGGTACACCCATGATTTGTTGAGATAACTTGAGAGACATAGACCTGTGGTCGAGTCCAAAAAGAAACAGATACAGAGTTTAAATCCTGATGGATACAATTCATTGTGCTCTGCTCCTGCCTCTTGCTGAGTGGTACATAGATGTAAGGCAACTGTTGGAAACAAATACATGAGTTCAAATCCCGATGGATGCAATGGTGCTAAGGCCTACCTGCTTTGGGAAAAACGATCTGGAAAGTGAGCTGCATTTTTGCAGATCTGAGAGAGAGAGAGAGAGAGAGAGAGAGAGAGAGAGAGAGAGAGAGAGAGAGAGGGAGGGGGGGGGGGAGAAAGGTAATGACATATCATGTTTGAGAGCGCGATTGCTTGAGACACCGAAAATCGATAAGCTTGAGCTGTGTCGAACTCCCCCTTCAGATGTTTCAGTTGCCAGGTTAACTGCGGTGCGGTTTCGCTTTAGGAAACACATGGATCAAAGAGAGAGCTTCTTCCCTCGGCATTTCCCCTTTTTTTCATTGCACCCTTTCTCTCTCAATGCCAAGGCATCCACGCACTGAATTATTTCACAGAATGCAGCCTACCGTCTTCACCTGAATACAACTCCCAGTCATTATAGCTGCATTTGGTGCAACTTTCGGTGTAGACACAGCGATAATGACCGGGTGTTCTATTCGGGTGAAGAGCACTGAAGACGGCAGTGCCGGGTGCAACTCTACGTGAAAAACAAAACTTTAGTGGGGTGTAGTACATGTAGATGAGGAGGTCGTGATCACAGAGAGGGATTGCATTATTCTCCATTTGCGAAGCATACATCATTTCAGGTTACAGACTTGGTTACTCTTTTGTTCTCGTCTCCAAGCTACTCTGCCTTGCCTTTTCGGCGGAGGTAGAGTTTGTCGTTTAGTTCGGTAACGGGTTTTAGAATGGGTGTTTTTACCATGTCCCCATCCTGTTATGTGGCAGATGCCAACCAGGGGTGTGAATTGGGGCGAATTATCTGTGAATAATCATTCACATAACCAGATATTACGGATTCAACGAAGGTCTGGCATGTATGGCCTCCCCGTAATAATACCTGTTTCACTGAAAACAACGAAAAGATGTAATCCATGATCTGCCCCTACCGTCTTCCCCTGAACGTAACGCATGTGCGCTGTAAATTTAGAAAATCCGAACAGAACGCATATGCATTGTATTCGGAAATAAGGATTGTTCGAATAGAAAGCAACCTATGCATTGTATTCCAACAGAAAGCAACCAACACATTGTACTCGTTTACAACACATATGTGCTATGTTCGGGGGAAGACGGTAGGTAGGCATATTGCATGTTCCATTGTGACTCGTGTGCTAGATCAATGCAGTTTGTTGTTAACTCAGTGTGAAATTGTGAATGTGTTTCAAAGAACAGATTGGCTCCCAGCAGCCAAGCTGGAAAAGAAGTGACGGTGTGTAACGCCTGATATGAAGGTAAATGAAAAGGAGAAATGTTATGAGTTGCATTGTCAGTCTTTGCTGCATGGTGCGCCTATGTTTTTTCCCGAAAAGAACTTACATCGTTAGTCGCGCGAAAAAAGAAGGTCCTTGAAGTTTGAACATTAAAGCAAGCATGCATTTCCCAACTCGGTTGCGCGTTTTCAGGTGGCAAAGAACCAGCATCACACGAAGAAGAATGTCGGTCTTGCGTATGCTCTTGCACTGGTAAATACTTTTCACTCTTACCCCGGCCCCCCCCTCCGCCCCCCCCTCTCCTCCCCTCTAACCTTCTTCCTTCACCTTCCAGTACCCCCTTAACTGTGAGAGGTAGATATGCTTGCAGGGGTCCCCTGTATAGGCTTGTTTTTCACATCTGTGGTCCAATTATTAGTGTTGTTTGAAACAAAAGAAGAAATCATGGTGTTGTTTCAACTTCTTTGGATATGAACATTTCCCCAGCCTTCATTTTATTATTCTGTGAAAAATTAGGTTCGCGGGCAAGATGTCCAGAATGTCCTACGTTGCATGCATCCTGATGTGCATCTTTTGGCCAAAATCACCCCTCGGATTGACTAGTGGTATTGAAAATATCTTTGTTCTTCTGCATGAGCTGCATCCTGGGGAAAGCAGTTCCCTCTCTTAAGGGAAAAAAAAAAAAAAAAAACTTTCTGCAAACTTCCTGGCGACTTTCAAAAAGAAAGAAGCAAGAAGATTAAGGCATGTTGTGCTGAGACTTAGATTTGAATTCAGCTATCTTGTTCTTTGACTTACGACCCGGTCAACTCGAGCATTCAATAGCAATGCATGGAGGCGATGGGTGTTGGGCCCAACTTCTGCCAGTGGGGAAGAGTCCTCTATAACCACGCCCACGGTCAGGTGCAGGTAAATGGGTTTGTCTAGATCTGTTCGCCAGGGTGACCCCTTGGCAGCGCCATTGTTTTTACTCAAAATGGAGGCCATTGCCTCCTTCCTCCGCAAAGACTCCTCCAGAGGCTGATCGTAGAACCTGCTCCGGTAGGACATCCCGTCTTCCTGCCAAGCACGCTTCTTTTCGCGAAATCACAATGGAGGCCATCGCCTCCTTCCTCCGCAAAGACCCCTCCAATCGGGAGACTGATTGGAGAACCTGCTCCGATAGGACACACTGTCTTCCTGCCAACCGCTCTGCTTTTCACAAATGACATCACAACACTGATCTGAGCCGCAGCTTTGCCCTTCCACGCGCCCTCACAAGGGCAATGCAAGCCTTTCATTTGGCCTCCGAGATGAAAATAAACTGGCATAAACTACGGGGTGGTGGCTAGCGGACACGCCAGTGCCACCCCCTGCACTTACCCCAGAAGGATTTGCCTGGCAGGACCCATGGACGCCTCTGCAGTTTATGGGGATTAAACTCACAAACAAGGGTCCCGATCACCCAATGACCCCCTGGAATATTGGCCAAGATGATAGCCAAAATGGGCGCGTGGTCCCGCTTCTTCTTCTTCTTTTCTTCTTCTTCTTCTTCTTCTTCTTCTTCTTCTTCTTCTTCTTCTTCTTCTTCTTCTTTCTTCTTTCTTCTTCTTCTTCTTCTTCTTCTTCTTCTTCTTCTCGTCCTCCTCTTGTCCTTCTCGTCTCCTCCTCCTCCTCCTCCTCCTCCTCCTCCTCCTCTTCCTCTTCTTCTTCTTCTTCTTCTTCTTCTTCTTCTTCTTCTTCTTCTTCTTCTCCCTTCTTCTTCTTCTTGGGGAGGTTCTTCTATGCTTGGACCGCTCCCCGCTAGTGTGAGATTAGATATGCGTCACATTGTCAGTTTGCTGCATTGTCAGTCGGTACTATTTGGTCTGAGTCTTCCACTGTGTCATTTTACATCTCTTCCTCTATCGGTGATCATTGGACTTGCATGGCCGACAGGCATGCTGGAGAGGGACACGATCGCAAACCAGTCATGAGGGATGTGGGCGCTCTGAGACAGTGTCTGGGGATGCCTCCAGCAAAATGGTCAACCCGATTACAGGACGAAGCCGCTGCTTCGTCCTTGAGAAGGTGTTGCTGAAGAAATTCCCTGTGAGGCTGTGAGTCTGAGCAGAACACCGGAAGGGAAAGTCTAACTGAGAATCAATCGTACCTGCCAGCGAGCAATCAATTCTGGTCAGGTTTCTCTCGGTGTCAATGGAAGGAAGCTTTGTCAGTATATGTATTTTATTTCTCACTCCTCTTGCCGGTGGATATGAACCGGACTGACGAGGGAGCCAGAACCTGCCAGCGGGTAAATAGGAAGTTGGTGCACCCTCCCATTGTACCCCTTTTAAACCCATTAAACCACCAGTTTACTCCGAGCACAGGTGGTGATAATGATGAGAAGAAGAAGAAGAAGAAAAAGAAGAAGAAGAAGAAGAAGAAGAAGAAGAAGAAGGTTATGGTGACGATGAAGAAGGATGAATTCAAGAATGGAGGATAATGGTGCAATTGGCCACCAGATGAAAAAGAGGAGGGGGTAAGAATAGCAGCAGCAATAGGACGAGGATGAGAGGGTAAGCTGCAGAGGGGTGAGCTTGTGCATTAATGGTCTGGCAATGCTTTTGTGGAATTTCTTTTCACACTACGGTTGGTAAGTTATGTGCTTATATAGAACTGAATCAGCAGTGATGTCTGCCTCAGACACGAGATTGTTTGTGAACATTTCTTGCTACTTCGCCTATACGAGAAACAACTTGCATAGTATCATGGAATGTCAATGGCATGGCATCTATTCTTACCAATGAGTGTAAGTGGAGCAATTTTACCAAGGTGCTAGATTGGTATGGAGCTCACCCACTAGATATCTTGTTTCTGCAAGAGACGCATTTGACAAGTAGTCAGGACCATCACATTGTTCAGCAAGAAATATGGGTTAGTCAAGCTTACTGGGCTTCGGCCCTGAGGGCGGGCTCATCCGGGACGGCGGTCATTTTTCATGCTAAATCAATAGCAGCACAAAATTTGCACGTAGACTCAGTTCTTAGCGATACTAGAGAAGGGAATGGATAGAATGTCCGGGGGAGCATCGGCAACGGAGGGAGCAGTTTGGGACGAAGCAACATCTGTACACAGCCTCGATCCATATCGTATGAGGCATCCGTCAACCAGAGCTTTCACTTATCTCAAGCGCAATCGCAGTCAGCACGTCTCAGCCTCTAGGATCGACTTCTTTCTAATCTCAGAGCACCTCAGAGGAGCAATCCAAGCAACGGGCATCAGTCAGCTACCTTACGCCCCGGGGTTAGATCACAAATTCATATATCTAGATCTACTTCTCGACGCTACACTGAAAAGAGGTTCCGGATTCTTCAAAGTCGATAATTCTCTCTTGTCATCTAGAGTTATGGAGGAGCGGATAATTGAAACTTGTTTCGCGTACGGAACAAGGATGAATACTTTTCCACAATTAGTGGGAAGTCTGTCCAATGCATCAGCAAAAGCATCTAGGATTACTGCAGCACAAAGGAAGGCGAAAGAGAAGGAACTAGAAGCAGTCCTGCAAATAGCAGATCACAACTTGGATCTCCCAACCAGGACAGACACACCTAGAAGAAGCACTCTTCACAGCGAAACGCCAGCTAGCGAATTGGAAGGCCTGGAAGGACGCAGGAATGTGACTGCGAGCCCGAGTTAAGGAACTAGAGCAAGGAGAAAAAATGACTAAATTCTTCTTTCAGAAGATCAAAACTAACACACGCAACAAGCTCATTGAGCAACTACAAAAGGGCGATACTACAATGTCAGACCCACAAGAGATGTTGGCCATAGCAGTGGACTTCTACAAGGATCTCTACACCTCAAGGGAAGACCAGCATCCTCCAATGCAAGTACAAGAGGCACGACATAAGTTCCTTGCACACCTGGACAAAACGCTGCGGTAGGAACAGGCTACAGAGCTGGATAAACCAATTTCATCGGAAGAGGTCGAGTTAGCACTGCATTCCATGCAACCGAATCAAATGCCGGGAAGGGATGGTCTATTGAAGGAGTTTTGGCAGACTTTCTGGCCAATCTTTCAGAATGAATACACCAACTTTCTCAACACAGCCAACCACGAAGAAGGACTGAGCAAGTACATAAGTACAGGAGTTGTCACATTGCTATACAAGAAGGGAGACCCTACAAATATCAGAAATTATCGACCGATAACACTACTTACTGTGGTGTATAAGATACTGGAAAAACTCCTTGCAAATCGACTTAGAAACATCACTCGAAGTTGCTTCCACATAGACCAAACAGGATTCATCCCGGGGAGATTCATTCTGGACAACGCTATGATGCTAACAGAGTCTGCGCGATACATCATGGACAAGAAACTCAATGTTGCCATACTCTTTTTTGACTTTGAAAGGGCCTATCAGGCCAACTGAAATTTTCAGCAACAATGTATGGAGAAGATGGGCATCGGAGTTATTGTACAATGATGCATACGGAAAAGTGCAACTCAATGGCTTTCTTTCTCCGCCTTACAAAATGAGCCGCTCAATGCATCAAGGGGATCCGCTAGCAGCCCCCCTATTTCTCTTCACCATGGAAGCAATAGCTTCATTCTTGAGAAAGGACCCGGCAATAGAGCGTCTAATCGTTGAACCGTCTCACTACTTTCATCAGGTCTGCGTGCTCACTACTCTTCCCTTTGCAGATGATCTCACCGTCTTGATCAGAGCTTCCACCGCCTCTTTTTAAGCTCTTACACGCACTATGCAGGCCTTCCAACTGACATCTAAAATGAATGTTAATTGGAGGAAGACTACTGGCTGGTGGTTGTCAGAAATGGAGAGACCAACACAGGATATCACGCCCCGAAGGCTTGTCATGGCAAGACCCCAAGACTCCAATGAGGTTCCTTGGTATCAACCTCACAAACGCAGGACCAGACCAGGCTATGGCTCCAGAGATGCTTACACGAATTATTCGCATATTAGATAACTGGTCTAGTATCTACACTTCAGTGTTCGGAAGAGCGTTGATACCATGGCAACCAGCCGGATGTCTGGACCGGAATCCAGACGGTCCGGTTGTCTGGGTACGGGTCCGGTGTCTGGTCCGGTAGGTCTGGATTGGGCCCAATTTTGAAAATTCAATTTTTTTTGGGGGGGGCCTAGGACGTTTTTCGGGTCCTAGGCCACCCCCAAAAAATGCCCCCGGTATTTTTTGGCCGTTTCAAAGCCTACCGGACGCGGCCAGACACTTCCAACAGCTCCCTCTGCTGTTGTACTACACTGGTAGTTCATTGGATGAGGATGAGTCGGATTCCGAAAATGAAGCGCTGGCTGCAAAGCACCACAGATCTGATGATTTTGGTCAGATCTGAGAGTCCGCCTTAGATCTCGTCCTGACCAGATCTCTGTTTTTTTCTTTTTTTTTCCCTGTTCTCAATTTTCCATACGAATATGAAGTATTAGAAAGTCTTAACTTCAAAGTTCAAAGTGCTGTTTTTTCCTGAGTTTCGTACTCTTTTCTGAAGTAACTTGGGATCGGTCTGTCGAGAACTGGTTTCAAGTGTTGTGTGAGCCTTTGTGGATGTCTTAGACAGTAAGCTGTGGTTGGTACTGCTTATTACTAATTTTTTTTATTATTATTATTATTTTTTTTTTTTTTTTAAAAAGGTCTGAACGTTTTTGTGTCTGGTGTACCAGTCCGGACGGTCCGGGTCCGGTCCTGTCCGGTTGTCCGGTGCCTGTCCGGATTACCGGAAATGTCTGGGCCTCGGTCCAGACATGTCCGGGTGCGGGTCCGCGGTTGCCATGGTTGATACTCAATGCGTCCATCTTCTCCTTGCTCTGATACGCAGCAACCATTTGGACGTCCGAGTCGCATATGACAAATGCTCTCAGAACACGTTCTACAACTTATCTGTGGACCGGTAATCCTTGTACGCAGAGCTTCATTCCCAAGGTCGCCTGGGGGTACCTCACACAACCAAAGGAACAAGGTCTGGGAATTCTGGACCCTCACACACACAGACCAAAGCTTTGCAGACTAAGTTGATAGTGAAGTTGCTCACTAACCATAGACTGCAGTAAACTTCAAGGGCACTCTACAGGATCAGACAACTCCTAAGGGCATCTTCTCCGACTAATATGCGAGGATACTTCTGGCTAGTGTTCAAATCATGGTTTGTCCATCGAAGAGTACTGCAACAGCATCGACAACAACTACAACAAGACTCTCACACAGATCATTGGATGTACCTCGTCAAATCTTGGAGGGAGATCTTCCCGGCTAAAACACGAAGACCAACAAACAGGGAAGAGGTATTACGGCAACCTCTATTCTGCAACCAATGGATCAAAAACCAAGATGATAAACCTTGGACATTAACTTCCCAGGATGGACGCTGGATCAAGTGGTTGGAGCGAGGGGTTTGGAAATTCAGTCGTTTATGGAGCCAACAACATAATCCATGGAAAACATGCTCAAAACTCCGAGATACACTCAAGGGTTGTCACAATCTGCAAGATAACCTCACTTCCCTCCTTCAATCTATTCCCCTGGAATGGCCTTAGCAGCTTCTACAGTCCCCCTCCACATGGATAGCAGTAGAGTGGGCCACTGGAAGATGAGTGGGCCATTGGAAGATGGGAAACCATCCCGACAATGGCCTTTTCTTTCATCAAGCGCACAGGCCCGGCAGGAGATTGGGCATTGTGATCAATTCATGATATACAGCATACGGGACGGACTATAAGTGTGGTCTCTAAGATGACTGCAGCCAAAGTAACGGCAAAGACGGCGACAATGAAGAAAGTGAGAGTAATTGGGGATGAGGACTATAGAATCTTCGACCCTACAGAAGAGCTCCAGGATTTCAAATTTGACCCAGCAGAGTGGGCATGGAAAACATACTCTACTCAAAAACGAGGATGGAACGCGGAACAAGCATATTCTCGATTACACAACCAGATTTGGATACAGACTTTGGAGGCGAGCAGTCGACACAAGTGATACACTATTAACAAGATGGCAGAAGCATGTTCCGGGGGGGCTAGGGGCCAGGACTCAGATCGCATGGCAAGTCCCGTGATCAATTAGAAACACCCGCATCAGGAGTATGCAATGGCTCATCTATTACCATGCGCTTCCTGTCAATAAGTGGCTAAGCAGGCGTCGTTCACAGATGGACAGACAACCACTAGACGATCTCTGTGCTATTTGTCAAGAGTCAGAAGACCTGCTACACTGCTTGCTCGATTGTTCAAAGGCAACATAGATATGGAACAGAACAGAACCCTTTTGGGTTTCTTTAACAGAAACACCCCTACCAGGCAGGCAACAACATTACAAGGCTAACTGGTCTGCAAGAGCCAAACTTTGTTGTGGCGTGGCAAAAGACTTTCTTTCGGATACTGCGACCTCTCACACTATGGATAATTTGGAAAAGAAGGTGCAAGGAAGACGATAACAACTCAGTCTATATTTGAGCCTGAAGCGTGGCAGATCCTCCTGCACCTTCTACAAGACGAATATCAAGCAGACTGGAGCAAAGAATAGAAGTTCATAAAGTTACATCCTACGAAACAACAGGAAATTGTTGACAAATTTTAAACAGAACGGCTGGGAGAAGGCAGGCTAGGAAACATTCAAGCCTCAAGGTAATACACCACGATTAGTCTGGAGAATTGCCTTGAGGCTTGAATGTTTCCTAGCCTCTGTGCTGGGTCCTTGCACCTTCTGGACTGTAGGTAGGAACTCCTGTATCTAGGACCCAGCACAGAGTTCAACATGAGGAGACAGAAGACTCGACAACTCCTGTACTGACACCATTACAATTTTTATTTTTTATTTTTTTTTTGACACCATTACAATTAGTTAACCTAGGGTTGATATACTAGGTAGGAAACGGTAGGAGAGATATAGTCAAGGACTGTAGGGTTAAAAAGCAGCACAAGTTTTATCTATGGGGCCAGAAAGAGGCAGCCTTATAACTGAGGTTTTAGGGTTTACGATTCAAGCAGAATTCAGGCAAATAGGGTTTTGGCGGTGCAACTTTTTCTCAGAAGTACCATACATGTCCCGGACGACTCTAGTATAAAGTTAAAAACACAATTATCTGACAGTTACATTACCGAGAGGAGTACGACTGGGATCACAGGGATGGTCAAAGGAGCGAAAACTCAGGCTAACTTAGGCAGGGGTGAGGGTTGGTAACTTGGTACATCCTTCCTCACGGAAGTAGTCAATGCCATCCACTCGGGCGTCCCAGCCATAATGGGGAGGAGCGTGCGTGAGTCTCTTATGTATCTATTATTGACTTGCCGGGGGAAAGGAACCGGACTGTCACTCACCAGAGGGCGAAAACTCAGGCTAACTTAGGCAGGGGTGAGGGTTGGTACATCCTTCCTCACGGAAGTAATCAATGCCATCCACTCGGGCCTCCCAGCCATAATGGGGAGGAGCGTGAGTCTCTTATGTATCTAGTATTGACTTGCCGGGGGAAAGGAACCGGACTGTCGCTCACCAGAGGGCGAAAACTCAGGCTAACTTAGGCAGGGGTGAGGGTTGGTACATTCTTCCTCACGGAAGTAATCAATGCCATCCACTCGGGCCTCCCAGCCATAATGGGGAGGAGCGTGCGTGAGTCTCTTATGTATCTAGTATTGACTTGCCGGGGGAAAGGAACCGGACTGTCGCTCATCAGAATGGTAGGAGCTGGAACCAGGAGGTTCTGTTTTTTTTGTGGAAAAAAAAAAAGAAAAGATCTCCCAAACTTAAACCCAAGGTGTATGGGCCTGGCTCCAATACACAACATTCTACATGCATTTCGATGTTTTCTTGACTGCAAACGTTCAAAATTTGGAATTTGGTCAAGAAAGTAGCCCAAATGCATGTAGAATGCAGAGTAGTGGAATGAGGCCTTATATCTCATGCAACTCCATCTGGTCGCACGTGAATAACGAACTTGCACTCTTGCTCCTTAAACCGCTAGTACACGGCCCCCGTCTTGCAGAAAGTTTTTGTAAAAAAAAAAAAAAAAAACTCAGAGGTGCCACGCGGCACGGGGCACGGTTGAAAAACAAAATCGGCGGCCTCCGGAGTGGTGCGGGTTTCGTGCTGACACCCGCGGGCCGATGTGTGGTGTACTGGTGCTGTAAAACTCTTTTCGTAGATTCTAACAATTCATTCTTCAAAAGCCCGACGAAAAGTTTACGATCCAGATGGTATTCTTCTTTCGAGTCTTTTCTCTGTTTTTTAAGGTTTTTTTTTTTTTTTTTTTTTTCGCCTCTGTTTTTTGTCTTCTTGTTGTCGCTTCTGCGTTTGTTGCTGCTTGATTTGTTCATGTCCTAACAGTGTAGGCAATTTTGGTTGGGAAACGTTTGGGACCTGGACCTCTTTGGGACCTGAACCTGTTTGGGACCTGGACCTCTTTGGGACCTGGACCTCTTTGGGACCTGCATTGGGACCTGGACCTCTTTGGGACCTGAACCTCTTTGGGACCGGGACCTCTTTGCAGTTTGTATTCCTGTCTGCCGGAATTCTGGGGGCATACTCAAGACACCAGAAGGATGGGCAACGTTCGCCGCAGTCGTCAACGCGGAGTGACCAAGTCACGGTCGCAATGAACTACCTCGACTCCTTCAACCCTGCGCTGGTTATCCCGATGTCAGTACGTCTGGCCACATTCTTCCTTGGAGCAGTTTCTCTTCCATCTCTGCTGTCCATGATTCGCATACAGGTCTTTGGGATTGCCTTGAAGAAAGAGTACCCAAGTGTTTTCTTGGTATTCCTCCTAAACCTGGCCATATTTGGGTTGATTACTACGGCTGTCTATTTTGAGGTAAGGGGTCGATCGTAGAACGAACGCACCTGTGAATTCCTTAAGGTTTCAGTTTTTTACCACACAAACAAATAGGGGGTACAAAGATTTGGCACACAAAGAGGGCGGTAAGAGGGTTCGGCACATAACCGTACATATTCTAATATTCGTCTGTTCGAGGGACGGGCAGGTCAGCAAGGACGACAGTCAGGGCGGCAACGATGAGCAAGGACTTAACAAAAGTAACAAAAGCTTGAAAAACAGTGAAACGATATGGATTTGAATGTTGAACCGTTGCAAGGGTGTGGTGATGGCGGATGCAGTGAGGTTGTGTGTAATTAAACTACCAGTACTTCACCAAGCTAAATCCTTGGCCCTGCGCCGATTAACACTAGCGCGGGGCCGTCATCAGGTTGGGGGCCTATTGGGGGTGTGGGTGCTCCCGGGGGGAAGGGGCACACATAATTTATTGTTTTTTTTTTCTTTTCACCCAGCTATCCTTGGCCCTGCGCCGATTAACACTAGCACGGGGCCGTCATCAGGTTGGGGGCCAATTGGGGGTGGGTGCTCCCAGGGGGAAGGGGCATGCATAATTAAATGATAATTTATTGTTTTTTTTTGTTTTTTTTTTGTTTTTTCGTTTCTTTGGGGGGGACCATTTTTCTTGATATTTTTTATGCGTGTCATCCTTGCGCAGGGGCCATGCTAATCTTCATTCTCTGTATCGTTCCAATTTTAACGGATGTTCTGAGTATTGATTCTTCCAGAAGGACAGGGCACACAGAATTTTGTGTTTGCAGTTTGCCGGTTTTTCTCGCTCGTTTTCCCTAAAACAAAACTGAGATAAGGCGTGAATGAAAAGTATGTGCTGCTCTATAAGGAAAAAAAAGACTAAAAGACTCGAAAAAAAAAAGAGTACAAAAAAAAAGAAAAAAAAAAGAAGAAAGAGGAAATGCCTGTCAATTTGTCGAGAAATTGTGGCGCAACTGCAACGCACACAGCTGCCACCACCAGGCCCGACCCCATGACGGTTCAGTAGTCCAGGGGCGGTTGAAGTCTAGCATTGGGAGACGGACGCTTGGAGGTAATTGTGGTTTAGCAAGGCAGGCACAAAATATCCAGACCGTTTAAAACAATCCATCCAACGGTTACTGCAAGCCTACATTTTTTTATTTTTTATTTTTTCAATTGAAATTTGAAAGTCACAAGTGGAGAGTCAGATTTAACGGTTACTTAGGGCCTCGCTCCACTACACCACTCTACATGCATTTGGACTCTTTCTGGACCACGTGCATTCAGACAAGTCCAAAATCTTGAATGTATGGGGTCCAGAAAATGTTCAAATGCATGTAGAAATTGTAGAGTGTTGTGTAGTGAAGCTTCGTACTAAAGAGCCCAGGTGCCCAAAACGAACCTCAGCCCTGAGTTCATTTTGTTGATCAGGGACTGAGGTTGGTTTTGAGCACCTTGGAAGATTCTTCTTCTTTTTTTTTTTCTTTTTCTTTTTTTAACGAGGAATGTCATTCTCTTCACAAGCCTCTTCCCACCGTCCACCTGGTAAGATTCGTTGTGTTTTTTTTTTTTTTTTTTTTTTTTTTTTTTTTTTTTTTTTTTTTTTTAATTCGATGGACTGCGGATCAGATACTAAGCTTCTCTTTGCATCCCGAGAAATGTATAATGACGGAGTAGTGGAATGACAATAGGGGTGCGAACAAAGATTCTGGGAATAAGAGTCAGTTTGTGGGCAAGGTTTCGATGGGGACAGCCAAGATGGAGAAAATCCACAGGAGAAGGGTGGTTGCTGAGTCAGATCGTACAGCAATCAATCTCTTTCAACATGGCCTCTCTGTTCGTATCACGGATTTCTTAGTTGCGATGATGATGATTTCTTAGTTGCCTTCTTTTCTTCTTTCTCTCTACCTCCTCCTCCTCTCTGTTTGTTCTTCTGCCTTGAAGTGAGGACTCCGTGTCTGCTCTGGCTGTGCATTAGCCTTTGTTTCGTGACCATGCAGCACAGCATTGTGGATGTGCTTCTTCTTCTTCTTCTTCTTCTTCTTCTTCTTCTTCTTCTTCTTCTTCTTCTTCTTCTTCTTCTTCTTCTTCTTCTTCTTCTTCCTCCTCCTCCTCCTCCTCTTCCTCGTCGTCTTCTTCTTCCTCTTCCTCTTCCTCTTCCTCTTCTTCTTCCTCTTCTCTTCCTCCTCCTCCTCTACCTCCTGGGATGGTCCTTTCTACCTCCTCCTCCTCTATGTTTGGAGTGCTGACGTGATGTGGGCTATGGCTGTGCATCAAACTTTGTGTTGTGACCAAGCAGCTCGGCATTGCGGATGTGCTTGGCCTTGTGGGATCATGCTGCGGATCATTTCTGGTGTTCATCCTGCCTGCGATCATCGACATGCGCTTCTCTGCACTGGTGAGCATATCATTCGCCTGGGCTTCGATTTGTTAAGGACGTCAGCATGTTATCTTCCTCAACTGTTATGACTGCAGTTGAACCGCTCATTCATTGCACAGCGCCTTGCTAAGTTTTTTTTTTTTTTTTTTTTTTTTTTTTTTTTTTTTTTTTTTTTTTTTTTTTTTTTTTTTTTTTTTTATGTGACCCGATGGGTCACGGATCAGATATTAAACTGATCGGAACAGATACTACACTTGATCTTAGCCAAAAGGCCGCTTGCACTTGCAACCAGAAAATCCTTTCAGGATAGGAGGTGGATGGCATGCGTGTAAATATGTCCATGTGAGCAAGGGATGCAGCCCAAGTATACCGATATTGATCGTATAACTGGGCTACTACCAGCCAGGGCGCCTGGGTTACCTACAATGGGCCCGGGTGGCCCGGCCAGGCCAGGTCCGCGCGTAGTCCCGGCCAAGGTCCAGGGCAACCCCAGCAAAGTTTGAAAAAAACTGGAAAAAAAAAAAAACAAAAAAAAAAACGTATGTCGTGCAGAGTTGCAAATCAAACGACTTTTGACTGAGGGTCACCCGGAAATTCGTTATGAAATTTCAAATTTCAAATTTCCAATTTGTTCAATTTGAAATTTTGAAGTTCTTTTTGAACAAAAAGAACTTTAAAAAAGTTTAAACCACCAGTAACTCCAAAAGTCCCGGCGGTTAACAAGCCGTGACAATGATGCATGAACGGGCCACTACGGGAGCGCCCAAGGTGCAAACCGTAGATGCCACGTATTGAAATGATATTTTATTATTTTCCATTGAAGATTGGCAGTCACAGCTTTGAGTTTCTGACTGTGGCAGTTCTCTGCGTAAATTATTTTGTTGTTAGGTTGGCAATACTGCATTACGGATAATTTGCGAAATACCCCCATAAGTTGAGATATATGCGACAGTGCCCCCGAAAGATGTGGGTAAAGCGGAATGCCCTTTTGGGCCGAAATCTTTGTGTTCTGCCCCTGTCAGGCGGGTGTGCAAATTTGCAATCTGGACCTCGCCGTTTGGACCTTGGCCCTTCTGCAACCGGGCCTTGGAAAAGTTGGCAAGTACCAGGGGTATTTTGCAAAGTTGGATGGTGCCCGGTAGGGGTATATCGCAAAGATGGGGGGTCCAACTGATGCAAGGGGTATTTCACAAATTGTTTTTCCTGTCAGAGGGGCATTCCGCCTGCCCACATCTTTCAGGGGCATTTTGGCGTATGTCTCGAGTCTCGACTTATGGTTTTTTTTTTGCAAATTATTATTATCCCATTTAAAATTTAAATATTAAATAATGTCTTAAGGATTATGTATTGGTTTTGCGGCGAACTTTTGCCCTTTTGCCCTTTTGCAGTCTATTTGTTTTTTTTTTACGTCTTCTCTGTTGATCTGTTTGACACAGTTGATCAGTTCGCTGGAGTGTTCTGATGATCAGTACTTATCAGATCGGTACTTTCCACAACCTCGGATCCCTGGGCTGGAGCCGCAGGACAGCACACGGATTCGAACCGGTACCCTCGACCCGAAGAGCCAAGCATCGTAACCACTCCACAGCATCCCCATGACACGGTGCTCAAAAGTGGAACCATAATAAACGTATATCTTCTGGGGAAAAAAAAAAAAAAAAAAAAAAAAAGTGGAAGCATACCAGTCGTGATATCTACCCCACCCCTGCCATGAAGTGAAACCAAACCACCGGTTGTGCTATTTACCGCAGCTCTACGTGGCTGCAGTCCCCATAATCACCCGGTTATGATGAGCTGACAGGAGGCTTCTTTCTTTCTTTCTTTCTTTCTTCCTTCCTTTCTCTTTTTTCTTTCTTTTTGTCGATGGGAGACTTCTTTTCTGTGAAGGTCTGGGGAAACTGTTGAAGCGTTGATCTCCCGATGTGCCGATGGAAGTCTGACGAAACTGTGTGCAACAGCTCGCGAGGGTAGACCGACCGTGTTCGGAATCTCTGGATGCATGAATCAACCTGTGTTACCAACTGGGCCGCTCCTGGGTCACCT
>BFEA01000052.1:2341399-2382900 GCA_003427395.1 Chara braunii
CTCTCTCTCTCTCTCTCTCTCTCTCTCTCTCTCTCTCTCTCTCTCTCTCTCTCTCTCTCTCTCTCTCTCTCTCTCTCTCGTGTGCGCTCGCATGTGCTCCGCTCGGTTGCTTGCCATCAGCTTGTTTCTTCATCCCATTTGTCTGCCTGACAACATGCTCACAGTGGGACAAACACCTAAATCGGCGTTTTCTACTTGAGTCTGGACGTGATTAAGGTCAGATTCATCCAGGTCCGCTCCTAATTGCAGTCATACATTTAGGAAAGTGCTACTGTGAGTATGCCCCGATCATTTTTGCATGCTATCTCTGTGCATGCATTTGTCATGCCATTTCAACCGCCCATGTCATCTTGTGTCATTTCAGCCTTGCACTTGCACCATCTCAGCTGTCCGAACAACTTCAGTGTGGATGGTTGCGGCTGGCAGTTCGGAACAAGTTTGGTTATATGTGATGTGATTTGGTTATGTGTGATGTGACTCCAACCATGTAAAGAAATCGCACTGAAGTGTCATTACCAGGCCATCTGGGCGGGGTGCTAGAGGACGATGGCCCAGAGCGCTAACCGGTCACCAAAACTTGGATCGGTTGGTGATCTGTGCCAGTTGCGGGCACACAGAGCCCAGATGTACAGCCGATCGTAATAGATTTGGGTGATTGGCTGCGAATGTGGGCTGATGTCCTCCAGCATACGGCCCAGGTTTGCCGCCGATCTGATTTTGGTGATCAGCCCTGGATCTTGGCTGTCCATGACGGTCACAAACAGCCCAGATCCTCGGCAAGACTTGGGAGGATGCCATCAGCCATGCCAGCAACGGATGGTTCAATTGGCCAACTGGACTTTGGGAGGGCCAGATCAGCCCGATACCTCTGCAAACCTACTGGGTGCCGGGCAGTTCTCTATCCCTATGTTTCACAACACCACCACGACGCACTGCTGAAGTGCCACTGCGGAACAAACTGGACTTTGGGAGGGCCAGATCAGCTGCATATGTGTGTGTGTGTGCATGTGTGTGTGTGTGTGTGTGTGTGTGTGTGTGTGTGTGTGTGTGTGTGTGTGTGTGTGTGTGTGAGAGAGAGAGAGAGAGAGAGTTTCCCCACACTGCAAATGTGTCACCCAGCATACTTTTGTTTGTGAGGAAAGCCACACTCTAGCCATGAAACTAATGTCGCTAATCCTGAGGAGGAGAAAAGAAGAAGAAGAGAGGACTTCCAGAAGGAGGGACTTTCTATGTCTGTCTGACAGTCCTTCACTGTGGGTGTGTTCTCATAAGTCACGTCATTTCACCTTCCATGTGTGTGTGCATGCATTGTGAGATCTCGTGTGTGTGTGTGTGTGTGTGTGTGTGTGTGGGTGGGTGTGGGTGTGTGGGTGTGGGTGGGTGTGCGTGGGTGTGGGTGTGTGGGTGTTGGGTATTTCAAAGCATATTATCCCCCCTGCCATGAAGCTTCACTGACCCTGTGGTATAAAGGTACTGGGCCTACCGTCTTCACCCAAATAGAACGTACGGTCATTATAGCTGAATTTGCGGCAACTTTCAGTCTAGATGCAGTGATACTGACGGGGTGTTTCGTCCGTTGAAGACGGCGTCAGATGATCCTCTTCGCTCAAGCAATTGACCGTGTTGAAGCTGAACCACAATTGGAAGATGAAAAGACAAGAGAGTGATATGAAGAAGAGGACTATTCCCAGAGACCCACACCCATATGCACAGATACGAAAGATACGAAGATGGAGAACAGACAATACGACGTAAATACACCGCAGGCGCACGGAATGAACACAGGAGTAGTGACAGACTGTTTCGCCGCACCTGCGCGAACTGGTGAGGAGTTCGAACCCTGTGTGGAGGTTGCACCCTCAACAGTCTTGCAGAATCCCCCCGCGAGTCTCAATACTTTTTTTCAAGTGTTTTGAGTTATAATCTCCTTCGGACCTCGTTGCAAGTGGGAAAAGACAGCAAAGCACACAGAGCAGCATGAACAAGGCAAACCGGGTAGCCTCGACAAGTTTTTTGAGTTATAATCTCCTTCGGACCTTGTTGCAAGTTGTCCCGGGCCACGCTGGTAGCCTAGTCAATGTAAAATGATGTAGAGTCGTGAACCGTCGGAGTCATTCTCTCGACCTGTGCCCCCTCCCCTCCCCCCGCCTCCTCCACCCCTTGTCGTCTTAGTTCAGCAGCTTTCTCTTTTTGACCCACCTTTATAGCCTCCTCAAATGGGAGGTGTGTTTACAAAAAAAAAAGAAAAAGAAAAAAAAAGAAAAAAAAAAAGAAAAAAAAAAGCCTCCTCATGCTCTGACTGAAGGCCTGTGGGATCACACGCTCGAGTGTACAGGCGGGTACGGGCGGGAGTGAGCAGGAGCGGGTGGTGAAAGAAATGCCAGCTATGGGCAGGTGTGGGTGGGATTATGCTAGAGGGTCTGGGGAGAGGGGCAGACATATGGTGAAAAATATATGTCTGGGTCTGGGCAGGTTCGGCTGCAATTCTTCTTCGAGGCCTGGGCTCGGCCGGGCCTGGGTTTCCACGCTCAAATCGGGCCCAGCTGTAAGCGGGCCAGGTTGTGGGAAATTTCTAAACTGCAGTTATGGCTGCAGATGCCACAAATGTTATGCAGGTTCAGTGTGCCCCGGGAGTTGGCATGGGGGGAGGAGTTTGCGAGCTCTGAAGTGAAGCATGCGGGCAAGCCGGCGGGCCGACAGGACTCTTAACACCGCGAGGACGCAGCGAAATTCGGACACTGATGGACACGGCAAAGATCAAAGCAAACTATCGCATACTCACATCATATACAAAGCCCAGCAGACTTTAGGCTCGCCAATTCACCCCACTATCTTTCGGGACATCCGTTAAAATTGGAACGATACAGAGAATGAAGATTAGCATGGCCCCTGTGCAAGGATGACACGCATAAATCAAGAAATTGTTCAATAAATAAATAAATAATTAAATAAATAAATAATATGAGGATCCCAGAAGATGAATGTCTGTCATCCGGCATTCAGCCGCCTACCTTCTTCCCCTGAACACAACGTACGGTCGTTAATACTCATTATAGATGTATTTAGGCTGAAAGATATCCCAAATGCACAGCTATAATGACCGTGCATCAGGGTTGCATACCCGCCTACCCCAACTGCCGACCGTATTGCAGCCGACCAGTAGGGCCGACCGGTCAGCGGTCAGCTGACCAGTCAGAAAAAAAAACAGCCATCCATTTTGTTTTTTCAAATCTGAGTTGGGGGCTGTACTGCGCTTGCTGAGTACAGCCCAAATCCTCTGAGAAACTTCTGGGAACGAGGGGGTGTATGTATGGGGGGGTTGGGGGGGGGGGGGGGGGGGGGGGGGGGGGGGGGGGGGGGGGGGGGGGGGGGGGGGGGGGGGAGGAGGGGTGGTATTTTTCTTTATTTTCCAAAAAAAAAAAAAAAAAAAAAAAAAAAAAAAAAAAAAAAAAAAAAAAAAGAAAGAATCCGTGCGGGGTGCCGACGACCCCCGACTGGTAGGTGCCAACCAGCCAACTGGTCGGCTAGTCAGCATCCGACTAGTCGAGGGTTGCTGACCGCCGGGGTATGCAACCTTGCCGTGCATTGTATTCGGGAGGAAAGGTAATAGTGCACAGGCACTTCATACAAACAGGCACTGACTATTTGGCACATCCTAAGTGGCCAGACACACTTGAGAAAAAGCAACCGCCCTACAAGTGGAGAACGACACAAAGAGAACACCTTTTTTTTTTCTTTTTTTTTTTGGCGAGAATCTTGGATGCACCAATCTATTGGTGGCGAGAACAACACAAAGAGAACACTTTTTTGTTTTTTGCGAGAATTCTATATGCGCCAGTCTATTGCTGGAAAATGGATCAAAGAGAACACTAACAAGGAGGGAGAGAACAAAGGATAGAAGTGGGGGCAGGCAGCGAGGCACACAAGAAGGGCCTGCGCAGTATCGCCGGAATCAGAAAACGATGGTATGGCGGATGATTTGGAAGTGGGAGAAAAGGGCGGATGACTAGTTAGTGGGAGAAAAGGGCGGACGATTCAGAAGTGGGAGAAAAGGAAAAAGGGTGAATGGCAGATAGCAAGACTGCACCCGACAGGCCAGCCACCGACACCAGGGGAAGAAAAAGAATAAAAAGGACCATTCCCGGCTACGGTATTCACCCGAACACATAGCACCCACCAGGGGAAGAAAAAGAATAAAAAGGACCATTCCCGGCTACGGTATTCACCCGAACACATAGCACCCTGAAAATGAACGCATACAAGGTCTGTTTCCGGCCTGATGCAGTCAAAATGAGGGTGCGTTGTGCTCGGGGCAGGACGGTAGTTTTTTTTTCCCAACTTGACTTAAAAGGAAATTGGACCATCGCCAGTGGGTTTTTTGTTTTGTCACTTAGCTAGGCTGTTGGCTGTTTTTCTGGGTGCCCATGCACCCAACTTGTGTCTGGATGCATGCCTGAGTACGGAGGCGGCCATGGGCCCCAGGCAGGGTTCTGGGCAGCCCTAGCACAAAAAAAAAAAGAAAAAAAAAAAGAAAGAAAGGGAGGGAAAGTGAATCTCAAAAAAAAAAACTTTTTTTTTTTTTTTTTTTTTTTTTTTTTTTTAAACCGACTTTTGGTTGAGGGGCACATGAGAGTTCCTCATGGAACTGAAGATAGAAAAGACAATAACAGAATCACATTAAGGCATCTCCCTTTAGAGTTTAAACCCCTTCAGTCCCTTCATAACTGACTTATGCCCCTATATTCCCACCCTTTGACAGTCAACACTTGAAAAAAGAGAAGAGCCTGGTGTTGGGCTCCTCTGGGCATGCGCGGAAACCCCCCGCCGCCAAGAGAAAAAAAGAAAGAAATTTACCCCACGTATTCCCATGCCCGGGTACCCTGGTTGTGAGACCCCCAGGGCGACTTGCCCGGATGCCTGTCCCACGCGGCACAGGTGGGCGATCCAAGTAGCCAGGCATAGGAATAAAAAACAATTGGACCATGTTATCTATGTGGGCGCCTCTGTGCAGGCGAGTATGGCTACCTGATTTTGTAATGGGTGGTTGGAAATAAAAAAATGTTTTGCACGCTAAGGGCTTCGCTCCGCTACTCTCCCCATGCACAAAAGACAAAGTATGGCAGTGCATCTTTCCATGTTCCAGTGAAAGACGCAGTCTCATTTTGCACATCTAGAGAGTAGTGCAGCGAGGCCCTAACTCGCTATGGTTTGACAAACACGCCAACCCAGCAGACAGAGATGCGTTGTGCTTGCTTTGTTTTCGTTTGTTTTGTGTTATTGTGTGGACTTGCAGTGTTTGCTTTCTTTTGTTTTTAGCGTCTCTGAGTATGGTGTCAGATTGGCAGCGCTTTCGAGGTGCTAATATCGGCGGCAGAAGGCGGCATGTTGTGTGTTGTATCTCTTTTAGTGTCTCTGACAAATTGAGTGAGGTGGTGGGGGTGATATCGACCATTGATTTGTGGCGGAGAGCCGTATGAAGGAAACTATCACTTGCGGTTCGGCGGGTGGGAAAACAAACTTAAGCCTGACCTCTATCTATGATAAGTATTGGAGCTCTCAGTTCTTGGATTTATTGTGTGGGCAGACAATGTGTTTCTCTGATGGTAACCTGAGTGTTTGGTGTCAGATTGGCAATGTTCTGGAGGTGCTGATCTTGGCGGCAGTAGGCATTTTGTGTGTTTTGTTTCCCGCGCATACATGCATGCACACTCTGTTGTGCACACATGCACGCGCACACACACACACACACACACACACACGCACACACACACACACACACACTAGTGGTCATGCCATTGAGGGTATCCATGGCCGAATGGGTGTGTAGAGTGGGTTTTATGGCTGTGACAGGAGAGTTCCTAGGAATTACTGTCATTCTTGTCAGGGGTTTGGACCGACAGTCCACTAGGGTACCAGGCTTGATGTGAGTGAAGTCGGCCACTTTTCTTAGGGCAGCAGGGCTATCACTAACGCTGGGCGACGCGGTGTGTCCTTATCCGTCTGTCAAATGCATCCTGGGCAGACTGTTGGGGTTCAACCTCCTGATGAGGTAGTGAAACTCTGACGAAATAGTCTGACACAGTTATCATGTTTTTGTGGAGTTGTGCGTAACGCGCACGCTCGACCACTTTTCTCAAGGGTATCGCTAACTCTGGTGATGTGGGGAGTCCTTATCCCTCAGTCATATACATCCTGGGCTGGCTGTCAGGGCTCAACCTACTGACAAGTCGGGGAAAGTCTGACAAAACAGTCTGACACAGTCATGCTTTTTTTTGTGGAGTTGTATGGTGAGCATGCCAACACTCAACCTCCTGATGAGTCGGTCGTAGTATGACAAAGCAGTCTGGCATAGTTAGGCCTTTCTTTTGCAGAATTGCCTTTCTGCGTCCACCTAACTCGCGCCTGGCCTCGACCAAATGCAAAGGTCGGGCGCAACCTTTTCTTCAATTAGCCAGATCCCGGCCTCGACGGGGCTGTGCTTTTTTCCACCCAAATCCCAACTCACGCGGCCTGACGGCTGTGCGTGGATTTAACCCTTAACATGGCCGCACATCTTGCGGTTTGCTCATTCCGTCAAAAGGGGGCCACATGTGATTACTCCACGTGGCTGTGCCTTTTCTTTGTTTTGGTCGAAGCGTCCGACATTTAAAATACCCGACAGATACCCTTGTCAGGGTTTATGACCCAACAACGGGTAGTGATAGAGCTGGATTAGAAGACTGAGAGAGGGAACTCAAGGGATTATAACTTTTAAGAACGCAAGAATTCAGTGGTCTACAACCGAAACTCGTGCGAATGGCATGTGTGTGCAGATCATAGTTTATTTCATCAGCAAAATGAACCATATGCACATGAGTGGTAATCGCTCCATAGCTGTTATCATACAATTTTCATTGCCTGAGTGGTGAGTCTTTTTGTGCATAAATGTGGATCACGTTTGCGGAGAATGTTAGTTGGGGTAAGAGGAAAGAAGTCGAACTTTGGTGTGCGTGCAAAAGGGAGAGCTCGCTGATATAAATCACTATTCATCGCTCTGACGCGATCTTCGAGAGAACATCAAGGGGTATGTGTACAACAGAAGTAAGTGTTTGGTACTGTGTATTCACTGCGAGACAACTTATTTTGATTAGATGAACACTAATTGAAGCTCGAGCATTGGGCTTGAATAAGTGATTGTTTTACAAGTAAAAATTCTATATGCAGAAAGGTGAGTACCTATGTCACTGCGTACTGTCAGAAATTATATTTTGTCTAAAGAATATCTCATCATCGTCATCGTGTCTGATTACGACGTATGAGAGCGAGTGATGAGGAGGACGTGACCAGGCTATTATATGCCTCTGCCATTATTTATTATACTTCGACGTTACCGAGTCTTCCAGCAAACCCCTCTGGGTTATTATGGACAAACATAATCAGTTTCAAAGGTGTGACTAACGTGATCACAATCAGTTGGACAAGATTGTAGTAATTTAGGATTCGAGGGTCAGTCAGTAATGAACGATTTATCGAGCTGTAATTGACCGAGCTGCGGTATTAGAAACAAGACAATGATTGAGGTTGGTTTTCCTGACTCCCAATAGTTGTCATCTGTTAATGGTCAAGATCGATTTTATATCTGTGCTTATCACTATAGACTTGTGGTTGCAATTAACAAAATTCTTGAGATAATAAATGCGGGGTCCTTCGATTACCAAATATCTATAAATGGAAAAGGTATAAGCATGAAATATCTGTGGCATATTCTAACATGTCTTAAAGAGGGGTTGTTAGTAAAATCAAGTGTGGCTTAATCTGACTCTGTTGGTGATTGGACTTCCATCATCAAAGAACATTTAACTATCTCAAACTATTCTTACTGTATACCATGTAGCAGGAAAAAAAAACAATGGGCATAAGAGATCAAGCGAGCTTCGCTCAAATGTGATGTCCTGTCGTACGAAGTTTCCCTTGCCACGGTGAATGCGTAAGAGGCTACTTGTATTGCAAAAGATAGCTTGTTTATTGGTTCAGTACTTACAAAAGGGGGTCTAAAGTTCACAACACTTGTATGCGCAACCTTCTTGCCTAGGGAAGTTAGGAAGTTATACTAGGGTTTTCGCTTAATTAGACCGACAAGATTAGGGGAAAACAAAACATCCGAAGAAAAACATCTCTAAAACAATAATCTTTCATTATTATTCAAGCAAAAAGGGGTTATGAATAACACAACTGGTACTCAGTGTGTTATATGAGAGGAACCTGTATGCGGTAATATTTAACGTTGTATGTAATCAGTTGTTACATTTAATTTACCTTTGTGCATTGTATGGAGGGATCGAGTTCGACCACTCTCTGTGTTGTATACGGATGAAGGGTTGTTTTCGGGTGCTCTCTGTGTAAGGGAGGAATGAGAATTGATTTAGCCTTTCATTGTGCCCCATGTACAGCCTCATGTGCAGTCTCTAATAGGAATCGCAATTCTATTTTAATTCATTTGTGGCAAGCGACTACCGAGAGCTTTGGCAGGGAATTGTTGTTGAACAATGAGCAGTTGGTTTTTAGCGAAGAAAACTAGGTAGTAGGGTTTTGTAGAAAATTTCAACAGTGGTTATTAATGGTGAACAACTTGATTTCAACAATAACCTCCTTTTCATCCAAAGGTAGGAAGGCGAACGGAGTTTTCATCCCCTCTCAACCAAAAAAATCGAAAGATGAAAACAACGATGAAAAAGTCAAAATTATGTGTAGCAACTCTCTTGATGCCGTGTGACAACCACTATGATAGAAAAGGAGACTGAGACGACAAAATCATTGAAAGTTTTGTGTAATCTAACTCTGGCAGCATGGTGATAAGTCTACACTGCAAGAACCTTAAGTAATTGCTACGAAAAAAATGCTTGATGATATTGAATTTTAGAATTTCTGAACCCTTTTATGTCCAAAATCTATCAGACCATAAACAGTCTTTCTTCCCTGCCAATGCTTAAACTTCAGAGCAAAAAGAGAGATTATGAAGGATGACGAGGTAGTAGTAATGAGATGCGGAATCAACAAAGATAAGTATGAGGGATGAAAAATGTAGACTGGTTAAGACATGAAATTTCATAAATAGCTCTCGAGGAAGGATGTAGTTTAGAGAATTGGAGAAAGAAAATACATTGACTACGTTTTCTTATGTCACAATCGCAATGACAAACTGCAAAGCACGAGCTCATCTTTAGAGACTATTGAGCAGACCAAAGTGAAGCTAAAGTGAATGCAAAAACTATTAAACCTATTATCTCAAAGACTCTTAAGTAAATCATTTAGCAAGTATCATCCAATAATTCATAATTTTCTCAGCATCTTGTTGTTAGGGATCAACAAGCAATGACATGTTACTCAATTACTTTTAGTCATCTAAAAGATCGTCAGTGACCTACAATCAGGATTCATTGTGTTTCAGTTATTATCGGTCATCACACAAATCGACATCAATCAGACAGTGCTCTCAACAGAGATATTCAATCGGTGGGACACTAATCAACATTTCTTAGATCATTTTTTATCTAAGATCAACATTATTCGGATCAATCCCAGTATCCATATCAACACATGAGTACTATCACTTCTTCTTCAGTTCAGCACACCGTCTCGACCATTCTTATCAAGATATCCTCCAAGAATGCTTTCCAATATCAACTGTCAGTATAGTTGGTTTCAGACAAGAAGATCTATTAATTGCGTGGCCCTTATTGAGATTGCATAGGAAACTATCTAAGATATGGTGATCTATGTGAAGAAGGGTAAAAAAACTTGTAAGCATTTTGACTCAGTTTGGAATACACTTGCTCCATACGTTGAGGAGAGCACAAGTGCTTCAAGCAGGTGCAAAGTTGATTCATAACTTTGGTTTTAAGTTGAACTCTGGCCACCTTATGTCTCCAGTTCCTTTCTACCTCATCGATGGTTCTTACTGGGATGACTTAGTTGCTTGGCCAAAACGTATGCCTCACCAGCAGAGATTAACTATGAGGCGGTGATCGAACTAACAGAGTTCCAACATCTTAGACAAGGGATCTTCTCCATACTATATCTTCCTACCCTATAGGAGTTTTGTGTTATGCTTAACTTCCAAATCTTTGAGCTTGGATGAACATATTCGGAACTTATGAGCTTTAGGTGACTCTATATCACTAGGCTACAATCTCTGGAGGAACATAAACGTGGCTCAAGGCACAAGGGACGCATGGTTAAATGACAGACAGAGGATGAGACCTGAGAGGGAGAGGGAGGACTTTTGGCGAGTGTTGGCCATGTTTTTTCATCTGTACTTTATGAAATTATTATGATTTTTCACCTTCCTTCATTCATCTTGTCTTTGTTTTGAGTTAACTCGATCTTGATTTTGTTTCATTGTCATTGTTTGGTGACATGCTCTTTGTTGATCTTGTCACAATTTCCAACTCCTAAAATTTGATTATTCTGATGTGATATATATTTTCTTTTAATTCACCAACTACATAACTGCATTTGTTGTTCCAAATCACAATAAAAGATTCATAAGACCGTGAACCGGCGTAGGCCGCAATTGAAGGGTCTCGCTTGAACCGGCGTAGGCCGCAATTGAAGGGTCTCGCTAGAAGCCGAATGCACGCAACAGGAAGAGATTTGCATTGTGTAATTTATTTATTTATTAAAAAAATTAAACAAAATTATGCACGACAGCCTGTTGTCTTTCTTATCATCGAGAGTGGTCTGTGCGACAACGTGGCAGCAACTTTTTAAGTCAGTATAGTGTATCGCGAAGAAGAGATGTCGACCTGGACCACACAGCGCGACCGCCAACGTTTGGATCGGGACTCCGAAGTCGAGGCCGAGCAGCCACGTGACCACCCAATCGTGGCATGGACTGGACCAGTGGTTGTGGGACCACCTATTAGCGACACCAGTGGAGGACGGCCATGAAACCAGCTCATGATGACGGAACTGAGGCCGAGAGAAGTGGCGAGACGGCTACAGTCAGGAGAGGGTCGAGTGCGGATGCGTGGTGCAGTCTACTAGCGAGAGAGAAGTTCATGTCAAGGTCAGACTTTCCGCAAGAACACTCTCGAGAGAGTAAAGTGGTTGACGTCATATGTTCTAAAGCGTAGCCTGTGCCAGTCACCACTGCACTCTGCATCTCTGGTGTGATGAAGTGAGAGTGGATGTTCAGTGCTGGGTGTTGGCGGTGCGTGCGTTTTTTTCAAAAGGTCAAACTTCAGGCTGAAGCGGACGATTGACAGAGGTTGTTAGCATCACCAAGCCTTGAAATCATTTGAGCGCTCTCGCTTTTGTCGCTTGCCTCCACCATCTATAATGATATCTAGTTATTGGTCATGGTCACTTATCAAGTACCGGTGTGAAGAAGTTAATACTCGAGGTGGATGAGGGACATGAGATGAGAATAAAATGTAGATTGGGGTGCTAGGCGAAGCGGACTGGCTGGTTGGGCACGAGCAGAGAAAGTAGGCGGCTGAGATCAGACAACGACGGAGCATGCATTGACATTAAGTTGTTAACATCATCGTAAGTCGAACCGTACACTCTCTTCAAACTGTGTTGTGAACACAACAATTTGTAAAATGCACTTTTTATCGCCTGATTGCTACGCTCATACCTCTCACGAGTGTACGTGTGAGCATGAAGAGGTTGACGTCTTCGTTACCAGGGTCCTTTGTAACTCGGTGTTAGATTTTTTTCTTGCTTGACACGAGACGCTCATATCTCTCGCCGATGAGCTTGGTCATTATCTTGAAAAGTTTCAAGTATTAGTGTTTGCCGTGTGAAACTGACTTCAGTTGGTGAGTGCGCCAACTTTTGTTTGCTGCAAGTACTATGCAAGATCGAGATGCTGTTGTGATTCCTTTTGCCGCTATTTGTGCAAACCTGCCTTCTTTCGAAGGCAGAGTCATGGGGTTTAGTAAGGTTGAGGATCAAGCGGTCATATAAGGAAGGAGTTATTATGTGTGATCTCATCTAGTCATCGTCTACTGAGCAGTTTTCTTGCAGTTGTCATGGGCTTCATACACTGCTACCTTACAAATTTACCCCACCCAATAGGCTTTTTAAGTTTTTATGCCTTAATAGTTATCATTGAGTGATTGTACTTGATCAACCGTTTTGTTTGCCCAAATTTCGGGAGCTCAACATGAGTGCGCTCTTGATCATATCTTCGAAAGTTTTCAAAGAATAATGAGCTCCATCACCTTTGACTGTGAAGGTTGTGTTCTCTCGGTACTAAATACTAATTTTGAGCCTCTCATTTGATGACTACTACGCATGAGCTAACACTGTTGATTCTTTGACTTTAAAGAGAGAATGGTTGAGGTACAATCTTGAAAAGAGGGTGTTGGCAATTACGCAGAGTGGTTTAGCCAATATCAACAAATTTAACAAATGGGTATCAAAAGGTATTTCATCGGATAACATTCTAGTCTCAATATCTCTCTTTACCTTGTCATTGTCTGCTTGAAGGTGTTGTCCCGTGCCAGGGCCGCCCACCCAAACTCGCCCGGGGCATTTGGGTGACTTATTTTAGAATCTTCTTTTTTTTTGTATTTTTTTCGAGGCAGTGTATTTTGGCTCTTTACCTAAAGTGTCCAAATCCGCTTGGTACTAGTACTTTAATACATATTTCTTGAGGCTGCTTTTTCTTCTAGTTTAGTAAGATAATACACACTAGCTAACATACCTCCTGGAGATAAATCATAAGCATACTAAAAAAAAATTCCGGGCGCCCGGGCACCCAACTTGTGCCCGAATACACGCCCGGGTGCCCGCCTAGGCATGACCCCCGGGCAAGGTTCCGGGCAGCCCCAACGCAAAACAATAACAACAACAACAAAAACAACAACAACGAAAGTCAAAAAATTCCAGAAAAAAACTATATTGTGTAGAATTGCAATACAAACAACTTTCGGTTGAGGGTCACATCGGAATTCCTCACCAAATCGGAGACAAAAAAGAAAATAACAGAATCACACTAAAGGATCCCCCTTTAACTCCTCTTAGCCCTTTTAAAAATAATTTATACCCCCCTTTTCCCCCCTTGACAGCCACCTCTAAAAAAATGGCCGAGCCCAGATTTGGGGTCTTTTGGGAGAGCGCAGAAAGTTTTTTTTTTTTTTTTTTTTTTTTTTTTTTTGCACACTCGGGTACCCGGGGTGCCAGACCTCCCCGGACGTCACGCCCAGGTGCCCGGTCGGCCATGAAAAACTTTCTAGTAAGCACATTGTAATCGTAAATAATTAAAACCGTATATATAGAGTATAATTGCTACAAAAGCCGGCGAGATCCAGCTGTTTTTATTTTTATTTTTAGGCAGCGCATTTTTGCGCTTTGCCTAAAGTGTTCAAATCTGCTGTTTTTTCTATTTTGTAGGCCGAGCATTGGTGGGTTGGGGGAGGTTGGGAGGGAGGGGAAAAAGGGGGTGGGGGGTTGTGAGGTGTTATGCGATTGCTGATACTGGTCCAAGCAACCGGTTGTGGTATCCGCAATCACTACCATCACCTCCTCCTCCTTTCTCCCTCCTCCTCCTTTTACCCTTCTCCTCCTCATTTACATTCGCCCTATCTTGCCATGCGGACATCCCTTCCTCCCTCCCAACCCTTTCATCGCCACGTGGCACAGTCTCGCCACGGTGGCAAAAGTGACGACGATGACACTAACGTGAAAAAAAATAAAATAAAGAAAAAGTGAGAAGAAGAAAAAAGGAAGAGGAGGGGAAGAACTCGGAAGAAGCAGGAGGATGAAGAGCAGGAGGAGGTGGAGGAGAAGGACGATGAAGAAAGCACGGGGGCGAGGATGATGACGAGAAGAAGCACGGAAGAAGAAATACAAGTAGAGGATGAAGACGTCTGAAGGAGTAGAAGGACAACGAGATGGTCAAGGACAGAGGGTCGGAGAGAGTAGGAGGAGCAGGACGCAGCGAACTCATCTTCAGCGATGACCAGCACATGACGACACATGGGGGCAACGAATCGCCCTTTAAGTATGGAAGGCTGAAGGCACAAGAGCGCTCTTTTGTTTGATTGAGAGAATTCTCGCATAAAGTCTCTGAGGATCCCAAACAACTCGACGGTTGCTGGCTAGGGCGAGCGGCCATACTTTTTTGTGGTTTCCTGCTGATAACCGAAAATCTATTATATTTTGTTGAAAAACATCTTATTTTTTCACTTGAGTAGTCTTATGCATGGTAAGTACTATAGCTCCGATCATGGCCACTAATGAAATACGACTTAAAACCAAAAACAAATAAAAATAAATGGTATAATAAAGTAGAGTTCCTAAAGTTTTCAGATTTGTCCAACTTTGTATTTTGGAAGCATAAACAGTATATTGAAATACAATTATACTCAATTTTGTTGGCAGTAGTGGAATGTAATCATTATCTACAAGACTACAACTAAAAAAAATTCTGGCAAAAAGATAAGTCCAATAATTCCACCTACACGCAAATAACGTAAAACCACGACAAGAACACACGGGGGCAACGACGATGGAATGCACGATGACGACAACGATCGCGGGACTGCGCGCAGCGGGATGGCTATATGAGGCGTGTGGGATGCTGCATTAAAGTGAAGTCCGAGTTCGAACTGCGGGTGCGGAATTCGAACCCGATTGAGTCTGGGCCTACTTAATATGAAGAACCAAGCGTTGACGACCCTGGTTTGTGTTATGAAACTGCCAATAAATATTCTAGATAGTGTCAAATCGTTTGTGCTATTACATTGTTTCAAACAGTCAGACCTCGGCTCACTCAATGACTCTAACACAAAAACAATTTTGTAATTATCTCAGTCTGGAAAGACGACTTCAAAAATCTTTGAATGTAATGATAAAAAAAAATCCATATTTTAAACTTTTATAAAATATTTTGTAATTTGTCACAGATCGAAGTGGTTGTAATATCCTTTAACTGTAGAAGTACCATTGAAATTTGTACTGATTCTACTTCTGATAATAAACGCGGATTGCAAGGAAGTTTGAAAATACTGTGTGATCAACGACCCCTTCGCACCTAGGGCGTATTTATATAGTTTTCTCGTTCGAAAGTAGACCCGTCGGTAAGTCATTCAGGAACTCACACATTAATTAGTTCAAATTTTGCACATTGAGATATGGTAAGTAGTAAATGCTTTGTGAGTAAAAGAGGGGATATTTTGAAAAACATAGCTTTCCTTTTCACTTCCTGTTCAATTATTTACTGTCAGATACATTGGTCTCCGTTTAGCAAGACCTTAACTAAAAGGCAGGCTATGTTTTTCAAAATATCCCCTCTTTTACTCACTAAATCGAGTCTCACGAGATGATAAGGTTGCGTAATTATCTCACTCAATACTACCTTTTTCCATAGAGCAGAGAAGGTACTTCTCTTCTATGTCAGAGTCAGGATGAACCCCTGCCAAACAATCAGTCAGCTAAAGCTCAATCAACAAGTTTGACAAAGTTGGAGCTTGCTACTAGGCTCGCCTAATCCAATCTAGATAATTTTGGTATGCCCGTGCCTCATCAAAGGGTAAATTAAATTGGAAAAGTGTAACCAACCGTATCATGCTTGACAAAGTGTAACCAACCATATCATGCTTGGCAATCCAAAAGATGAGGAACAATAAGAATTAAGATGAAAAATTAAACCCTAAAGAGAGAATCATATAGAACTAAAGAAAAAAATGGGGGTCAAATCATATTCAAAGTACAAAAGAATCTTATATGATCGTCGAGCAACTGTTTCACTCAAACTACGCCATCCAAATACAACAATACGGTGCTCACGGACTTTACTCTCAAAGCAAAGAACACCTTATCCCGTCAACGCAAAAACTAACCGGACGCTCGACCCTTCTGTCGAGGCTAAGAGGAGTACTACACTTCCGCTCTTACTTTTTATCCTACAACCCCGACAGTGAAAAGTTACCGTTCCGCGCGATGCACCACCAATCCCATCGGGAAAGAGTGGCCGCTGGCGCCTACGAACTACCAAAGAAGTAAAATTAAAGCAAAATAAATAAAATAAAAGCAAAAATTAATAAGCACAATTAAAAGTGTATCTCAAAAGCAAAACGACAAAAAAAAAGGGGTAACAACGACTAGCCTGGAGACAGGTCCAGTACCCCGACCGATGGTTCTGCAGAACACTTGCAGCTGACTCTTCCAACGATGGCCCCTTTCCACCGGTTGATCTTACTCACAAGACCCCCCCCCCCCCCCCTCTTTCTTTTCTCGAGGCTTTGAAAACGTTGATAGGAGAACCCACCTTCCCTCCTTCTTCTATCAAACCAGCCAAACCAACAACTTAGCTGTTAAGTCCGCCAAAAAACTTGTTGTTGTCTTTTAGCGGTCCTCCTCAACCCTGCGTTAAAACACTCCCTTGGGTAACTCAACACCCGCAACTCTTTCATAAATGTTAACAGACTCCACCAAATTGCGAATTTTGTATTTGCATTATCCAATATCTTGCAAATGGTGTTAAACACTGCCGCAAATTTCTGAATCCGAGGAGCTCGGAGTTCGGAAACGTACAACCTTTCCTTCCCAGATTGTGTGCAAGTTCTTGAACTTGTGAAAGATACAAATCCAAGGTGGTAAATCCGTTATAACAATCCTTGTTTCCAAGTATTCAAGAATGTCATTTCCTCCATCCGTCCTCTCTAATAACAAATCCCTGTGGTAGCATCCTTCAATTTTGTCCATCGCTCGTTCCAGGTTCTCCCGACCATCCTGCTTCTTCTCGTCATACCACCCAATCAGAAGAAGTTTT
Organism: Chara braunii; assembly: GCA_003427395.1. Classification (NCBI taxonomy): domain Eukaryota; kingdom Viridiplantae; phylum Streptophyta; class Charophyceae; order Charales; family Characeae; genus Chara; species Chara braunii. The sequence continues at coordinate 2,358,165 of BFEA01000052.1, forward strand.
GTCAATGAATATGTTGCCTTCAATAAAGCGTTTATCCTGCCCAAGTGATGTGATGAGCTGCTGTTCTGCAAAAATACATAGCACATTCGCAAAGGGTGGGCTTGCCCTACCCCTCACTGGAATACCAATGGTCAACTGCAAAAGTTGCGCCATGGAGTAGAAGTGGATACTGTCCAAATGAAATATGGTGAAAGTAATCAATTCCTTCAGACGAATGGACTTCAATCCTGCTTCCCCATGCGATTTACCAAACGTAGCCTTCTTTCCCTTCATTTATATATGAATCCAATAGTGCCACCTGTCCCAAAAATGTTGCACAATCCATTCAACTGCCTTGATGATTGCCAGGTGCGGCAATCTTGTAAACATCTCTTTGACATTGTAAGTTCTTGCCACACTTCTACCGCGAGACCCCAGGCAACTGTTTACCTTTTCATTTGTTTTATCGATCCTTTCTTTCAGTTCCTTACATTCATTCAAATTAAAGTGTTACACTCCTACTCTTTTAATGAGGAAATTCAAATATTTTGCGAGGTAACCCATTGCACTTTTTATAGGGCTCGCGAAGGAGGGTACAATAGGCCGCTTTTTTTGCACGTCTTTATCTTTTGAAATAACATGTGTCTCCTGCGTCCTCCATTTCTGGTCCCATTTTGCAATCTCCCCCAATTTCTCACTTTTGTATCGTTCCCGCGGGTTCCTCAAAATTACCACCCCCGTCTCTTCGATCTTCTTATATCATTTGTTGTCATTGTACATCCTTCTCATTACCCTCTCATATAAGATAGGACACTTGATGAGAGTCTCCCCGTTTTTTTTGTCTAGGGGAAAAAACATCAGACCAAAGAAAGTTTGTTTTATCCCCAGGACATACTCTATGCCACATCCAATTGCATGGGGTGTGTTTTTCAAACCAAAGTCTCTCCAGTTGATATGGAATTCCTCAATTTGATTCAAGCATCCTATCACCTTCAAGGGTCTCAAAGCCAGGTTGTATGCCACATTCACCTCACTCGCGGTTAGTAGCTTCCCTAGATATGGGATGTTCTTCGAATTCTCCACAAAATCCCGAATTCCCTCTACCTCCCTTAGCTTCACCTGAACATGCCCCTCAGACCGAGGCAAGTCAAAACCTTCGCAAGTGTAGGGTCAGCCACATCCTCTTGCAAAGTATCGATGGTTATGTAGAATATCCCCTACTAACTTTCTCTTTTGCCAGACGGTTCGCATCCTTCCAACCAACAGGTTAGCCAGGTTCCTATGTACCACTTTTTCTCTCAGCCAATCCTTCAAACTCGCCTCCACTTTCCCTTTTCCCACTGATTCGCAAAAGGGCAATTTCACCACGACCTTGTGTCTGGGGTTGATTCCAAACAACTTCTTTGTAAATCTTGTGATGATGCCCCGTGTGATTTGTCTCCCCCTCGTTGTATTTATTAACTTAATTCCGGTGTTTAGTTCCAACAGTCCATCCAAATTTTTCTTATACATGTTCTTTCTCTTCCATGGGGCTCTCAGAAGTGCAATTGCCTCAGCCTTTGCGATTTCCGATCTATTCTTCGTTTTTTTTACGTTCGTGATAGCCCATTCGCCCCCTTCTTGTATAAAGTTCTTAGCATCCTTTAACAAAAACTTATTTCCGTGAATTTCAACAATATTAAAACCATACAGCAGCCTAACCAGCCCCCAGACCTTTAGCCAGTAATCCCCTTTGTTATTTGCAATCTTTAGTTCCTTGTCATTTTTGGTCTTCTTTAAGATACTCAGGAGACTTGGCTCCCCTCGGATTCTGAGTTGTTCACAATCAAACAAGACCAGCTCCTTTACATCTCTCTTAGGATCCTCATCTTTTCTTTGCCTTCTTGGTTTCCGCCGAGTGAGTTTCCCACACTTTCTCATATTTAATCACCGGTTCATAGCATCAATGACGAAGTCCTCCATGCTACCCAGGGCTTCTTTTCCCCCGAACCACAAAGCACGAGCAACATAGTTCGACGGGCCGACTTTGTCGAACCATCGGTGCACCTTCTGGTTTGGTGTTGACTTAGAGGATCACACATGCTCTTGCCATCTGGTTTGGAATGCCCTTACAGTTTTTCCAACATATGTCATCTTAAAAAACACAGAAATCAGAAGATATACACAACAATCACCATTTAAAAGTTGGTTTCTCTCCTCACTCGACATATTATACCAATATTTCAAATAGGTTTTAACCCATCTGATGTCTCCTTTCAAACAGAGTCAGAGAATTAGCAATTTTTGTAGGCAGTTAACCTCTTTTTTAAATGTTCGGCCGTACTTTTCTAGTAGGCTCACAAGTCTCTTATAAGCTCTCAAGAAGGATCACTTGCCGACACCCTTTCAATTTCCTTTAATATTATAATTCTCCGAATCTTTCTCAGATTCGGATTTGGAGTTGCTTTCCTCCTCTATCCCTTCGTCTTCGCTCGTCTTACACTCAGTCTCCCCATCTTTATCACCCCGCTGCTTGACTTTGAGTAGTATCTCGAAATCCAACCTTGCCAGTTCCCATACTCAAGCCCCCTTCCTCTTATACGTCAAACCATGTTTTTTTGCATGTGTCTGAATCTCAGTGTAGTGCATTGCGTCATAGTATACAACTGTATCTTTGAAGTAAAGCTCCAAGTTACCCTGTTCTTTCTTAGCCCCTTTCTCACGCTCCTGCTCCGCTTCTCTCGACCTTTTATTTACTCCAACCATCTTACCTCCTTCTTTTTCTCTTGGCTCAGTCTCCTCGACCCCATCCTTCACTTCCTCCTTCTCCAGGTTCTCCCCTAAGTTGCTATTGCTAGCGTCTTTCCCTCTGGCGGCTAGTAGTGCCAAAACCCAATCCTTTAGCTCCGCCACTTGTTTTCACTCCGCAGTGTCCGCACTGTGTCTTCTATCTTCCCCATCAGGTTCTGAACCACCGCATCGTGCTTCTTGCCCTCTTCATCCGATGAAACTTCTACGGGCTTTGGGGTCTTTCCTTTAGCTACTTTCTTCTGTAGCTTCAATCGGGGCCTAGCCTTGTTCGTTTGTGGTTTTACCGGTGAGGCGCCCTCTTCCTTCCTCATTTCACTGCTGGAAGACTCTCTTAGCTCCCTCAACTCCTTTTCATCCCTCAAAATTTGGAGTCCCTCAAAATTCGGCGTTCCTCCATCTCCCCGTCCCTCAACTTCGATTTTCCTCCACCGCCTCCAATATTTCTGTTAATAACCTCAGGGAATTACCAAAGTTATCAGCAACCCACTTCTTCATCTCATCTTCCTTCCCGTCTTCAACCACTTTCCCTTTCCCTTTGTCCCGTCCGCTCTGCTTTTTCCTTTTTCTTTTATCACTTTTGACCTTTTCTTTTTGCTTATCATTATCCATGCCCAACTCTTTCAACCTTGTGATCTCCTCCAGATCCTTCTTTCGTGCCTCCTCAATAACTTCCTTAAATTTCAACTTATCAATGAAATCAGTCTGTTCACGTGTAAAAGAAACTCGTGGCTGATAATTTCCCCCATTCCCTTTACCATACCCCGAGTCATATTGCCCCCCMCCCCCTGCAGTTCCAACCCCCCCCCCGACATTTCAGCTTGCTCCATCATACCCCATGGCTGAGGCATTGTTGGCACGAAACCCTGTTGAAAGGGGGCGAACCCATACGGTGGAACTGGCGCTGCAAGTGGTTGTTGAAACACTCCCCCAAGGAGTTGGTAGGGAGCAACAAGTGGCTGGAGTGGAGCGACAGGCGGGTTAACTGAGGGGGGKGGAGCATTATTCTCCATCCAATACCTCCCACAGTTAGACCACCTGCCTCTCCCTCTTCCCCGGCCCTGCCCGCATACGTGATCAAAATAGTAAGAACCAACGCTAAAATATACTATAGATTGGCAAAAACAAAAGCAGAAGCCCGATTACGAATCAAACAGCCAATACTATGAGAATCCACACACATATACTCGCGAAAATACAGTGTGTTGATCACACAGATCCCCAAGATACGCTCTCACATAGGGAACCTGACGGGCGCCAATGCTGGTGGTGATGATCGGTGTCCCGTTGGAAGACAATCGTCATCACCTGATGAAGCTTCGTCTTCTGGAGCGTGTTCGTCAGTCATTCACACGTTATAAGGCCGCGCCTTACTACCGACAAAGCGACGCACCACGTGTAGACACGCCAGATTCTCCACTCCACCCCATCAGATCAACATTGTTGCAGAGTCCGCGCGCCTCGTCGTCTGATACCAAACGCGCCACGTGTCATCATGTAAACAGGTGCCGTAAAAACGATACGTGTCCACAGCCCAGCACCTGGATGATGCCAGATGCGCCACGCGCCACGAGCCCCGCCAAAAGAACGTCACGGCGCCCTCAGACAAAGCAACGGGATTTGCGCTACTCCCTGAAAACCCACGTTCACCAATGCCTCCCGACGAAACAAGCCTGATTTCACCCCCGGAACCTCGTACTACGTAACTACACCCCAGGCCCGGACGACCAAACGTGTCGCCATTGTCCACGCCCTCTGGTCACGATCTCGTCAACAGTGGGAGGGACCAACGTGGACGATTAGTGCAGATATAGTCAAAATACAAAATTGTTATTTCAAAGTCGTGCTCTCCCTCAACTAACAGAAATTCATAAAATAACACATGACAAAAATAAATTAGCTATTCGACGTCGATGGTTAAATCATCTTACACCATTGTCATTAGCTATCTCGTGGTTGGACAAGGAAGTATGAAAGAAAGAAAGAAAAACGACAGAAGGAAGAAAGCAAGAAAAATGAATGCACGCCAGTACTCACTGACTGTCGATCGCAACCCAAGCTCAACTGCGAGGTCGATCGCGTAACTCTCATGTATCCAAATACAACGATAAGGTGCTCACGGACTTTACTCTCACAACAAAGAACACCTTATCCTGCCGACGCAAAAACTAACCGGACGTTCGACCCTTCTGTCCAGGCCAAGAGGAGTACTACACTCCCGGTCTTACTTTTTATCCTACAACCCCGACAGTGACAAGTTACCGTTCCGCGTGATGCACCACCAATCCCATCAGGAAAGAGTGGCCGCTGGCCCCTACGAACTCCCAAAGAAGTAAAATTAAAGCAAAATAAATAAAATAAAAGCAAAAATTAGTAAGCACAATTAAAAGTATATAAAGCAAAACGAGAAAAAAAAGGGGGTAAAAACGACTGGCCTGAAGACAGGTCCAGTACCCCGACCGATGGTTCTGCCGAACACTTGCAGCTGACTCTTTACTCCAAAGCAAGAGGTTCCGTACAACTTGAATGATCAACTAGCCCAGTTAACTCAATTTCCATAACTCTTGCTCTCACTCAGTCCAAAGAATTATCACTGTCACCATCCTTTCAACAAAAGGATCTTTGAAGACAACAGGAAAGAAACCTTAGCTCGGAGCGCTCATGGCGAAGAAAAGAAAACAAAGCTCATACACTAGTAAGGCGTATAATTAATAATAACATAGTAATATACAATAATGTAATATGATAATAACTTGCGTAGCACGACGAGCATGTTCTGCGCCCCACCGAGCACCCAAACATGTTCGGACGCTCGAACAAGCGGGAGGCGAACATGTTCGGCCGAGCACAAATTAGGGGGCTGCCAAACTTGTCCTCGTGTGTGTGTAGTGTGTCGCGGGTTTGGTTGTTATGCCCTGTAACCCGAGAGTGGCGAGGGCTCTGGAGGCCTGGTAAGAGGTCGAGGGAAGGTCCAGGGAACTGCCTAAGGGGGAAGGCGGTTCTGTGGCTATTTGAGGCTGGTATCGGGATGACGTTGATCGGAGCCGAGGTGGATCGTTCCACCCTGTTGCCTAACAGATGGGAGTTTTCTGAGGCAGGTCGCGCTGCCTCATAACCTGGCAGTTGGGGGTGTGAGGCCTTGAAGAGTCTTGATATCGAGGAGGAAGGTCGAAGCTTGTTGAGTTTTTGGAGCGTCATCCACTCTGGTTTGGTAATTGTTGGTTCTTTAAGAAAGAACAATTTTCATAGTTTTTTAGTTTTCTTAAAAGAAAGGATTGCTCTATAGGAATATACAATCATCACTGACCCGTTTTCCAACTCATACACATCACATCATTGTAAAGGGATGTTGGACCGATTTCCAGCAGGTGCAGCTCCCCACCAATAGATGGAGCCTTCAACGCAGGGGCCTAATTACCGGGGATGGTCTTCTCACCTCGGTAAGTAGGTTTCCCGCTCAGAGTGTGTGTGAGTGTGTGTGTGTGTGTGTGTGTGTGTGTGTGTGTGTGTTCAGGAGTGATGAACAATGACCCCCGGGGCCCCCCAACCCCTATATATATATAAAACAAAAAAAAAGTTCAGCCTCCATCGTTTTGGGCCACGTTCGGGCTCGGTACCTGAACTTAAACTGACGTTTTATCACTTTTATTTGTTTGTCTTTCACTTCATTTGTTATTATCGAGCTGTCTCACGACGCTCTAATTGTTATGTTGGTCACTAGCTCGCTTGAACCTGTTGTTGCTCAATATACATACACTAGTAGCACTCTATGTATCTCTACACAGCATGAACTCTACCTTCAACTTGTTTCAAGGCGACTATACTGACCGCCGGGCCACGTTCGGGCTCGGAACCGAGCGTTCGGGTAGGGTCACCGAGCCCAAACACGATGCTACGCATTTAATAATATATTATATATTACAAATTTACAATAAATAATTGAATACAATAAATCATACTTGTAGCAATTCATTCACTATTTTCTATAATGTACATTATTGAAACAAATTTATAACAAACACTTAATCAAAATATGATATACCTATAAAAAAAAAAAAAAAAAAGAATAATAAAAAATTCTGACTCGGCGATCTCGTAGTTAGTCTGTAGAGATGCGTGTGGGGGTAAAATACTGTTTTTTATTTTTTTTATTTTTTTTTTAAAGATACCGGGGTTATTACCCGACTTTGGCTGAGAAAACCATTTGAGAACACTTGTGGTAATTCAGAAAGCATGGGAATAGGTTGGGACTTTCCTAATGACCAATTAAGGAACCACTCATACAACAAGTCACCGCGGAGGTCCTACAAATGCTCAAAAACCCTCGGAAACCCTAGCAAACCCTTCCGAAGCTCTCCGACACTGTCTTACTCCCTGCCAAGCTCTTCCTGGCCTCACACCCCCACATCCTGCTAGGTTACAGGGCAACGCGACTCTCCCTAACTCTGACCAGCGTTGTCCCAGCAGCAACTCTTGGTTGTCCCGTGGAATGCCCACCCCAAAGCATCCCCAAATCTCTCTACCAGGCCTCACGCTCCTGCATCAGAAGGTTACAGGGCAACACCCCACTACCGGTCAGCGTCGTTCTGACATCGAACAGCCGCATATCACTGAGTATAACAGCATCGACGCCACCTAAGACAAGTTGCTAGGAGTCCCCCGAGTCCTAAGACATTCCTAAGACCACCAAGAGCCACCATAAACGACCAACTTACTTGTGAAGAAACCAAGAACCAGCTGAGATTGTCCAAAGCTTTCAGATCAAGAACCACCTGCCCTAGTGCCTTTCAGCAGCCCAACCTTATCCACCTCCACCCTATACCCCAATACTCAATCTCTACCAAGCCTCGTACCCCCAACTCCTAAGTTGCAGGGTGGCGCTACCCACCCCAGAAACCCCCTCACTTGCTAGGCTACAAGGCAAAGCAACCCGCCCCGGCTCTGGCCAGCGTTGACCGAGTACCAGCCCACCAACAGACACTAGAGTGCCTTCCACCCTCGACGACTCCCCAGATCTCTCTACCAGGTCTCATGCCATCGCACCGCTCGAGTTACAGGTAGTATTTTACTCATGTTAAGTCGTGGACTGGTTTCTTCAGCCCTTTATATGATTGACATAAAACCCGACTTGTTAAATATTATGGAGGTTTAGTCAGTACAATGCCTATCTTCTCTACTATTTTCCTGTTTTTGGCAATGCACCCAAGCCCTAGCACCGACCAGCGTCGTTCTGGCCTCGTCCATTCGCAGACCACTGGGACCAAAGGACGTCAGCAAATAACAGACAAGCACCAATCCTCACCGTAGTTGTGGTTCCCATCATCCAACTCCTCCAGGCACTGTTTGCAATCGGCCAACAAAATTCATTCTCACCCCTACTCTGACAATACTTACTGTGGTCGAGCCACCATCTCCACCGTTGTTGTACCCTATTTCTGCTCTACAAGCTAGCCCCTTCGCCGCAGAGCGCGTTATCTCCGACCATCACCGCCCAAACAACCTACTGCCACCAGCACCAAACTAGTGAAGATTTTTTGTATTGATTTCCCTCCATTAGAATATCCGCATTTATAGACGGAGCATCCACATATGCTAGATCCAGAGGAAAATTATAAGCATTATGTTCATGCAGAACTTCCATACCTAGATTAGCACGGTGAAGAATGTCTGCCCAAGTATTGATAAGATGGCCTTGACTATCAACTACTTGCGCAGACTCACTAAAGTCAGGCCTTCGGCTTCGCCCTCTTCATGGCCTGAGGTTGCCCTCACCCTATAAGGCCGCATGCATCACCCGCTCCGCCCTCATGCCCCAGCTCTACGGAGTCTACGCAAATCTGACTTCAATTGGTTACATCCCCTTCATTCCTGCCCAGTACCGCGCATTTGTTCTCCCTATTTCACCACATGCATTGAATGGAGTTGATACCGTTAGTCGTTGGTGAAGCAAAAGTCACACACCACTGGCAATAGCATGTATTGTATATCTTCATGATAAAACAGTAGCCCACCAGGTAATCGCGGCAATGAAGTAGGCAACGACAATAAAGACGTAGGAGAAGGAAAGGACGAGAAGCGAGGTCAATGTTGGCACAAGATCCAAGGTCTGATGATGACAAGACGCAATCTCTCAAGAGAAGTCTGACCTCTGATTGGCAAACCCTCTCGCTAGTGCCTTCGCTAGTGCCTTGGAATTGTGCATCAAACCACAAACTCCGAGAACCGAAGCAATGATGGTAAGAATAATCACATTGGGAAACAAGTAACCTCCACTGCTAACGTCTTTCCATTGCTCGTCATGGTAGTATGACCTTGCAACTTATGTACAACTCTATCCTTTTGCGTCACGTGTTCGTCCCCACTACTCATGCAACCTTCTAGCGGCCTCTTATCTTTTCGCCAAGAGCTGGCCTCCGAACCATCCTCTACCAATCCAACAGGTCAGTCATCCCGTAGTCACTGATCCAACCCATCCCAAGCTTGACTTGGTTCGTTGCTGGCCTCAAACTCAGCTTCGCAGTCCTGGTCCAGGTGCTGCTGCTCCCGTTCAATAGTCCCAGTGGTACGAGACGATAACCCGAAGAGCAGCAGTTGTTCCGCCTCGGCTGCACCTCCTCCCAGCTCTGCTAAGGGCCTCGGTAATGGCTGCCTGCAACCTTTCATCCCTCCTTATTTCCTCCTCTCAATCACCCACGCCATTAATTTTCAGCTTCGCCACTTCAGCATACCTCCCGAAGTCCAGGATTACTGTCACCATGGGTCCATCCTCTATCTCACACTCCCACCTCCGAACGTATCTCACAAGCCATAGCCGCTCTAACCTCGCTCATTTTCCGGACCACTAACAACTAGCCACACAAGCAGGGCTTGCTCACTTTCCGGACCACTAACAGCTAACCACACAAGCAGGGCGTAAGCCAGACCCAGATTGTCATGGTATGATCTTTGCGCAGGGAGTCAAGACTGGAGGAGAAAAATACCTTAGCACACCTACAAGCCAGTTGCAGTATGGGTTGTCGGCGACTTTTTACAGGGGCCAGCGACTACCGTAGTCCCTGTGTACTAATCGAGGGAATCTAAAGGGCACACCACTAACAGCTAGGGCGCAAGCCAGACCCAGGTAACCCTAGTCTGATCTTTGTGTAGGGAGTCAAGAATGGAGCAACAAAATACCTTAGCACACCTACGAGCCAGTTGCAGTGTGGGTCGGCCTAGAGCAGCAAAACACCTTAGCACACCTACGAGCCAGTTGCAGTGTGGGTCGGCCTAGAGCAGCAAAATACCTTACCACACCTACGAGCCAGTTGCAGTGTGCGTCAACCGCTTCTTATAGAGGCCAGTGACTACCATAGTCCCTGTGTACTAATCGAGGGAATCTAAAGGGCGCACCACTAACAGCTAGCCACAGACGCAGGGCGCAAGCCAGACCCAGCTAACCATAGTCTGATCTTTGCACAGGGAGTCAAGACATGAGCAGCAAAATACATCGGCACACCTACGAGCCAGTTGCACCTACGGGCCAGTTGCAGTGTGGGTCGACCACTTCTTATAGGGGCCACGACTACCGCAGTCCCCGTGTACTAATCGAGGGAATCTAAAGGGCCTTTTTACAATTAATAGATTACACAATAATAGTAATAATAATTATATTGATCTAGTCAGAGAAAGGAAACTAAAAAGTCATTTTAAACAAGAGCACTTCCACTTCTTATAGAGGCCACAACTACCGTAGTCCCCACGTACTAATCAAGGGAATCTAAAGGCCCCTTTTAAAATTAATAGATTAAATTAACAAATAACTTAATAACAGTCACAATAATAGTAATAATAATTATATTGGTCTAGTCATAGAAAATAAACTAAAAACTTAGTAAAAGTCAATTTAAACGAGAGCACTCCCGAGATTCACACCTCCAGTTTTTCGGTCAGACACGAAAAGACTTAAGCAAGTAACTGTTCGTTCACATGAAATTAATGGATGGGGGTAAAAAAAAGGAGAAAATGAAATCAGCAAGCACAAAGTTGTATTGCCACGACTGTCCTTAGCCATAAGATCAGCAAAAACTAAAGCTACGGTCTAGATGACTACGGTGCTCTCATTTGTTTCTTTTTCCTCCCGCTTCTACTTCTTGCTTCTGATCGAGACAGCATGCAACTTGTATATCCCATAACTTGACCTTAAAGCGCTCGGCGCACAACAGAAAAGCAGCCTCAGGACTCCTACTACCGCGTCCCTGGGCCAAGCCCCATGCCGGCCCACGGTTACCACAAGCACAGGCTGATTGTACCCTGCTGTACAGCAGGGTACCGGACCTGTGTGGACCGAAGGAAGGCCTAGTGGTGTGCCCCTCCTTTTGCCACAGGGATGAAAATTGCAGCAAGTTCAGCAACATGCCGCGCGCCGGGTATGCCTGGTACGCTGCAAAGGACTGGGACACCACGCCTCCCACAACGGGTGCCCAACCCAGTAGTTTGTTAGTTAATGTGGTTGGGGGAGGGTAAGGTAGTGATTATGCTGGTTTTATTTTTTCTCATTTTTGCGTGGGGGGAGTCCCGACTGGTACTTTATTCACAATATTCATGGAACGCTGGACCCGGATTCCAGCAAGCGCCAGTCCCCGCCAACATACAGGAGCATTCTGCTCTAAGTCCACTGTAGGAGGATGCTCATATCACCTCCTTTAGTGCGCTGACGTGCAACGTCTTTGGGGGAGGGGGGGAGTGTGTGTGTGTGCTTGTATGCACATGCATGTGAGAATAAGTGAGTTCGTGTGTGTATGCAGTGTGCGCACGTGTATGTGATAGTTTGTCTGTGCATGTTTGCGTGTGTGTGTGTGTGTGCGTGTGTGTGTGTGCGTGTGTGTGTGTGCGTGTGTGTGTGTGTGTGTGTGTGTGTGAGAGAGAGAGAGAGAGAGAGAGAGAGAGAGAGAGAGAGAGAGAGAGAGAGAGAGNTGGTGCTTTATTCACGATATTCATGGAATGCTGGACCCAGTTTCCAGCATGTGCCACTACCCACCAACAGGCAGGAGCATTCTGCTCTAAGTCCACTAAAGGGGGATGCTCATATCACCTCCTCTAGTGCCGTGAAGCCGAACGCTTTGTGGGGGGGGAGAGGGAGGGGGGGGGAGTGTGTGTGTGTGTGTGTGCACGTGTATGTGAGAATGAGTGAGTTTGTGAGCGTGCACGGCGCGCACACGTGTGTATGTGAGAGTGTGTGTGTGTGTGTGTATGTGTGTGTGTGTGTGTGTGAGAGAGAGAGAGAGAGAGAGAGAGAGAGAGAGCCCTGCAGCATGCAGCATGTCAGCGGCATGGAGCACAAGGGCAAGCGCTATTCTCAAAACAAAAAGAAAGAAAAAGAAAAGGTCGTGCTCTATTCGAACACAATTGTTTTGTTTCTCGAAATTCGAATAGAAAAGATACTCATAATCTCCGAATACAACGCGCACGGTATCTATTCAAAGTGTTCTTCTATTCGAGAAAAGCGAACCCACACCATTTCAGTTTTCAAATGTTCAACTCAAGGACTGCGGCATCATCGGCCTCCTACGCGCAGCTACCAGTCCACAAGCCACAGCTGCCCATTCCCATTCCCCATGAATTGGCGCCCCCCAACAAATTCACCACCCTTTCTACGACCATTTGGACCCGAATGAACAACCGCTACGAGTAAACATCGAAAAATTGACTCAGGGGAGTCAGGGGTATATGTGGCGTAGGTTGTTAGCATTGTATGCAGCTTTCCTTCCCACCCCCCCCCTCTCTTCGGTGTGTGTAGTTGTAAAGCCATTGAAAGGTTTGTCGCCTATTCTTCTTATTGGTTTTCAACCGCACATGCAGCAATGGGTACCTTTTTTCATTTAGATTTGTCTTTCATGAAGTAGATGTGTCATTTGAGGACTTCACGACACAGTGTCTTTCACCTGTGCACTTACGACCATTTCTGAGTGCCTTTCACCTGTGCACTTACGACCATTTGTGTGAAAAACTTGCAGCGGGAGGGGGGGTTGTTTTCAAGGTTGTGTAGAAGGGAGGGGGGTTGTGAGGGAGGGCACCAGTGATTATCGGGTAGCTGAAAATTCCGGAATGAAAATTTTGAAGTGAGTGTTTTGGGCTGAAAATCATGAATGGTCCTGAAGTGGTGAAAGGTCCGAAGACCCTGAAAACCACCTGTTTAGGCAGGCTGCATCCTGAAGTGGCGAAGGGTGTGCTGAAGTGGTCAAGTGAGAGTTTTGGGCAGTCTGAAAATCCTTAATGGTCCTGAAGTGGTGAAAGGTCCGAAGACCATGAAAACCACCCTTCACCACTTGAGGATGCAGCCTGCCTAAACAGGTGGTTTTCAGGGTCTTCAGGGCTTTCACCACTTCAGGACCATTCAAGATTTTCAGACCTCAATGGTCTTGAAGTGGTGAAAGGTCCGAAGACCCTAAAAACCACCTGTTTAGGCAGGCTGCATCCTTAAGTGGTGAAGGGTGTTCTGAAGTGGTGATGAAAAACACGACTGTTGTTAACCTTCTCCCAGGGAGGGGGTGGGTGTTCAAGGGGAGGGGTGTGCCTGGTGACGGGTTCATATTTCCACCAAGGTGGTGGAGTGTTTAGGAGGTGCACATGGAAAAAAAACAGGAGGGGGCGGATTTTTTGCTTGCTTTACCAGTTTCATTGCATGGGGGTAGCGGCCCACCCCCACGCATTGAACCAAACAGCGGCAGCACCCCTTTCTAATGTTTAACATGTGTTAAGCCACGAGTGTCTTTCCCACCCAAAAATCGCAACCTCCGGCATACTGGAAGGTCCCCACAGGCTCAGCACAGCTTCGAGGCCCCCTGCCACTTCTCACTACATGCCTAGGAAACCAAACGGTCGTTCACTCTCCCACTCACGACAAGCACAAAAGTCGCCAAATATGGCGTTGCATCTTCCCATGTTCTAGTGGACGATTCATTCTCATTTGGGTCATTCAGTGAGTAGCGGACCAAGGCCCTGTTTGTCAGTACAACATGGCTTTTGATCTCACTGACAACCTGTTTCGAGCATAGTTTTTGTTCTCGCTTGCTCAGGGTGTGTTTCGAAAACCCCCGCTGTGCTGATGAACAGGGCATACGTCCACTACTCACCAAATGAGCAAAACGAGAATGGATCTTCTGATAGGTGGGAAGATACAGAACCATATTTTTTATCTTTGTGCATGTCACTAGTGGTGGAGCAGGGCCAAACTCCATTACTCACAACATACACCGAAGACAAAAAAATATGGCGTCGTATCTTCCCACCTTCTAATGGAAGATTCATTCTCATTTTGATCATTTGGTGAGTAGTCGAGCAACACCCGATTCGTGGAAAGCGGTGAAAGGTAAGCGCTGCTGGAACGAATGCACCAACCCCAGCCCCTCGCCTGCGATGTATCTTCCCATTGTATTTGAATTCCATCGCACTATTTTAAAATCAGGCGGAGTTCTTCGTAGTAGTCTGAGGGGTTCGTTTACATTTGGTCATCTTTGCCTTGCACTACTTTTCTTTTTTGGTCACATATGGCATGGGGCTAGAACATTGTTTAGAACTTCAGAGAGATTCATTCTCAGTGGAGTGACACCCTATTCGTGGAAAGCGGCAAAAGAAAGTTGAAGGCTGCTGCAATGAATGCGCCAATCTGCGGTGCATCTTCCCATGTTCTAGAAGAAGAGATCCATTCTCATTCTGGTCATTTGCTGAGTAGTGGAGCAACACCCTGTTCATGGAAAGAGGCAAAAGGTGAAGGTCGTGGCAATGACTGCACCAACCCCCGCCCCTCGACAGCTTGAACTGCCATATAAGTTCGGGCGGGCACGGCAACGGTACTGGCGGCTTCAGCGGGGGTAGGGCAGGGTTTGACGGCATTAAACAGCCTGCATTGAGCTTTGCTGCACAGCAGGATGGACAAAACACAGCCGCATGTTCCTTCTACAGCTCACATCTGAAGATACAACTTCATCAAAATCCAAACATAAGACCATAGTTCGAGCTCAAGATGGGGAAGGATTCCCAACATCATTCAATTTCAGAGGAAAGAAATTTCAAGCAGACACAAACATTAAAGATAGGCAGGGAAGGAGGGTGCCCCAAGGGCAGAAGCATTGTGGTGGACAAACTGGGACTGAAGACACCAAGAATTTACAGCTACCCACAAGGTTGAAAGGCTAGAGTGCATAGAATCAGTCAGCATGAGAGAGGACAACGGAAACATCGATACAAACCTTCCACAAGACGAATAGCACACACGAGGATTTCCACCATCCATCAATATATCCCTCCCCCCACGGTGTAATAGCAAATGAATCACATCACAGAAATAGGGAAGCAGAGTATGAAGAACAGCAGCACCTTACTCCATAGAGGAGAACACGAGCGACACATCTGAGTCGACATACTACCGGCCCACATGCATGCCATGAAGTTCGTTATCAAACCCGGTATGATCTCTCTCTCTCTCTCTCTCTCTCTCTCTCTCTCATTCTCCCCCTCTCTCCCCCTCTCTCCCCCTCTGTGTCCGTCTCTAGTATACAGGTCACAAACAAAACAAAAAGTCTTGTGAAACATTGTTGAAATGGATTTTTCGTTTCCACATAGGATTTTTTTTTTTCTGTTCGCCTGCAAACTTGCAAAGCCAATTTTCAACAAACTATTAGCATCGCCTAGAGAGTGCAGTGACATGACCTGACCAACAGCACACACCTCTCACTTGCTTTGTTATGGTCATTTCTGGTGCACTCCCCTTGTTTTCCCCAAAACCAGTCATCAACACCATCTGACTGTGCATACACAGCCAACTGCGTGCACATGTGACATATCAAATTCCCACACCTACACCCTCCCCCCCCCCCCCCCCCCCCCCCCCCCCCCCCCCAACACACTCTCACACCCACACCCCACCCAATTGAGGTGTCACGGTTCGAATAGCAGCTGCCCTGTAGCAACAGGTTGTCGTACAACAAATCCTCAGGCCGTTCGTTGCCTTTGGTTGCAATCTTTTACCTACACAGGTAAAACTTCTTGCAATGTTTCACCCACATAGTACACACACAAGCGAAGAGCGACAAGCGAAAGGGGGGGACAAACAGGAGGGCGATAACTACGGAAGTTTTCAGTTCACAAGTCGAAACCGTTCTACTAGCAGGACAATTATTCTAGACACTTTTTTGAATTGTTGATGATGATGATGATGATGATGATGATGATGACGATCATGGAGTGGTGATGATGATGGGTGACATGATCGAAAGAAAAGAGTAATTATTGGCGAAGCAAGACTTCCTTCAGCAACTCAAGCCTGGCATTCCCAACCAACCCCACACGGCTCAACTACCACCCAAGGAAGCCTCTTTTTCCTCGCACGGTTGTACATCCCAAATCAGTTCCGAGGATGCAACCCCCTGGCACCTGACCCCCTCGCCTCCGTACCCTTTTATTTTGCAACCAAATTACCTCCTTCAGAAATCTCCAACAACAACAAAAGAACACCTTCAAAAATGATTCTAGCTGCCAATTCTGTCCTCCCCCCTTCGTCACATGATGAACCTGTATCTTCAGAAAAATCTCTCCCCCCCCCCCCCCCCCCTTCCTCCTACCCTCGCAAACCTCCTTCCAACGACGCCAGCAATTCAGCATCCACTCCCTGATCAATCTTTCATCGCAGGCCTGTCATCACTCTCCTTGTCCCTCTTCCTAATCAGACAGGCCCCCCTATAAACAGTGTCCCCAGCCATTCTTGCAACTCACACCCCTCTTATTCCCACGTTCGATTTTCACACGTCTCTTCCAGAGAAACATCCCTGCGTTTTTTTTTTTTCGTTGAACAATCAGTTCCGCCCGCAACTCTTTACCAAGGTATGATTTAAGCTTTTCGGTTCGGGCCTGGGGCAGCAGTGAAATCAGCAGAGGCCACTTCGACAAGGTGCTGTTGCAGGCTTGCGAACCTTGAAAGGTAGTTTCGTCAACGTAGGCTCGTGCGAACTGGTTGGTTTACGGGAGGGAGTTCACGACAACTCCCTTTCCACAAGGAGACATCATCCCTGTCCTGCTGTTTGATACAGTTCTCCATTGGTCGATGGAGGGAGACAGACGGCCACTGCATGCCAATCGCAGAGGATGCAACTACTTCGTGCAAGTCGGCCCTGCTCCTCCAAGATGGTACTGAAGATGGTACCAAAACCGACTAGACACCATCGTGGTCTTCATGTCGGTCCCATGGTCGGTGAAATGAAACGCCAAAGAATCGTCCAGCTGTGTCCTGCCGTCTAATACAGTTCTCCATTGCGGAGGCGTACAGACTGCCACTGCATGCATATCGCAGACCGCAACTACCTGGTGAAAACCGTCTAGTCCAACCTGAGCCTGGCCGACGCCTACGTCCTGGCCGCCCTGCTCATCCGCGATGGCGTCAGAGCTGACAAGACACCGTGGTGTCCTTCACATTTGTCCCACATTTTGGTTAACGACTGTCCCACGGTAAAAGCCTAGTGGCCTTCATGTTGGTCCCACATGGCTAACGACTATCCCACGGGGACCGTGGTGGTCCTCACGTAAGTCCCACATTGCGGATCCCATATTTGGGATGATGGTAGTCCCAAGGTAGGTTGGAAGCAAACCTGTATGACGGCCAAGGAGTCGGCTCTGGTCACCATGACCTGTTCTCAGCCATCAGTTTTCGATACAACTGTCTTCACCCGAATAGAACGCCTGGTCATTACAGCTGCACTTGGTGACTTTCAGTCCAGATGCGGCGATAACGACCAGGCGTTCTATTTGAGCGAAGACGGTAGTAGAAAATGCCCACCTTTCAATCACAGCCCCCCGAAAGGGAAACGCGGCAAATTGATCCCACAGACTCTCACAGAGTAGTTGCCATTTTCTTGGCTAGCTGTACTCGGCAAATTGCTCACAAGTCTCCAGAAGATTATGTCATTCCATTGATTCGAAAGCCATTTGTCGATCGGCAAATTGAAAGCCA
Organism: Chara braunii; assembly: GCA_003427395.1. Taxonomy (NCBI): domain Eukaryota; kingdom Viridiplantae; phylum Streptophyta; class Charophyceae; order Charales; family Characeae; genus Chara; species Chara braunii. Next base: position 2,375,911 of record BFEA01000052.1, read on the forward strand.
CTCCATCTCATGGTGAGTGATTTGCCTCACAAGCCTCCAGAAGATGATGTCATTCCATTGATTCGAAAGCCATTTAGAAAGCCACTCCATCTCATGGTGATTTGCCTCACAAGCCTCCAGAAGATGATGTCATTCCATTGATTCGAAAGCCATTTATCAATCGGCAAATTGAAAGTCACTCCATCTCATGGTGATGAAGCACGAATACTCCCTTCGCGGAATCATACTTCGCATGTCGGCAATTCGAATCCCTCTTCCGCCGGTCGAAATCATTTTGCAGTGACATGTCTCTGCTTTCATGTCAGCTCCTCGCCATGATGTAAAAAACCCTCTTTGCTCCTCTTACATGAAGTAGCTCAGGGTTGTCCTCTTTCTAGAACCACCCTCTCCGTACAGTTCATTCCACTGCACAAGCTCGCTCATGCAGGATGCTTCAGCTGATACGCTTGCACACACCTGTTTGTTAAAGATGTGGGCAAATCCAACCACACCATGCAAGGAGAGAGGGCAAAGATAAGACTCACTTCTTTGCAGTTTAAGCGGCCTCTGTTTTTCAAGAGTGAGACATTAACAAACGTGTGTGTTTCGGATTTTCACCACAACAGTGGATCCAAATCGAAGCAGCTTTTTTTTTTTTTTTTTTTTTTTTTAAATCGAAGCAGCTTTAGTCCTTTTGCGGACAATGAAAAAACAAGTTCAGACAATCCAACAATGAAACAGTTGTGCCTCTACAGCTACGTAGCACCGTGTTCGCGTTCGGAGGCGAACGCGAACATGTTCACTGTCGATTGAAGGGGTGCGAACACGTTCGCCGTGCTACGCAGCTCTACAGCAAGTACGATGGAGCACAACAAATCCATTGCAATTAAAATCCATATGTCAACTAGCTTCTTTCCGTTGGCTTTCTTCGAGGTACCCCTTGCAGCTCCCCTTTTCCTATGCATGTGTGTGTGCGAGCGAGAGAGAGACACAGCAATAGAGAGTGACAGCACCTAGGCTACCAGAGTGGCCCGGGGTCACTTGCCCGGCCTGGCCAAAAAAAAAAAGAAAAAAAAAAGATGTTTTTGTTTTATTTTGTATTTTAAATTTGGTAAAGAATTTCAATGTGACCCTGAGGCAAACGTTGTTCAGTTTATTTTTCCGCATAACATAGTTTTTTTTCCGGAAGTTTTCTCGAGTTTTTTTTTTCTTTTTTCTTTTTTTTGCTGGGACCTTCTCTGGTCCTTGCACGGGCTGGCCACCCCGGACCCGGGCGGCCCGGCTGGTAGCCTAGGACAGCACACACACACACATGCACAAGAGAGAGAGAGAGAGAGAGAGAGAGAGAGAGAGAGAGAGAGAGAGAGAGAGAGAGAGAGNAGAGAGAGAGAGAGAGAGAGAGAGAGAGAGAGAGAGAGAGAGAGAGAGAGAGAGAGAGAGAGAGAGAGAGAGAGAGAGAGAGAGAGAGGGGACTTCAAACCACCGACCACCCCGCCTAGTGACCCGTTCCATGAACTCTGATGAAAACCCCTTCTGGGGATCACAAAGGTTTTTGCACAGACCTGCTCCCTGGCTGCCTTCATGTCTTCCATATCCAGAGGACGGATAAATGGTGGCTTGCCACCATAGGTTTCTGGGACATATTCTCTCTGTTCAGTTTTTGCTTTGTCCCTCTCCTGCACAACAAAGGACACACCCAACATTTTCAGACTTGAAAGAACTCAAAAACACTGCCCAATTACTTCAGATACTACTTTCACAATTACAAAGCCACTGATTACTCACTCAAAATCATGGCTACTCAGTTGGGTTCTCTTGTTTCAGAATTGCCATATCATTGTTTCAGAATTGCCATATCATTTTTTTCAGCATTCAACACTGAATCAACAGTACATCGTTTGACGCTTTGCCGCGCCTTCGGCCTGAGGTGAAGGGCATAGTCTAATCTCTAGACCATTACGCCCTTCTTTATAACTAGAGGTGATTGCAAAGGCCAACCCAACTCGGAGATAGCTGCTTTTCTATGAAATCTACAGAGGTAAAACGAGACGCAATGACATCTCACTCTACTGACATGACATAACCGCCATTTTCATAAGAAGTGCCACATCTAGCATTGCTTTGTGTCCTTTTATAACAGGCGTTCCAAGATAGCTCAGCATGAAACCAAACCAGCCCACTCGATGGTCCCAGCCTCCAGTTTCGTGCATGCATCCAGAACTCTGGGGCGATGGTCCCTGAAGTACTGGTGTGCATAAAACCACCCTTAACCCTAAAGCTCATGTAGTTTAAGAAACTCGGCTCTTGAGGCTGAGGGTGCCGGTTCGAATCCGTATCTGCACAGAGCAGATCCAAAGCCGGCAAGTACTGACTGTCCGACCGTCATGCGGTAATCGGATTCCTTGTGTTCTTTTAGCCAAGCCAAACACTCAAAGGCAAGCATTTTTTTTTTTTTTTTTTTTTAATCCTCATGTATACCACAAATTCTTGCCATGCAATCACACTTTCTCCCTGTCACTCAACCCTGTTCAAAATGGAGGGTGATAAGCATGCGAAGCAATATGCAACCTTCTGGCCGTACTCACTGCCATCCGTTGAAGGACCAGTACATGCTAGCCATCAGCCGCACACCCCTTTCGGAGCCAACAAAATTTTAGGTGAGGGTCAATCAGATTCTCAACTTGGCTGGGGCAATGGCATAGTGTGGAGAGCCGGCAGAGGCCCAAAAATGAAAAATCCGACAAATTGCCGCTACCTGGCCACCATTTATTTCGTGGTTAAGAGTCTTAAGACTTTTTTTTTTCTTATTTTTTAAATATTTTTTTCCCGGAAAGATCATGACCAAATCTACAGACCCTCCAATTTTCAGATTTTTTAATGAATTCTTCTGACCGTGAAAAATCGCTGAAATTGGGGTACGTACGACGTACTACGTTTCCCATTCACCCACAAGTAGTAGAGTGGCAAAAAACAAGAATGAGACAAATTGGCACGGCATCTATTTCACCGACTAAAACTTTTTAATTATTATTATTTTAAAATGTTTTTCGTGGAGAGATCACAACCAAATCTACAGACTCTTCAATAATATTCAGAGTTTTCAAGGCATTCTTCTGAGAGCAAAAAATCACAGAAGTTAGGGTACTTTTTCCTTCAGTCCACACGTTGGAGTAGCAAAAATGAAAAATGTGACGAATTGGCGCTGCATTTATTTCATGGTCTAAATTTTTTATTTTTATTTTTCAACGTTCCAAACTGTTTTTAATATTTTTTCCGTAAAGAGCACGACCTAATCTACAGCTCTCACATTTTCATATTTTTTCCCTTATTTTTCTGAGCACAAAAAATCGCCACAGTTGGCAAGTGAAAATTGAGGGACTTGCCCCGCCTGCGCCTCCCGGTCGGCGCCCCCCCCTAAAGACCCGCTCTAACTCACCCAAATGCCAGTTTAAGAGGCAGAAATCCCACTAACTTGATTAGCATGCAGCATACTGACCAAAAAGCGTCTACTGATGCACCGCACCAAAACCGAGGACACCGTAAGTTTGACAGAGCGAAACGCTCTACAGAGGCATGAGCGATGTTGTGAACATGATGATGTTTTGAGCTGAGCACGAAACCACGTGCAACATCCGATCAATCAGCACCACCCACTCATTCAGAGGACAAAAGCGTTTTGGAAATCATGGAAAGGCCACCCATTAGCCTGGCAGGCCAAGCTCAGCTGGTAACATCTCAAGGTCGTCGCCCTTTTCAAAAACAAAACAAAATAAAGCTGGAACAAACAAGTAGAAAAGGAAAGAAGCATAAAGATATATATAAACATTTTCATTTATTTATTTTTTCGTTTCGTCATCAGCACTGTGAGGAACATACACGCATCGATGCGGCCACGTCCTACCTTTTTCTCGCGGTCAAGAATCTCCCTTATTGGTCTGTACGCGGCAGTCACACACAAGTTCTGCACATCAAATCATTCAAAGTCAGCAGCCTTTCTTATCCGGCTGATGGATGACCTAAATTATGTAATCCACTCCGGCGGGCATACTCACACTAGGCCTTTTTCGACTCAGCTCTGGATGTAATTACATTAGTTAAAGACGCATCCAGATCCGCTCAGACACGTTTAGAAGAGCACTATAGCATCATCCAATCATCCACGATCACATATTTGAGACTGGAGCACCCCCCCCCCCCCCCCCCCCCCACCCACCCAACCAAGGGCATGCATACTCACACTATGACTTTTCGACTCAGCTCTTACAGTCCGATGCATCCAGCCAGATCCGCTCAGATACATTTAGAAAAGCACTAGCACAATCCAATCATCCATGATCAGTGATCACATATTTGAGACAGGAATGCAATACAATCCAACTTAAAAAAATAATAATAATAATAATTGAAAATAATTTGAAATAAGTCAAATAAAATTAATAAATAATTTAAAATGAATAAATTCCAATCAAGTTGTGAATCAACACTCAAATGCAATACTATGCAGCTGCACACGGCAGCGAGAAGAAACCCCTTGTAAATGGGCCCACGTTGAGCCTTCGATTCCCCAATTCCAACGCAAAACGCATCAACTAGGGTGACGAAACAAGATGTACCTGCATGGCACACGATGTAAATGGCAGAGGTGAGTTTTGCCACCGGGGAGAGAACAGAGATGTTGCAATAAACATCCACAGGTCGAGAAGCGGAATTGCAAAAGGACACCAGACCAGGGGAGGGGCTGAGGAGAGTGAAACTGTGGGTATAGTACATCTAGGTGAATCTAGGGGATGGGGAGTAGGAGCCACAAGGGATGTTGGGTTACGCGCGTTGGGGGAGGCAGCAGGAGGGTTAATTTAAGCCACCAGTGCATGGCCCCGGCCAAGTTGAAAATCCGATCGAGACTCTCCTAAAATTTCGGAGGTTCGAAACAGGGTGTCCGAAAGGCCAGTAGCAAAAAAAACGTCCCATGCCGTGGGGTGGCACTAGGCCTGCCTACTGTCTTCACCCAAATAGAACCCTCCGGTCATTATCGCTGCATCTGGACTGAAAGTTGGGCCAAATGCAGCTACAATGACCGTGCGTTCTATTCGGGTGAAGACAGTAACAAAAAATAATCTGCCGTCCTCCAGGCGAGCCTGGAATTCTTCAGTCGTAAGTTTTCTGCAGATGGGATACGCAAAGGGCAACTCCGAGGGGTCTCACAATTCCAAGGCAGAGAGCTGCACAGCCTCATGCTATGCTTCCCGCATAACAGAAGAGTGACAACGTGTTATGGGTCCAGTTATGCTTCCGTTCGTGGAGGAAAGGCGGGGACTAAGGCACAGACCGATAATTTCATTCACGCTGTAAGGAAGCGAGAGTGTACAGGTATTCGATGATTACAGAGCATATGCTTTCTATTCAAATCTCGAAAATGAAAAACTGTTGTAACTTGTACGGTTGTTGTGGCACATAACAGGCATTACCTGGCAAAGGGAGGTCTTCCCTCTGTGTCAATCAATGAGAAATGCTATGATCGTGGCTTCGGTTTCTTCGAGTACACTTATGCACGGGCTTGTAAAGAAGGGTGTGGGATAGAGGTATATATACACGTTAGGCGGGAGGGATTGACCTCACACCATGAGTCGGATCTACTTTTCAGGATCTTCTAATCCTCCTGATGTACAACGCGCGGGGTAGTTGAAACGCGTAGGGGAGTGGCCGCGTGGGAAGGACGGGGAGTGTGTCGTGTTACTTTCTGTCTTCAAAGATTCTTGGTGTGATCTGTCACTTTGGTTTTACGACTCTGTGTAAAACATGTGTAATGGAATGTGGCCATGGGTGTTCATTTCGCATCTGTTCTCATGGTTGATGCTGTAGTGCCAAGCAGTATTTCAAAATTCCAATTCAATATGGGCTGCACATCAGGTCTGTGTTTGATAGCTTATTATGAGGCTGTACTGGGATCCACTGAGCAGATGTGTATGTAATGGGGGGTTGCTTATATAATGGGGGGTTGCTTATATAATGGGGGGTTGGTTTGGCAACTTGGGTCGTTTGCAGACACCAAGGGTGTACGTCGTTCCGGCCACATACCTTCAGATCGCTCCCGGAATATCCTTCGGTGATCACTGCGAGTTCGTTGAAGTCGAAACCATCCTCCAAATCTTCCTTGGCCAGTATGACTTTCAAGATTTTGACCCTGTTCTCGTGGTCCGGAAGGTTCACCATCAGCCTGGCTTGGACATAATACGTACCACAAAGTACCAGCACACAATAAGTATACCAGCAATAATCTCAAGCTGGGCCTACCCAGGAGTACCACGAGTACCAGCATACAATAAAAGTAAACCAGCAATTACCTCAAGCTAGGCGCTTCCCAGAAGTACCAGAACGACCAGCACACAATAGGTACCAGCAATAAGCTCAAGCTGGGGCTCCCCAGAAGTACCAGAAGGACCACCACCACACAATAATTACCAACAACAACGATAAAATAAATTACGAAGAAGATGACATGAGCATTACTTTCATGCCGCTATCAACTTCCTCATCGCCTCACCTCAACTCACACTGCTGAGGAAAAATCCTTCCACTCATACGCCCAAAGTACCATCTGGGGCACCCCAAAAGTACCATCTGGGGCTCCCCAGAAGTACTAGATGTGACAGCACACAATAGGTACTACCAGCAATACCCTCAAGCTGAGGCTTCCCGGAGGTACCAGCAGTAAATTAGTACCACCAGATTTGTTCTCAAGAATCTCAACTCAATAGCGAGCAAAAAATCTTCAATGTTCCTTTTAAGTGCCGAAAGTCAGTGTTGCACACCCCGACCGTCGGCGACCCTTGACTGGTTGGCTGGTCGGCACCTACTGGTCGGGGGTTATCAGCGCCCCGCAAAAAAAAAAAAAAAAAACGTTTAAAAAACATATATATATTTTTTGGGTCCAGAACCCCTAATAACCCCACGAACACCCCCATACGAACCCCAAATACTCCCATACAACCCCCCAACACCCACAAAACGCCC
>BFEA01000052.1:2416225-2434912 GCA_003427395.1 Chara braunii
CACACACACACACACACACACACACACACACACACACACACACACACACACACACGCACACACACACACACACACGAAACCAACAATGACCATGGGTGAGACTCACAAAGCCATCGATAGTAGATGAGACTCACATAGATCATAAGAAAGAGACACCATGAAAGAAAACCGTAGAAAATTACTACAAAATTACAAATATATATGGCAATAGCCGAGTAATGTACGAAGGCATGGAGAGAAAAAGGGCAAGAGAAGAGTGAAATCTATAGCATCCCTTGGGTTGCTGGAACTGCTTTGCTCGCTGTCAAGTTCACTGTAGAAGTGGTCAGGAATTTGTTTTTCCTTCTGCTACTTGCTACATATATAATAATGAGAGCAGATGCTGAACGCTTTGCCTCTAACCAGCAAATTTGTTCTCCCATCTCCAAATACAAATGGACAACTGAACTGTACTTACTGTCTGTTTACCTCCTGGTGTTATGGTTCATTTTCCTATCCAAGGATCAGGACATCATTCCCCTCCACGCACTGTGTTGAATCTACAATTGAGGACCTCTTTTGTGTATAAAAGGCAAATTTCACCTCCATAATCAACATTAAGGATTTAATATTTTGTATCTAGTATTTAGCCATACTCCTTGTGAGTTTCAAATCAGTTCTCTCGACTTCTCGACAATCCAGAAACCATAGCCTCTGCATCTGGAAAGTCAGACCAAATGGCCCAGAAGAGTGCATATCGATCAGCCCCTTCACATTTCTCTCACAGCATTTTGCCAACCAAACTCAATGAGGTTCAAGACATTACTTTTTGTTCTTTTGATTGCCTTAACCATCCCACGGTGGCAGTCCTGGTTAACCTCCCTGAATAGTGCATACGACACACGAATGTTGCTCACATCCACTTGGATCCATGTCATTGGATCCAGTCAGTTGTCAGTCGTCAATTGCCTACTAGCTGATGTATCCAACCGACTTCATTTTGATATTCTACAGAGAAGTATGAAGAATTGGAGCCGGAAGGATCGTAGCTGAAATACCCACATCTAGTCTGTTTACTGCTGCGCACCTTAGGGCTTCCCAAAGGACAAAGTGAGAACTGAGGTCGAGATAAGAGACAAGATGTCAAGATAGAAATGCTTCAGATTCATCAGTTAAGTGCTCTCTCTCTCTCTCTCTCTCTCTCTCTCTCTCTCTCTCTCTCTCTCTCTCTCTCTCTCTCTCTCTCTCTCTCTCTCTCTCTCTTGTGCGCATCTGCAAAGACCTCACACTGCGCCCTTGACTGAATCCTTGGTTTCCAATGGCTGAACAGAAGCGGTTCTGGTTTAAACCACAAGTAAACCCGCACCTGATATAACAAACCTGAATTTCACGGCGCGCTGAGTTTTGCCGAGTCTGGGTCCCGTCGTAGTTTCTTTTTTGGTACTCCACACTGAACAGCGTAAAGAAAAAAAAGAAACAAAAAAAAGCAACAACCCTGGGAACGAGAAAGCACTCGGATACAGAATCTGGGAGTATGCCCTCAGTGAGGGTGTTGCAGCTACGCGTTCATCACAGACGTTACTTTCAGAAATGAAAAAAACAAAAAACAGCAACAACAATATGGACGTGAAAGCTGTTAGATACCAAATCTGGATTACATGCCCTTTTTGACAAAGTGTCAGCAGTCCGTGCAGTGCGCCCTGTCTCGCTGGCAGGGCAACAAAAAGAAAACAAAAGAAGGAAAAAACAACGAAAGTGACAAGAGCTAATACTGGCCATAGTTGCAGGTAGATTCATTCCCCAGTGCACTAGTGTGAGCACACGTCCTTCACGGCCTGCCCGGACGTCGTTCCTCAACTCTTCTTTTTTTCCTGGTTTGAACATTATCATACTGCCAACCCTGTCCCGACCCCTGATCTTTTCGGAACGAGTCGTTTTCAATGAATTTCTTTTGCCTGGGCGGTGTACTTCTGGTTTAAGCCTTACACCCTACATACACCAATGTTTGCATACAAACCGAATAGATACTACCGAAGTTAGCAGTTTCTGACTCAATGTCAACCAGTGCACAAAGTCCGGAAAACATCCTGAAACCTGACCGTGACACATCCTGCACATGAACTGACAACAGATGGTCTCATTTCCAGGTCGACCTTTGCACTCCTGGCCTCTACAAGGTCACCTACAGATTATTACAATTGGTATTAATTGATTACTATCTGTGTTTAACAGAAACTGCTGATTATGTTACCTGCACAAGTACTGGCAGCAACAACATCGTAAATGGCCAGAGTATCCCTGTAAGCATGAACCTTGATTCGGACTCCACGAAGTGGATCACCTAATATCGGACCACCAAATGACCCGGTCCATCCTGACAGCAGCATTTGAGACCCTTTGTGAGTGCAACCCCGATCCCAAGAACATCATCTACGCACTTACGTATTCATGCCATACGAGTTCCTGGTCAATAGGACTCGATACCACAGTATTATGATGGACAGGACTGTCCAATCTTTGAATATCATAATAACAGCATTGTATTCAATAGCAATACACAAGCTTGTTACCTGTGCAAGTACCATTACCGTCTTCCTGCCGAAGACCATGCACCCTCATTTTGGCTGTACTGGACTGGAGAGAGAGCTTGTATGCATTAATTATCAGTGAGGGTTATGCTCGGGGGAAGACAGTAGCCCCAACTACAACATGCAAGTACAACGGAAAGTCATCGCGTGGCATCAGCTGAACCATGAGCATGCACACATCCAGGTAAGTTCCAACAAAGGAAGGCAACTCAACAGTGTTAGCACAGGGATACACTTAAGAGCACCATCTGTCAAAATGAAGAACTGGGGACATCCAGAGGTCTTTAACCTCACCTTCTCTTTGCGAGCATCTGGCATTGCATGGGCGCCAATCACCACCAACCGTCCTTCCAACCTTTCAACCTTCTTTTTAAAGATAGAGTACCTTTCAAAATTAACAAGGATCGTCTTTTCAACGTCTCTGATAAAGAGAATCATTGGTTCCTTGGCACCCTCGGCTGCCAACACCTGCCAGGAGAACACAAGCAACAACAGATGGGTCAAAACAAAACAAAAAGTTCCGTCACATCTGAAAGACAATGGGATGAAATTAGACCACCATCCATGGCACACTCAGACTCGAGCTCCACATCACACCACATTCACGTGAGAGACACTACATCCAAAAGAAACTTGACCATGCTCCTCGCAACAGCAGCTATGGCCACTAAACTCAGCATGCACATAAGTCTCTCTCTCTTCTCTCTTTTACCACTCGTTCTCACCTCACAGTCCCCGATTGTCTCTCAGAATGTCTCCCCTCTCTCACACTACAACTATACCTATGGCACCCAATGTCATTGACTACGCTGCACTACGCTCACTCTCACTGACTTGGTAGCGTATTCAATGCAGAAGACAGCAGCACTACTGATGGAGTGCCCAACACACTGTGTTGACGTCCAGGTGCTGCCAACACTTTTATACTTGCTGGTTCGCCTTCCAGGAGGCTTGTTCCAGTTATAGGTTGGCTCTGATTTTCCTTGTTTGCTCCTTCTGGAAGCTTCTGGATTCTCCTTCAGCCTGGCTGCTTGGTCGGACTGACACCTGGCCTACCAACCTTTGTTATCTTGGCCGAGGCTTGTGGGGTACCTTCTTTTAACTGTTATCTGGCAAAGGACTTCCTACTACGATCTACTTACACTGCTTAGGTATGCATAATCATGGTACAAATGAAAACAAGTGGCTGGAACCACTAATGGAACGCGGGATGGGACTAGGTCCTGGGACTCAGGACTGGGACCTGGGACTCAGAACTCGTACTGGGACTTGCAACTGGGACTCGGGACCCAGGACTCGAGACTGGGACCTGGGACTCGGGACAGAAACAGCGATGCTGAGATTCATGGACTCTTTCAGGGAGAAGGAATGCACGAGAATCACAGACATGACTCGAACTCTCCGCCTTATCCTACAGCTTAAAGATCGACCAACTTCCCTACTGCTCGTCTTAAAACGAGCTGAAGCTGCCAGGATGTCAACCTGGGCCCACTGTGTTAAGAGGAAGACAGTAGGTGTGGAGTATTTCGCTGCCACCAAACAAAAACGAACAGACCAGTCACAAATAAAGACGAAAAGGCTGGAGTAGTACTTGCAGCACATGACAGCGCATGAAACAAATATTTTTTTAAAAAAGAGGAGAAGAGAACTTCAGCGGAGGTGATATCCAACAGACTGCTGTGTCCGTCGTTCGTCAGGCAAGAAAGAGGGAGATCCTCCTCGGACTGCTGTGTCCGTCGATTGTCTGGCAAGAAAGATGGACATCCATCAGCGGTGACGCGTAGCCAAGGATCCGCAATGTGATGAAAAGGACTGAAATGGACAATGCAAGGTCAGCGTAGCATCAACAAGCAATGTACATTCCGATACACACAAGATGGCACAAAGTGGCGCAGCTGAAAACTTTGAAGAGAAGGTCTGATCTGATCTGGACTGACCCGACATCCATCATACATCACACATGTGAGAGGGGAGGAGGGACCGCAATCACAGAAGAAAGGTCCCTCCTTCACACACATACATGGGGAGATGCCGCGGATGAGAGATGGGGGAATGGGACGAGACGAAGGAGGAGGCGGCGAGGGAGTAGACCAAGATCGTGATAGCGAAGTCCCAAAAATAGTCCCTTGCCGAGTGTCCAACCGATTTCTGTCCCAGAAACGCCGAATCAGATCCTTGGCAATGGGCCCAACCTAACCTCTGCCAGTATCTCCTGCCGATAACCTCTCTCACTCTCGTAGGTGAAAAAGAAGATGAGGAGGGGGTAGGAGGGAGAAGAAGAACGAAGAGAGAGAGATGGAGGAGGAAGAAGAAGAGGATGACGTCCTCCTTGCTATCTCACCTGCAGGTAGCTGTCACCGTACTGACTGTGGTCGTCGTCATGTGCAGGTACCGCGTGGAGCCCAGCTATGGCGCCAGGCAAGCTCGCCGCTTGCAGGTAAGGCCTCCGCCTCTCTCTACCTACCTATGCCAATACTCCCTACTCCGTAGCTTAGCGCAAAATAACGCTGCCTCCAACCAGCAGCGTGTCGCTCCAGAAGTGAGCTACTCGAACTGTCCTTGCCCAGCCGCTGCCCAACTATTTGTAGCGCTGGGCGGGCTGGGCCTACCTGCTGCTGGCCTCAGAAAACGGCCCAGCTGATCTGGGTCCCTACCGGACGTCCAGACCACGCTGCTGATGCAGCAAGGCGCAGAAATGCGCCTGGCCTAAAAACGGCCCTGTTCCTGTGCACCTAGCCCAAGGCGTCGCCTTGGGACCTACAGGACCGAAACGACGTCTGTTTGGCGCCAAAATGTGCCTGGCCTCGTTTCGGGCCTGTCTCTGGTGTACCCAGTCCCAAGGTCCGGCCTTGGGGCTGCGAGTCCGAAACGGCCTCTGAACAAGCAAAAATAAAACAACACACACACACCAAAAGGTAAGTAAAACAAAGCCTATCTACCTAGTGTGCTACCTAGGGCCTGAAGGGCCGCCATGGGCCTCCAGGGCGCGGGCTGTATGGTACGCGGCCTGGGGGCCTCTCAGCAACCGTCGCGCCCCTCAAATGGGGCCCGTGTGCAGGCGCAGCATGTAACACCGTAGGTGTATGACCAACACCACATGTGGGACATGCTAGGAGAGCATGTGGAGGGTGATGGCACCGGGGATAGTCCACACAGTAAAGACACATACTTTGTATGACAGCTTCTGGAAGGATTGACGACACATGGCATGTTGCTGACATGTCATTAGTATGGAAGGCTGACGTGCACAGTTATTTAAGCATGGCAGATCAAGGCCACAATGGCATGCTCGGCAAGTAATCAGGGGGTTGGGAGGATGAGCACAGGACAGGGGATCACAGTTTCCGTGTGAGACGCTAGCAGTGACCATCCCTTCTTAGTGTTCGGAGCAGAGGCTATGCGGTGTACACGCCAAGCGAACTGCACCTGTGCGACGACACAACGGGAGGGCACAGCCACCATCCTCTGGAGAGGTCCTTTCACTGTTTGTGGTAGAATCAGCCAGATTGCTCTCCGGGGGCTGCAGTGCTTGCAAGTGCTTATCGACATACTGTTCCTGATGGACGAGCCAGACTAAGTGATCCTCCAGCATTTGGTGGTACAAAGAGTTAATATTTCCCTATGTGTGCACCCCACCGCCATTGTCCCATAGGGTCCATGGATTATCTGCAAAGGTAAGAGCACTGAAATGACCTGGACGATATAAGATACATGCCCAAATATTCGGATCCTTGCCTGGCACGTGGTTTTGCGGAGCAGGCTGGAATTGCAGTCGCCTACCCATAAATGCCATAGCCAGGACTTCTTGTTCACACCAGGTGCAGCGCTGTCATCCTCTGGGCAGACGGCACGGTGCTCTTCTTCTATACAGCGAACAACGTCTGTGAAATCAGAAACAGTATAAGGATTACAATTGTAAGCAAGGAGACAGACATTAATGGCATCGTCCGCACAGCGCCCTCGCTGTAGCACTATGACAGTCTGATTCCGCAGGTTGCATGGGGGATCCGTTCACGGCCGCGGGAGACTCATTCGATTCTGCAGGTTGCACTGGTGGCGGAGACTCGTTGTGGTCTTGGCCAATTGGCTCCGGTACGTGCTCCGAAGAGAGGTGATCTTCAACCGGGGGCTCCATCAGGTAATCAGGAGACGGGTCATTGTCATTTGGGGCAGGGTAGAAAGCAGGGCTAGGTGGATGAGAGAGGGGCGGGTCAGGTGGGTGAGAACTGGATGGACCAGATGTGGGAATCGTAAGCTGATCAGCGACACTTGTGTGTAGCCACACTTGTATTCTGGGCGGCTGCTAGGCGTGCAAACGCTGCACAAGTAGCTGCACTTCGTGTCTGGTGCACTCGCAAGCCTCCAGCACTGAAGAAATCTTCGCCGCGTGGCAGGCATCGGACTCTATGTGCGCTATTCCTCGCTAACGTATATTGAAAGTGACGATGTGGTTCAATACGTTTGCGAGCATGTCGCCAGAGCAGATCTCTAGACCCTGCAGGGGCGCACGACAAACGAGGCCGCTGTCTTGGAGGCTACGATGGACAGGGAACATCTCTGCCGAAGAGGCATCTGTAACGATTGATCTGACAGCAGATGCCTTGGCCAACAGGGCCTTTGTGACTGCCTGTTGCGGCTACGCCCGCAATAAAAATGGAATGTTTGCCAAGAAGCGTAGGGGGAGGCGAGATTGGGTTCTCTCTCTCTCTCTCTCTCTCTCTCTCTCTCTCTCTCTCTCTCTTTTGTTCGCGCATGCTTTTGTTTTTCTTTTTTAAATAACCCCCCACATGTGAGATGATCGGATATGAAACTGATCGAAGCAGATACTACACTTGATCGTGTGTGTGCGGCGTAGGGGCAGGCGAGATTGGGTTCTCTCTCTCTCGCGCGCGCGCATTCGCGCATGCTCTCTCTCTCTCTCTCGCGTTTGCGCATGCTTTTGTTTTTCTTTTTTAAATAAAAAGGTATCGATGGACCACGGATCAGATATGAAACTGAACGGAGCAGATACTATGGCTTGATGATGAGAGATGATCGGATATGAAACTGATCGAAGCAGATACTACACTCGATTGTGTGTGTGTGGCGGAGGGAGAGGTAAGATTGGGTTCTCTCTCTCTCTCTCTCTCTCTCTCTCTCTCTCTCTCTCTCGGCGGGCACATGCTCGCGTGCTTTTTTTTCCTTTTTTTTTAATAAATAAAAGGTCTTGATGGACTATGGCATTTATGGTTAGAAGACTACAACTGCAGCCTGCTCCCCAGAACCACATGCCAGACATGAACTCAAATATTCGCGAGTGCATCCTGTATCGGCCAGGACATTTCAGCGCTGTGACCGATGCAGACAATTCATGGGCCTTATGGGACAGTGGACGTAGGGTGCACGCGGTAAGTAGCATTGGCGCCTCCCCCCCCCACAAGATTAAGTGTAGTATCTGCTTCGATCAGTTTCATATCCCCCCCACACGATCAAGGATAGTATCTGCCCCGTTGAGTTCAGTATCTGATCCGTGGTCCATCGAAGAGAGAGAGAGAGAACCCAACTATGCGCCCCCCCCCCCCCCCCCAACAAAACGATCAAGTGTAGTATTTTCTTTGATCAGTTTCATATCTGATCCTCTCGGCCCGCGCGATCAAGCGTAGTATCAGCTTCGTTCGGTTTCATATCTGATCCATGGTCTATCGAGGTTTTTTCTATTAAAAAAAAAACAAAAAGCACGTGAGCATGCGCGCACACGCGCGCGCGCGCGCGCGAGAGAGAGAGAGAGAGAGAGAGAGAGAGACAAATTCAGAAAAGTCACAGTCGGGTACCTCAGCAGTCCAGTCCAACAGGCACTCGGCAAACAGTCACATCTTAGGGGCAAGAGTCACGTCTCATAATAAAAAGTCGTACTAAAGAGTCACATCCCACGAGTAAAAGGGCAGTTCCACAGGCAAGAGTCGTGTTCCAGAGACAGGAGTCACATTCCACAGTCAAAAGTCATGTTCACAACTTCACAAGTGAAAAGTCACGACTCAAAGGCCCAAGCAGCAGCAGACCTATGGAAATACGGGAAGGTTCCAGGGCTCGATATTCAGAAGCAGACAGGCCGTGGGGATGTGGTACCGGAACCAGTCAGGCCCCAGAAAACAGAGGCTGGCAGGAGCTGAAGTGCATTCCAAGACTACAAAAGGACTGGCCAGCCTACCATTCGGGCAGATGGCTCATTCGCAAGAAGTGTGGAAGTGCTGGTGCACTTGTGCACTAATGTGATGGGCAGAGCGCTGAAGCCAGAGTGCTGCGCAAAGAGAGAGAGAGAGAGAGAGGAAGACAGCACTGGCAGGGAGAAGGCAGCCATAGCTGCGCCAGTGCAGGGTGTCAGTGTTTGTATTCAGACTTGATCCTTGAGTAGAAGTTAGTGAGTGTGCATGCAAGTAGGGAGAGAAGATACAGTGAGGACATAGCTAGAGAGGAGACCAGTAAGGAGAGGAGATATACAAGAGAGAAGAGCAGAGAGGAAGGGATACTTACCTGAGAGTTTAGCCTCGTTACTGGTTACCATTGGTATGCGCTGTTGAGCTGGTGACTTGAACTCTTAATGCTTTTTGTAATAACTTGTTGGAATTCGTAAGCTGCATTACCTGGTCTTAATCTCTCTGGTCTTCAGTGTGAACTTCAAAATCTCATATATGCACGAGGTGTGAATATGCACGCTCACTGGTGTTGAATTAATGAGGTTCATTGCAGTTCACTCCAGGACCAGTACTGTCATCTTCTGGGCAGACAGCACGGTGCTCTTCTTCTATCCAGTGGACAATATCAGCAAAATCAGAAATTGTGTAAGGTTTACAGTTGTAAGCGAGGAGACTTACATTGACAGCATAGTACGCAGAATAGCCTCGCTGCAGCACCATGAGATCATATGATTCTGCTGGTTCTGCGGTAGGGGGCAGTTCATTCAGTTCTGTGGATTGCACGGCACGCGGAAATTCAATGTGGCCTTGATTGTTTCTATCAGGTTCCTCCATTTGTGGAAACTGCATTGGCTCTAGTACACGCTCCGGAGAGAGGTCATCTCCAGTTAGGGGCTCCATCAAATGATCAGAAGGCAGGTCATTGACCATTGGGGCTGGCAAACATGCGTGGTCATGCGGGCGAGAAAGGGGTGGGTGAGATATGAGTGGCCGCACTTGTATTTAAGGTGGCTGCCAGTCGTGCAAAGGCTGCACAGGCGGCCCCACCCCGTGTCTGATGCACACGCAGGCCCGTAATGCTGAAGAAATTGTCGCCACATTGTTGGCATCGACATGCACTATTCCGGGCTAGTGTGTATTGAGCACGACGTCGTCGTTCTGTACGGTTGCGGGCATGGCGTCAGAGCAGATCTAGAACCCCTGCAGGGGGGGCAGTGTTTATACTATCCGTGGACAAACGAAGCCGTTGTTTGGAGACGGTGGTGGAGACGGGGAGCGCCTCCTGCCGACGATGTGTCTGCAACGACCGATTTAACTGTAGATGCCTTGGACGAAAGGGTCGCCGCGACGGCTGATCTGACCAGGAATGTGTTGATAACGAAGATGATGAATCAGGCGAGGTAGAGGAGGAGGGGGGAGATGACGAAGAGGGTAGAGAAGAGGAGAAGAGAAGGAAGAGGAGGAAGAAGAAGAAGCAGAAGAAGGGGACGAAGAAGCAGCAGCAGAGGATGGGTTAGATGATTGGGGGGATTATGTAGAAGAAGATGTCGGCGGGGATGATATTGGTGGCGGGGATGCCAGTCGTGATGGTGGTGCGGATGCCCGTGGTGGTGGTGCCGGCGGTGGTGGGGGAGGAGGTGGTGGTGGTGATGGTGGTGGTGGAGGAGGTGGTGGAGGAGGTGGTGGTGGTGGTGATGATGGCAACAGTGATGAGGGAGGCACCATTTCGGCAGCAATAGCCACATTGGTAGGTAGGATGCTGGCCTTCATTGCCTACAGCAACCTCAGCAGCATATACATTACTTGTAGCTGTTGGACCATTCTCTGGCTGGGCTGCCGTATCCACATTGGCGTTTGCCAGTTCAGCAGGAGTAACAGGATTCGGTAGACCTGCTGTGCCATGCTGTGTGGAGGGCTGATGTCGCCCTGCAGCCATAATTGGTGTTTGGGAGTGGGTGATGATCTGCTGCATGTGGTCGGGAGGAGGCTCTGTATGCCGAGTGTGCATTCCGCGGTGGGTGAGCAATGGCCCAGTGCACCATACGAGGAAACCAATTCGAGAGCCGTGTGACATGAGTGGGTAGTCAGCACTGCCGGCCACGAACATATGTCGTCCAGCCTTTAGCCAGGACACTAGGAGGATGGCCCCTTAAAAGCACACGTCGTGTCAAGGAAGTTTGAAGTCGGTAGTATTATTACACATATGTTTGAACCTCGTTAGTTGTCCTGTAAGTACACCTGCAGGCTGATGAGCTGGGCCATTGGAGGATGCACTGGGATGTGTGTGGAAGGGGGGGGGTGGCGGCTCCCACCCGCAAATCAATCAATCAATCAACACAAAAAAGTCCGGAAAAAAAAAAAAGAAATATGGATTGATTGGTTGGTTGAAAGGGGGGGGGAGGCCGCGCCCCGCCCCAACCAGTCGATCCATCAATCAATCCATCAATAAACATCATAGTTATGGTGCACCTCCGTGCGCGGATTTGCGCACCGCACAGTGCACCGAAACGCACCACACTGGAAAAGTTAGGTCCAAAAAAAAAAAAAAGTAGGGTTTTGTAATTTCTTAGGGCGCCCAACTCCGCAAAAATGTTAAACTCACTGCGTGAGCTCCGAAACCGGCCTCGCCCCCAGCCCGATTTTTTTTTGGGGGGCAAGGGCTGCCAAATTTTGATTTCTGCAGGCCCTTCCCCCAAGAGTTTCAAAATGGCAAGCATAAAATAGGGCTCATTCCAACTTTTTTTTTTTGGCGGGGTATGGAAACTGGCCTTCCCCCTCCCTTCTGCAAATCCCACACAGTGGGGGGGTAAGTTCGCAACAAGGCGGTAGTCGCCTAATAACGACCTGCCCTGCGAAGCTTCGCAGAAGTCACAAGTTGCGCTTTCCATGGCCAGCCAGCCACCAATATATGCTGAAGATTGGCGTTCAGGTCTGCATGTCAGATGCCCATAGTTCTCTCTTTTTTTTTGTTTTTGTTTTCTTAGGAATACGTACAGTGTGGCCTGCTCCACTGCTCACAGCATGCACAAAAGACAGCATATGGCGGTGTATGGTTCCATGTTTTAGCAGACGATTCATTCTACTACTGTTATATACCATACTTGCAACCACACGAGCCACACATTCGTGAGGAGTTCCGTGTGGAGTTCCGTGCGGGGAGTGCCTGTGCAGAGTCGTGCAGGTTTTTCATTTTTATTATTTTTATTTTCAAGTTTTTGGGAGGGGGGACGGGGGCGTATCACAGGAAGATGGGGATATGGCGAGGAGCAGGGGATATGGAGAGGAGGAGGAGGATGTGGACGAGGAGGACGACGACAAGGAGGAGCAGAGATGGGGGAGGAGAAGAGATGTATGGAGGGAAAAGACGAAGGGCCGGGGGAGGAGGACGAGAGGGAGGAGGAGGAGACATGGATGGCGAGGAAGGGGAGGAGGCGAGGAAGGTAAGGAGACGAGGAGGCATTGGAGATGAGGAAGTACGAGGAGGAGACGAGGAAGATGAGGAAGGGCAGGAGAAGGACGAACAGGAGGAAGAGGACGAGTAAGAGGAGACAAAGGAGAAGGGACGAGGATACATGGAGGAAGAGGAAGGGGAGGAGGAGCAAAAAAGGTGAGGCAGCACTCCTGCAATTTTTTTTTTCATCCCACTTATATTTTTGGCAGGGGGCCTCGAATGCACCGTTTCGACCCCCGGCCATCTTTTTTTTTTTCGGAAGGGGGTGACGGGTCGTTCCCCGCACACGTCGTGCGCCGCACGGGATCGGTTGAACGCATGCGCCTCACGTCGGGAACCGCCCGCAAGAGGTGCACTTGCAAGTATGTTATATACATTTGGTAAGTGGTGGAGGGAGGCCCTGAGAATCACATGGAGACACGAACAGGGTCTAGCTGAATTAGCGACCCATAACTGCCGAGCTACAGCCCTGAACTTGAATCCACAGCATATATTGGTGGTCTGCCCCACCTCTTCCACAGAAGCAGTGGCTCTCAATAACTCCACATGTATCATAGGAGCCATCCGAGGTACCCGCAGAGGCCCTGGAATTAACATGAAGGGAACCAAAAACAGAACGGCAAAATCGGGGAATTCTCCGAATTTTCGCAACCGCCCTATCTTATGCAATCACACTCGTTCTCAAACACACTTTTCATGCATGTAAACAGCAACGCAGCATACTGGCGACATGCGCCCACTCAAAACTCAAAGATATGGCTTTCAGATACGAGTTCACTCTCAATTGGCTATGGCGACTTCAGCGCCCAAACATCTCACTGTTCACATACACTGGATCACCCTGGATATCCCACACGCATCACTCTAACACTCGAGCACAGACNTTTTTTTTTTTTTTTTTTTATCGGCCTCTTCTTCGCCTCTTGGCGATGGCCGCTCCTTCTTCCCCCTCAGTCTCTCCCCTTCTGTCCTTCTCCCTCCTACTTTGTCATTCCGTGGTACAGGCTCCGCGGCTATGGCCACTGTCTTTCTCCTTCGTGGCGCAGCAACTTCACAGGTAAGTGACAACCAAACTTGTATCGCTCATCTCTCTCTCTCTCTCTCTCTTGGTCTTCTTCTTCGTCGTGGTCTTCTTGCAGGTGCGCGGCGGCTTCCCCAACCTCAGGTCCGCTATGGCGGACTATCACCTTCAGCGGCCACCTCGGCTATGGCACATCAGGCCCTGCATACGAYGGCGCGCATGGAATAGCGKGTACCAGCTCCGATACCAATGCAATCAGACTCGTTCTCAAACACACTTTTCATGCATGTAAACAGCAACGCAGCATACTGGCGACATGCGCCCACTCAAAACTCAGAGATATGGCTTTCCGATACGAGTTCACTCTCAATTGGCTATGGCGACTTCAGCGCCCAAACATCTCACTGTTCACATACACTGGATCACCCTGGATATCCCACACACATCACTCTAACACTCGAGCACAGACACACACTCACTACTAACTACAGCTATGGCAGCTATGGCTGCCTCTAACCTATCGCTATGCTAACTCCTCATCTCTTGCCCACTGCGTCCTCCGGGCTCATCTGCAGACCACCTTGCACAAGTCGCTGTGGCAGCGCTTCTGCATGGCTCACGAAGGAATGAATGAATGGCTGGGCGCTGCCTCTTGAATTATACTTCAGAAACTCGTTGGTCTGCCCTTTGCCGTCGGCACTTGGTGCTCACAGTCCCCCTGTGGTACTTGCTGGACCGGACTGGGACTGACTGGACCTTCCGCTGACTGACTGTGGACTCACCGCTATCCTACCGACGTTGTACTGCTGTTGCACTGCGGTTTAGTCCACCACTTGCCTCACCACTTGACCACTTGCCTACCTTCTAGAAGGTCTACAGCTAAGCTTCCGGAACTCACTAAAACTCCTCCGCTATAGACCTACAGATCGAACCCCTGCTGCCTATGGACCTACGACAGGCCTACCAACTGCCTACGAATACACAGGTCACAGGTTCAATTCTCGGGGTCTACACAGATACTGTACATGGGTAGGGTGAGGTCTAGRGATCGAACCCTGGGTACTGCATCCGCTACTGCTAAAAGGTGAAAACCGTTTCACTCCCGCCGTCCTAAATTTGAGGTCCTCCGAGAAAATTTTAGTCCAAGACGGGACCTTTACCTTTCTTGTCACGCTCATAGGGTCTGACTATGTCGAGAGCAGTCTCTATAAGTTCTGCTTTCGTGAACCAGCGGTCGTCTTCCGGTTCCTGATAGGCAAACCGGACTTTATACTGTTTCTGGGGACGACCTCTACCTCCTGTCCTAAACACATCCTCTTCTACAATGCCCTCTATGTCATAGCTCCCATCCATATCCGGTGGGATCATGGATCTCCTGGAAGGGAACTGTTGACTAGTGACACACGGCAGCAGCTTTGAAGCATGGAACACAGGGTATGTGTGGAGGTGTGCTGGAATCTCAATGCTGTAGGACAGTCCATCCTCTCCGCCCTTGACTTCTAGAACTGGCCGCGGTCCTCTATATGCAGGCAGTAACTTCTGCGAGATGTTTTCTTCCGGTGCTAACTCTTTTGCTTTGACCCAGACTAAGTCGCCTACTTGAAACTGCGATGGGCGTCGATGCTTGTTAGCCTGTTCTATCATTCTGTGCTGGGCCTTCTGAAGGTTCTCAACAACAGTGGCTAACTCCTTTTCTTGCTGTATCGCAAACTCCCTGGTACCGGGCGGTAATCTGTGAATCTGATCCCGGTTCAGTCCTTCGAACGGTCTGCGTGGTCTAAAGGACTTGTGCAACTCATTGGGAGTGCGGCAGGTGGATAGATGCACGCTGTTGTTGTACGCACTAGSGACCTTGGGCAACATCTCATCCCAATTGATCTGATCTGGTCTAATATACATGCGCAGAACTTGCTGTAGGATCTTGTTCATCTGTTCTGTCTGACCGTTAGTCTCTGGGTGACGGCCGGACGACATTAACAACTTAGATCCGAAGACTCTCACGAGTTCTTGCCAGTTCTGGCTGGTGAAACGACTATCTCTATCACTAACTATTGACAATGGGATTCCATTCTCACTAACCCAGAAGTCAAAGAACTTCTATATTACTAAATCTGTACATGCCTCTGCAGGCAAAGGAACAAAAACTGCATACTTACTAAAACGGTCGACTATGACCATGACTTGGCTCTTACCATGTCTGCTCTTGACTTGCGTGTCCATGAAGTCTATGGACACTGTCTCCCGGCTGATCCGGAATAGGCAAGGGTCTGAGAAGACCTAGGGGCGCGCGTGTAGTAGATTTGTTTCGCTGGCATACTTTACAACTGCGGACATACTCTATGCAGTCGTTCTCCATCCCTGGCCATGTGTATGCACGCATCAGATTGGCTAACGTCTTTTGCCAACCGAAGTGTCCCTCAGTATCGTGACATTCCCYTAGAATTAGACTACGAACCTCTTCGCCATTGGGAACGCACAGGCGGTCAAACACATTAGTCTTCTCAAACAGCAACCCGTCTGTAGTAGGGTAATCTGGTTCTGTCTCTGGGGCCTCTCTAACTCTCTTTAGGAGGTCGTTATAGATAGGGTCCTGCGTATACGCTTGTTTCACTTTCTCCTGCAGGTCTCTCCCTATATCCAGATAATGTACTACGGATCCAAAGTAGTCTGATYTCCTACTTAGAGCATCCGCCACTACATTGTACTTGCCCTTCACTGGCTTGAGCTCAAAGTCGAATTGGTCCATCTCTGCGGCCCACCTGGTCAACTTAGGTGTCATCTTGGCCTGGGTCTTCAACCATCTAAGTGTTTCATTGTCCGAGTAGACTTTGAAGTGCCTCCCAAGCAGGTAGTGCTTCCCATGGTCTAAAGCCTGGGTCTTCAACCATCTAAGTGTTTCATGGTCCGAGTAGACTTTGAAGTGCCTCCCAAGCAGGTAGTGCTTCCCATGGTCTAAAGCCTGCCTGAGGGCGTAGAGTTCTCTTTCGTACGTGGAGGTAGCGACTTTCTCACAAGGCATCCTCGCGGACATGAACTCTACAGGTCTATAGCCATTGCCGTCATATTGTTGCAACGCGGCGCCTATCCCATACTGACTCGCGTCCGTGGTGACGACAAATGGCAAGGACGGGTCTGCAACCTTGAGGACAGGATACTCTATTAACGCGCGCTTTGACTTTTTGAACGCAGACGTACAGTCTTTATCCCATTGCCAGATTGTCTCTTTCTTCAACAACCTGCGCAGGGGAGCGGCGGTAGTGGAGAAGTTCCTCACGAACTTTCTGTAGTAGGTAGCTAAGCTTAGGAACGACCGCACCTCTGTCAATGTGCAGGGCGTCAACCAATCTCTGATCGCCGCGATCTTGCTGTCCTCTGGCTTAATGCCATCTCCGTCCAACACGTGGCCCAAGTATAAGACTTGCGTCTTGGCCCACTCGCACTTCTTCGCGTTGATCTTGAAGTTAGCCTCTAAGCTTCTCCAAGACCTGCCTCAGATGACCCTGGTGCTCCTGGAGGGTCTTACTAAAGACTAGGATATCATCTAAGTAGACTACTACAAATTTATTTAACCATGGTCTAAACAAGTCATTCATACAACGCTGAAAAGTAGCTGGCGCGTTGGTCAGTCCAAAGGGCATCACTATAAACTCATAATGCCCATATCTAGTCCGGAATGAAGTCTTGTACTGATCATCAGGATGGACTTCTATGTGATGATATCCGGACTTTAAGTCTATCTTAGAGAAATACTTACAACCCTGCACTCGATCTAAAAGATCGTCTATCCTAGGCAGCGGTTCAGCATTCTTCATTGTGATCGCATTCAAACCCCTATAGTCTATACACATACAAAGCTCTTCTTCCTTCTTGGGGACAAACAAAACGGGTGCTCCGAAAGGAGACGAACTGGGTCTGATCCAACCTTTCTCAAGGAGTTCGTCTAACTACTTGCGGAGCTCCTCTAACTCTCTAGGGGACATCCTGTAGACTGCACCCTTAGGAGTTCTACTGCCAGGCTCTATCTCTATCCTGTGCTGGATGGGTCGCGACACTACTYCTGTCGGYGACTCAGTCAAGTMTTTGAATTCTTCCAGCAGCTTGGCAATTGTTGGATCTGTGGAACTATCCTTTTCCTGGGCCTCAGTGACAGGTCTGACATATACTACAAAGACCTGGTCTTCTAACTGCTCCTTTACTAATCGCACGAATGCGGGAGCACTGAGACAGCAATGTGTCAAGGTGTTATCTACACCAGACACATGGAACAAGCGGGCAGTCTTAACCTCGCCTGAAGGGCTAGGGAGCCTACACTCATGCTCTCTCAAATGAAGTGTGGCCCCTGCTGCCTCTCCCCAATCCATTCCTAACACTAAATCGAAAGGTAGGTCATCCTGCACGAGGAGAGTCAAAGAATGGAGGACCTTCTCCACTTTTCCATTCTTCTCTAG
The DNA here is from genome assembly GCA_003427395.1 of Chara braunii. NCBI lineage: Eukaryota > Viridiplantae > Streptophyta > Charophyceae > Charales > Characeae > Chara > Chara braunii. Next base: position 2,433,886 of record BFEA01000052.1, read on the forward strand.
GCGAAAGTACGTCTGGACTCCCTCTACTTAGTCCTCAACGCGCATCGTGCGGTTGTCTGCGAGGACACTAACTATGGGGTCTACTAGTTTCTGGACCTTTAGTCCTATCCTCATCTTTTTCAGCGCCCTACGGCTAATGTAACTAAGGGTAGCCCCTGAGTCTATAAGGGCCCCTACTCTACTTCTGAACACCTCTACATCTACCAAAATCAGTTGTCCCTTACTCTCCCTTTTCATTTTGACCCAGGTTGGCATTCTCTCTTTTAACTCTTCTACCACACCTGTGAGGAACGTGCCTAAAGAGACGCTAACACAAGCAATCTCTGGACAGCTATCTAGGCACGGGCCTGCAACCTCTGCCATAGGCTCATGTGGGTTGGGAGTGTCTTGTTCGCGCGCGCTCACTTCTCCACATGATCTGGAAGTAGGGGCAGTTGCGACCCCTACTGGCGGCTGCCTTTTGACTGCTGAGCAGCCCAATGGGCCTGTCTATACTTTGGACAAAATTTGATAAAGTGGGCCAGGTCACCACAGAATACGCACTGACCCCGTTCCACGCGTTTCTACCATACGCGTTGGTCCGAGCCCAAATCTTCCCAGGGCCTACCCTGTGGCAAGCCTGGGTGCCAACCCCCTTAAGGTCCCTTCCACCTCCTCGCTGTGGGGACCGATTACCCTGGCAATTTAACGGGGGTCCTTGACCCCTACCTCCCGCTTGGCGGTTTCCCTGTCCGCCAACCCCCTGTGCGCCCGGTTTTTCGGCCTCCCATGGCCTGGCCCCTTTGGCCCTGGCCTCCTCTCCTACCTTGCGGCCTCCCTCCGGCCGCGACAGCAACGTAAGACCTCCCCTGCCCCACACTACTGCCATCATCTTCAAGGCCCCACTCAATCTGGTCATATGGGACCTCATCAGTACCACCTTTTTCTAATGTCAGGATCATGTGATCCTTGGCCTTGACTTGGCTTGAGATCGTACGATTCTTCCACTTCTTCCCCTTCTTTAAGTCCTTATACCAGGATCATGTGA
>BFEA01000052.1:2467126-2491630 GCA_003427395.1 Chara braunii
CCCCAGGCCTGAAGTCACAGAAAAAAAAAGACCCCGGATTTGGGGTCTACAGACCGACCGCGGAACAACCCCACAAAAAAAAATAAAAAATAAAATAAAAATTCTGGGCCCTTTTTTTTTACGACTGGGATACCCGGGCATGGGACCGGTAAGGTCGTGATGACCGGGTGACCGGCCGGTCATGGGAATCTTCCTAGCTCAGCCATGGATAGTGTTTTTTTTTTAAACACTCTGCCCCATTCCATCCACAATTTGTCTCAAACAATCCATGAAGCAAAAAAAGGTGTAGACAGGCAAGATAGTAGAAGATGCAAGGTTGGCCACATTGTGTGGTTAAGTGCCCAAACACTTGCGGAAGCCTAGCAAAATCATAAAGCACTCTGGCCACACATCCAAAACCATGTCCTCCACAAAATTGCCTTGGCTTCAATAACTTGAAAAGGATAGACATGGAGACATACACATGTTTGCCTCATAAACTCATCCTTGACAAATAACGGCTTTACCCGAATAGAACACCCGGTTATTGTTGCCGTATCTAGCCGGAATGCTGGCCCAAATACCGCTGTAAAGACCGGGCATTCTATTCGGGTGGAGACAGTAGCTGTTTCTAGCATACTTCACCATTCAAAATCACATTTCAACCACTGCGTTATCTTGCACATTCAATACGCACCCATCTTTAAGGTCCTTTTACCAGGACCTGCAGAGTTCCCGAGGCCATTCGGCACTGCTCCAGGTGTTGCTCCACCAGGATTACTACCCCCAGCAGACCCTGACAGCCCACCTCCAACAGTACCCCCCCCGCCAGTTGTCTCGGCAGCACCCTCCCTGTTCGATGATCCTCGACCAGTCCGTGATGAGCTTCCATTCCCTCCTCTCCCATCACCATCTCGAGCTGTCCATAAACCCTGACCCGCAATACAACACACCAACAGAACTCAGATATAAGGAACAATTCCCCTGCACTGATAATACCAAACGGCCAATTTTGCTAATCTGCGCTCTTCATTCATTCAATCCAGCAGTACAGGCGAATGCCCCAAAATAGTCCCAGGCCTTTAAGAGGCTAGCTTAACAAAACAACTGTGTTTGGAGTCTTTGTGGTCTAGTGGCACCAAACATCAGCTTAAGCCACGAGAAAAGCATAGAAGCCCGCTGCACAAACAGCAAACATGCAGGTCATAACGACAGTGGTAGAAAACGAGGAAAGGTAGAATATATTATTCGAATTGATTCTTTGGCATTAAATACGCCGTCATCACCGACATTTATCTGCCGTGTAACAGAAAACTGTACAATGTCAACAAGAACACGGAGCTCACCCAAACACACCACACAATGCCAAAAGGTTGGACCCCTGGAGAGGAAGGGCAAACAGACACAGGACTGCTGTAACCACTCACAGTTTCATCATCTTCTGTTCCAACGTCACTCAAGATAGCTGCCTCTGTTGCCAGAGGCTTTCCAGAGGCGACGTACTCTGATAAACCTGCCATATTGGACGGTGGAACAATGTCTTCAACCTGCACATTCACCTTCAAACAGAGATTCGCAAGCTTTCAGACTTTCACATTGGAAGGAAACAAGGAGAGGGTTCCTCAGCCAACGCCCCGTTCACATGTTGAAACAGGCAAACAAAAGGTGTCACACCAAATGTAGAAGGATTCAGGCAAAACAGTCTGCTCCTTTGCAAGCTACAAGTGTAAATATCGTATCATGCCAACACCCCTCTCATTTCGACTAGTTTTGAATCCATATTGCACGAGACTACCGGTAGCTCACAAAAATACAGACATCAAGATAAGAAACACTGATACTTAATGCAACCCTGCAGCCTTTGGGCTGAATTAACAGACGCATTCCCAGCAAGAACCAAAGGTTTCGTATACAGGCCTCGGAGCCAGGGTCCTCCAGTGAGACATACCCACCCAACGGGTGTTGGCCAGAGCCTTGCCTTTTCGGAGGAATCTGAAGCAACAAGCTAGGGTCCAGGGATAGCGTCAATCAAACATCAAGGTAACATTCCAGGTCTACAATAGGACATGCACCTGTGTCTGTGACAAGGGTCCACGGCAAAACTCTCCGATGTTTGCTGTCCTTCTGACAAGGCCGCACTTGGCAACGTCCAACGAGAAACCTATTCACACCAAAAGTTTGCCCTGGACTCCCTGGAGTTATTATTAGGAAGGGTTTCACGAGACACCGGCGGGGCTAGCTCAACGTACACAACAAACTAATGAAATACAGAGAGTTTCATGCGACACACGGATGTGGTCAGGTATCTGCAGAGTGTTCATTGCTGAGGAAAGTGTAAATTTGATGCCTTTCATCTTGATCTGTAACAAAGAATCTACGGTGCATGGAAAAGAATCTACGGTGCGTGGAGGCTCCCCACATACTTGTCAACCCTGACTCATTTGCACTTCTACAGCTCAGTATAAAAGCTTGCTGAGTTTTGCATTCTGAATCCGACCAAGTCTTTCTCATCTGCATACCATGTTCCATATTACCCTCTCCATGCTCTAATCACTATCATATGCATGCCTTCTCAGGGGACCTAAGCAGCCACTGCCCGACTGCCACATTTTGCGTCCTCCTCACTCTGATCGTTTGATATCTGGCAAAGCCCACGTAACGGAACACTATAGAGAAGTCTGACCTATCGACTCAGGAAGACGGAAAAAAAGAAGGAACACTGGAACCGAGAAAAACAACACGTGCATAGATGTAGAGACGAGTGAAGACGCCCGGCATGGGTATGGTTTCTAGTGAGGCAAGGGAGATACGGATTGAAACACTCGCACATGAACATGGGCAGATTGATCGCGTGGATATCATCCCATGGCTACATAGGATTGACAGATGGCAATGGATAACCATAGAGATCTGGTGGATGTCCAGCGGTGTCCGGCTGCAAGGAGGTTCTGAATGCAGTCTTGGGAGCTCAACTAGCCTTAGAGGGTGTCAATCAGGTCACCATGGGTCCACAAAGCCTGTAGCAGGTGAGGTGGGTAAAAGATTTCTGGAGCAAGACTAGGGTATGTGAAATGCCCAAGGAGTCCTTGGAGCTCTCAGTGCACTTGGAACTATGCGACTGTGGTCAGAGGCGAGGAGGAAAGTGCTCGGGAGAGGGCCTACATGGTGCCACCGGGATAAATCGATAGGTTGAACAGCGTGATCTAGGTAGGAATATCAATTTGGTTCAGAGGGATTCGGGTAGATTTCAATCGCCACACGATTCAAAGCGGAGTTGGAGATATTATTATTGCATGAGAATAGTTGGGCAGATGGAAGAACAGATGGATGGATAGAGAGACTCAGGGGTAGACAGACCAGAGAATGGGAGGCTGTGGTACATGGGTGGGAAGATGGACCGTAGGTGGGTGATTAGGCTGGCCAATAGACTGGCAGTGGGGGTACACACGGATGGAAAGCTGAAGGAGAAGGGTATCTAGGTCAAGATCGCTTTCCAAATTCCATTTGATTTCATAAACCCAAACTGATTGGCACCATCCAAGAAAGGACTTCATGATGGCTCCTTTAGTTAGACTATATGAGCAAATGGCTGAACCTAAATATGTTATTGCAATGGGGGCATGTACAATTACAGGAGGTCAGTTCTTGATAAGAAAAGAATAATAACCTTTTTGTAAGTGTCCACCACAAGACAGTCAGCCCTGTATCTAAAAATAAACAACGCAATTAGCCCGACCATAGCGGGGATCTTATCGATGCCCCTGGAGCAACCAAATTCCGGGAGACAAGATGCCTTTGCAGCTCTGGCTGTGTAGGTACGGAATGCACCCACCCCATCTTCTGAGGACTCCCAGAAGGACCCTAAGTTCATCACTAGAAAAAACATGGGCAAAATGGGTCCATGATCTGCACTTCTTCTAAAATTGATAAAAAAGGGACATCAGAACATTCTTCACTAGATGAACTCCACTGAAGTTCCTTGTTTATATTCGACCTTTCCCCACAATCACCCATCCCTCTCAGTTCCCCTCACCTCATCGGGGAATGCAACCAGCCATGGCATGTACATACCCATTCCTGCGCCACATATTACCCTTTCGCATCCCTTCGAGACTCATTCCACATATTACCCTTTCGCGTCCCTTCGAGACTCGTTCCCACTCACACTGCTCCTACACATCCTCCCCTTCCTCTCTGTGCATTGGACTCGCCGCTTTACACGTCGCATCTTCCTCACTGCCTTTCAGCGCCCATAAAAACACTGGTACAGATAGATCAAGACAAAGAGAGAGAGAGAGAGAGAGAGAGAGAGAGAGAGAGAGAGAGAGAGAGAGAGAGAGAGAGAGAGAGAGAGTTGCAACTCAACACAGCCAGCTTGAGAGGAAACCAAGGCGAAGAAGGCAATAGAATAAAGAACTGGACTAGACTGCACTCAACATATACGAAGATTCCATCAGCAATTGTGAATTTGTGGCATTGGCAATAGAGTCAGGTGAACTCCAGCAGGAACAAAACATTGTTCTGTCGAACTACTTACGTCAGAGTTAGCCATCGAGTTGTCAAAAATCAGCAGCTTTGCCTGGAAGTGATTGGCCAACGCCTTTACAAGAGTCTCCTGGTAAATTTCAGAACCTGCAAAACAGAGTCCCAGGAAGCTCCTCGTCACTGATCAAAATTGACGGACGGGACAAATCACCACAGCACTGTGCTCTGCCCACGTTGGCAGCCAACCCTTGGCACTGTTACTGGCACTTCTTTTATTCATGCAAAACCTTGGCAACGAAATGATCAACGAAATGAGCAAAAACTTTTCCTGCTTGTATCTGGATATGCCTATCCCCCAGAACAGCAACCATGGCTTAATTCCTCCCCCAGCAGCCAGCCGTAGGTAAGGATAACATCTCAGTTAGGAGCAATTGCACAAACTTTGAGGGACATGAACAGAGCTAGCATTGGCCTACAGAAAACAGGATCTATCTTTCGTTTTTTCACTTCACTTTCTCGTTTGGACGATCTGTTTTTTCCTACTTGTTTCGTTTTGTTTATTCTGCTTCCTCTATTGTGGACTTCGTTTCATTTGGTGAAAAAAAATTTTGGCGAAACTTTCAAGGCTACTTTAGAAGCAAGCAGTGAAAAAAACTTCTGGCGAAACTTTCAAGGCTACTTTGAAGCAAGCAGTGAATCTGTTCTTTCGGAATTACAACTCGTGAGTTCTCAAGACGGTCTATCGTCAGAGTTATAGAATCAACAGTTCTACACAAATGGCTGCAATTTGGACATCCCGACCAGTGTCCGTACAGTATGAGGACTGTGGTTCAGAATCTCTTCTCTCAATTTCACGTTTCGCTACCTACCTACCACTACTACTACTAAAGCTTTTATATAGGAGACCCACGCAAGCTACCTCTCACAATCAGGGGGATGCAGGTTTCCCCCTCCCCTAATCGGCGGTGGTCAGAGAGTAGGGTGGCGCCGCAGGTTGGGGGGGCTGGCTAATGCAAAGACCGAGCATTCAGTAGCTGTGCCTACGGTCTACTTTCCCCGTCCCCATCAAGTAGCAGCAGTGCCTATGGCCAGCAATCCCCCACACACCACACACAGACACACACACGTGTGATGGCCAAAGACCCTATACGTCCACAGGCATCCAGATTAAATCACAAAGGGTAAATGATATACTCTCAAAGACTATGATTTTTCAAGGACCCTAAAGGATCTGGAATAATTCCAGACTTCAGATAGAATCCCATATTTACATTTTCTAAATTTTTGAATTTTTTGAAGATATTCAAAAATTACGAGACAGGAAAAACAACTGTTGTCGTCCAGGAGCAGCCTGGACTGGCTCTCTCTGCCCAGGTACCACCCAGGTAGCACAAAACATTTCAACATTGAAAAAACAAATCTTCAAGTTCTGGAAAAACATATCTGGTGTAAAAATGCGATACAAACAACTTCAGGGTGAGGGTCTCCTTGAAATTCCTAAACTTTTTCACTACAAAGAAGTCGAAAACAACATTGAAAACAAGAGTTAAGATATACCCCTTCAGAACTCTTGGAGCCCTGTTTATACCCCTAAACCCTCCCAGGTGAGCCGTTACCTCATTTCAAGTTCAGGCTGGGCTCTGACTGCTCAGGACCTGTGGGAGGGTTCAGGCCTCCACCAGGGGCCACCCAAAAAAATCAGCCCAGCCCTAAGCAAAGGCTGAGGCAGAAAGTGGGTTTGCCAGCCTTGAGCGAAGGCTGGCATGAGGCCGTTGGTGAAGGAAAGTTGGGCAGAGCCCCTCCAACTTACCGGTAGACCCGGCCTCCAGATTAGCTGAAGAAGCTGGGTCCCTGATACTCAGTCTGGAAGAGCCCAGACCTAGCCCATGCAGTCGCAGCCAACAGGGAGAACAATAACAGAGGAGGTTGCAGCATTCCACACATTCGGAAGTACTGGCTGCCAGCAATAGCCTTGCGCGAGCACCAGCGACCTGTCCAGCGCTCACCCGAAGAAGGAGAGCAGCAGCCGTGGGTTAGCTGCTGCGCCAGCAGCAGCCACAGCTGTGCTGGGTGGAAGAAGGGTGGCACTGGAGCTGGGGCGAACAGAAGGGCTTGGCGATTGTCAAACAGCACACTCACAGTGGTCAGACTTTGCTGCATTGTTGGGAGAAAGGACAGTGGACAGAGACAGAAGAGAGGAGAGAGAGAGAGATAATAGGCTATATGAGTGGGCGAATAGCACAGCCCGCCACAGTGTGGTTGCACTGATGAGTGGAGGCGAGCAATCGGGCTTTCTTATCAAGGGACTTCAGTGTTGATGTCTTCTCAATTGGTGGTGTGTTCTCGGCTTTACGTTCAGCTCGTTCTGCTTTCTGTCTTTCGCTACTTGGAAAATTTGTGTTCACATCGATTGGTTCGTTACACCTGCACCATCCTCGCCTGAAGTCAGAACATTGTGTTCTTTATCCTTGCCCTGTTTTTGACCTGCCTGATTTTCCCTGCCAGGTGCCCCCTGCCCGCCGGTCAAGGAATGCCAGGGTGCTTGCCCAACATACAAAGGAAGAAACAATATCCTGTGCAGCAATGCAATCCAAGCACATCTGGGCTGAGGATTATTTCAAAATCCGCAATTATATTCTGTACGAGCAAAATTCAGACCTTCCCCTTGTCCATATCAGATCCGGCTGTCTGGATCTAGTCTAGCCCAGGGTCCTGATGGGGCCGGTGTCACAGTCTGCCGTAGGGCAGAAGACGTTGAAGTCTTTACTGTTCATTTGGGGACAGTCATAGACGCATCAGGCCAAGGTCCACACACACATGACTCAATTCTTCCTCAAACACAGACTTGACAATATTACAACCAGGGGAGTCTAGTCCGTCTTAAGGCACCTTCCATTCATAGCTCACCCTTTCGAGATGACCTCTGTTACAGCCGCATTGGCCTTCACTACCCAGCAAGGAATGGGCGTCATTTGCTGTGTGGTTGACAGCATGCAACACGGGCCAGAAAAGAAACACATGATCAAAGGAGTTGCTCATTATGCTGTTCACAAAGCTAATTATGATTTTGCGTATCAGAAGTTACCGGTCTGAGTTACCAGTCTGGGTGAAAAGTCTACACATTGACTGCTTCCGTCTGTCAAGGAATTTTCATGGTGCTACACAGAATTGTTCATGGCATAGGGTAGTACCATGACATTGCAATATTCAGTGTCACAAGCCATGATGACTAGTTACACAGTACTCAAGCCCTTTGGGCTTCCCACTCTGCAAGGTCTCATGCAGCACCATCCATGCTATCCAGCAACGAGTTCAAGGCTCACATACTCAAGGGCCATGTACTCACCTGTTGGCCCAGAGAGCAGTATCCTGGGGCTGATTGTTGGAAGGTAGACGGTGTACTTGACAAACTCTGCCCGCTTCAAGTGCACAAATGCTGATGTAATGAGAAGTATCTTTGTACTCTCGCTGCCACAACCACCAAATCACACAAAGAATGTTAGCCACATTGCTCAAGAAGACGTACCCTGACGTCCATGACTCTCTCCATGACTCTCTCTCTCTCTCTCTCTCTCTCTCTCTCTCTCTCTCTCTCTCTCTCTCACACACACACACACACACACACACACACACACACACACACACACACACACTCACACTGTGCTGGATTTCCAGAAAAGAAAACCTGCCCCCAAAAGAGAGAACCGCTATATACTAGAAAAACAGACACATACGAAACTCACAGAGATGGTACTTCGTGGTCTGGCTGAGAAGTATAAAGTGGCATGGGTGATACTACGTGGGTTGGGTGGTACCATGTGGACTGTGTGGTCTGGCTGTGGGGCACCAAAAAGGAAACAGCATACCGCCCAGCTCGCGTAGTACCATCCAGTCCAAATAGCATGACCTATAGTACCTTGCAGCCAGATCATCCAGTCTACATGGTATCACCCAACCAACAAAAGTATCACCCACGCCACATAATATACACTGGGTGGCTTTATGTGATCCCAGATGATACTGTGTGGGTTGCGCAGTACCATGTGGGCTGGCTGGTCTGGCCGCAGGGTACTACGTTGGATGGGTCAAAGTATTTGGAGTGCATGGGTACTCCGTGGGCTGGGTGATACAATGGACGCTAGATGGGTGATGCTAGTGGCATGGGTGATACTATTTGTTGGGTGGTACCATGTGGACTGCGTGGTCTGGCTGTGGGGAACGAAAAAGGAAAGAGCATACCGCCCAGCCCAAATAGTACCATCCAGTCCAAATAGCACGACCTACCCCACATAGTACCTTGCAGCCAGATCATCCAGTCTACATGGTATCACCAAACCCACAGTAGTATCACCCATGCCACATAATATATACTGGGTGGCTTTATGTGAGCCCAGGTGATACTATGTGGGTTGCGCAGTACCATGTGGGCTGGCCGGTCTGGCCGCAGAGTACTACGTTGGATGGGTCATAGTATTTGGAGTGCATGGGTACTCCGTGGGCTGGACACTAGATAAATGCTACGTGTGCTAGGTGGTACAATGTGGGAGATGTAGGTGATGCAATGTGGGCTTCACTTTAGGAACCCCTCCCGCTCCCCCAAAACAGGCACGCAGAGAACTTGCCACAGAGAGAGCAAACCCCAATTTACTTCATGTCAGAAGCCCTTTTCCCTGTGTATTGCAAATTCCAAAGGATTATAAACACAAAACGAGATGGGTTCGAGAGCATTTTAACGGAATTCAATGGCGAATACCAATCCAGCACAACACCTTGGCTTACCTCAAATAGTAAGGAAAATTGTCAAATGTGACATTGATGTCCTTTCCATGGACAATTGCCTTCATAAACTCATCCTTGTATGCTTGCCGTCTCGCTATTGCCAGGGCAGCTGCCATCAGTGCTGCCACGCCATCTCCTTCTCTTTCATTACCTCCTGCTGCTCCCTTGCCTGCCCCTCTACCTCCAGCAGTCCCCTCTGCATCTACCTCACCAATCGCACCTGCTGCTGCCTCTGTCATCACTGCCTCAGTTGATGTGTTGGGTCCCTCATCAGGTTGTAATAACCTGCCCTCTGCCATCATGTCAGCAACACCCTCACCCTCATCGACCTTTTTCTTTCCCACATCACGATCCCTCCCACTTCGCATTGGGCTTCCATTCCCACTTTTTGCACCATGCGATGAGCCCGATCTGTATCGACTGTGGTATCTTTTTGTCCCATGACCACCAGAAGTTGGGGTCCCGCTGGTGCGCCCATCACCTTCCTCATCGCCTGCCTCGGACATCATCGCATCACCTCCAAGGTCACTTGCTATGGTTGACCTTTTCCCTCCCTGCTCACATGGAACATCGTCATCCGCTCCTCCTTGAGATGATGACGTCGCCGCCCCGGCATTAACTCCTTTGAGCAACTCATCCCTCACATTGTCCATTGCTGCAAGCAGAGCTGGCGCTGTACTTTCTTCTTGCATAGCCTGCTCTGCAGCTGAAATGATGGCATCAGGAGAGAGGTCTGACATGCCTCCCGCTCCTGCACAAGGAGCTGCACCCCGCACTTCATCACTCGGCTGGAAAATCTGCAAATAACTCTTGGTCAAGGTGAAACCACCAGAGCCCAGACATGCATTACTCTTGGTTTTCCATGCGCCCTCACAAAAGGATTGAAACTGATATATTTCCGTACCTCCTCCTTCCTACGCCCCTCACTTTTGCTCCCAGAGAGTAGATTCATATACTCATATACATTGGTCCTCCCAATAGCATTCAACAACACGACACCATTTTCACACATATTGAAGGAACGGTCCATCGGTTCGTGTTAGCAGAAATTCACTTGGGCACTCAAAAGTTTTGTGGCACACTATACTTCCAAAGGATACAAAAGAGTAGTTCCTCCCCGCCGTGAAAATGAGTTCATCTCCGCCTCTCAATACCACTTTCGCATTCTTCTTCAGAACCTTGCGGTTCACCGAAAGGATCCCCATGCCTCCAAGGTTTTCCAGGACCACCGCGTTTTTCTGCCAATACCATGCGCCCATCAAAAAACATCAGAAAACTAAACCAGAGAAAAGGCTATAAACAAGTCAAGATCATTTCAACAACATAGTCAACAAACTCAACACCATCTTAGAGCAAACCCTCCAAACATTGTGTTTTTCTCCTAATCTCAGAGCAGCAATCAGTTTCCACCAGGCTTGAGAAATAACAGTGTTGCACACTTGATTTCTCCCACCCTTCAACAATATCTGGGACCACCAGCCGTTTTGATCTGGTAGGCTGAGTCCAAGCACACTACGTGTCAAGGACCATGTCACGACAATGTGACTTAACGATGCGTTAACGACCTCGTCACGACAACATTGCTAGGAAAGGTACTCGTGATTTAAAGCACCTCGCAATCCCAAATTATGACGACTTGCATGGGCATGCCCCCTTCCCAACCCCCAATCCACCTCCTCCTCACTGGTGGAGTGCTTGTTCCCTCGCACCGTTTTCTCCCCCTAATCATGGAGCACACCCTCCTACGCCTGCCGTTGCCCACCTCTTTCAACCGTCTTCTTTCACCACCCTTAACAACAACTACAAAACCCAATCTTGAAATGCCTTCCTCAGCCTCTACACTGGCACACTCACATGGCGGCAACTTTTTCTACCAAATGCCCTACCTCACCTCGCAATCCCAAATTATGACCACTTGCATGGGCATGCCCCCTTCCCAACCCCCAATCCACCTCCTCCTCACTGGTGGAGTGCTTGTTCCCTCGCACTGTTTTCTCCCCCTAATCATGGAGCACACCCTCCTACGCCTGCTGTTGCTCACCTCTTTCAACCGTCTTCTTTCACCACCCTTAACAACAACTACAAAACCCAATCTTGAAATGCCTTCCTCAGCCTCTACACTGGCACACTCACATGGCGGCAACTTTTTTCTACCAAATGCCGTACCTTCTCCTCAGGAATCACAGACATTTTTCCTGTCTGCATTATCAACCAACCACGACCAGCATTGAGGGTTGACCATGAGCACACATCACAACCCAAATGATACTCGACTGCGATTGATGGATTGCGTGGGTGGGGGCATGACGGTGGGCACTGGAGGCGGCGATGTGACAGTGCTTCATTTTGTTACTTCAACTACTCAGCACTTGACGAGCAGGTACAGGAGCGCTTCACTTTCTTCCTTGTGTTTTATTTTTTATTTACTCAAAAACACCTGACTCCATATCCATTCTGGGGTCCAACAATCCGGTCCCTTTCCGCCGGCAAGTCAAGAAGAAATACACAACCATACATAACCATGATAGGATTCCTTCCATTAAAGCTGAAGAACCCCTGGTCAGCATTGGTCACTACCCGAAGAGGACTGAAGAGGAGATTCACAGTCCGACAACTTTTCTTTCATTGGTTCCTCTTCGTTGCAGCTCTGCTGTGACTGCCAGATCGACATTGATCATTAAGAACCACAGATCGTCCAGATAGCTGAGGTTGTTCAATTGGTAAGAAACGAGTCTCCCCTCTATCAATCGCTTCCATGCCATCATGCTTAACATCGCTGTTCCATTCTGCGGCTGGCCAAGAGGCTCTAAGCATTTTGCCATCTACTATTGCAATTTTGCCTTGCAGCAACCACTCTTTCGAGAACTGATGATGGCCACATGGAATCAGAAAGAGTACACAAACTCCAAAACAGATCAGAAACGGTAGGAAGTGGAGTGCGATACGGAAAGGGAGCACGAGGCAAGAGCCGAGAGCAAAAAAGAGTAGGAGGGGAGGTCCAGAGAAGGTGGCCAAGAAGGTGCACGAGGAGGAGACCTGGACGAAAGATGAGAAAGTCGAACATTCCACGTGCCTCGCAGACCAGTGCCATAACAGCAACACAAAGAGACCGCGTGACAGAATGATATAGCCACCATCATGGGCGTTACCACCTGTTCCGAACAGCCATGCAACGAATATGAATAGATTTCAATAGCACGGACTAAGACATAGAACTGTCTTCATCATCTATGTTTAGTACACCCTAGTCTGTGCTAGTCAAATCTGCACCATCGAACAAACTGTAAATGAAGCCACATATCTGATGGCCACACGGAAAAGAAAAATACACTTCAGGGAATTCTGGAGCTCTCGTCCCAAAAGACTCAGAGAAATGGAGGCTGCATCATGTACACTCACCCAGAACCACAGCCGGCAAAGTGTTCCGGTAATGCTGTTTTCCCGCAGCTGTAAATTGCAACTTCGACTTCGCCCCACTGTGAAACAATACCCCGAAAGGGGTACATGAGGATGCTGAAGGTACACACGTAGACAAGAGAACCAAGTCAGCACGAGCTGCAGGTTTCACATGTCTATCCATGCACACACAAACCAAGCAGCCAGCGATGACCGACTGTCATAACAATCAAAATCTTCCTCCATTTAGTGCATGTCTATTGATGCGCACAAACCAGGCAGCCAGTCTTGACCGACTGTCATACCAATCAAAATCTTCCTCCAACTAGCATAACCCAGACAAAGCACCCCATAGACTCAGAGATGGGCTGCACGCGAGTGCAGAATTGCTGAACTGTGTTCAAAGACATGACAGCCATTCTGAGTTCTACTGAAAGAACCAGTTGCAACCATGCTCGTCATCAGCCTCTGCTCGGCCGAGTAACTGAACCTGCAACCACTCTGCTACAACCATCTAATCTTTGACTTGATATAACTTATACCACACAAATCAGTGGAACTAGAAAAGGGTACACATGGAAATGCACAAGCAAGTGGCAAGACATTCAGCTCTCCAATGCGGTTACATAATTCTGTTGCAGCATCAAGTTATCAACATTATCCCAGAAGATTTGAGAAACAAGTTACAAAGTTGCAGACCGAAATCAGCCGAAACTCGCCAGATATGCAACTACGTACAGCATTCTGATTGACATACAACACACCCACACTAGTACTTTTTGACTGTTCTTTGGACGTACTTACAGTCAGATACGTCCAAGGCAAGCCATTATTGCAGTCAGATGCAACCAGAGAAGTCCAAGTGTGAGTATGCTCTTACAATAAGCTATAATCAACTCCTGAAGCTCACAATATCATGACCATGTAACTCGTAAACAAAATAGCAATGTTGCCAAACAAACAGATAGAAGAAGAATCGTCAGAAGGGCTGACTAGTAGTGGAAGAAAATGGGGGTTGAAATCAGATGTAAAGCCGTTTGCTGGCTCTAGAGGTTTCTCCCAAGGAAAACTCATACCTTCTGCCAGATCTCGATGCCGCCTCCGCTCAGGTCTTATAATAGCTTAAGGTCCCAAGTGCAGGGGCAGACAAGCTAGGTCTTCTGAGGAGAACCTAACTACAAGGAGACCTAAGAATGAGAAGCATGGACAGGTCTCACGTTTGAAGCGGAGCAAGGCAGCCCCCATGAGACTGAAAAGAGGCATAAAAGATTGTGGAAGAAGGAACATGTGTGAGGCTTCACGCCTCGGTGGAGCCCACGAAGGTCGCCCATTAAAAATGAGCCCCAGCCCTAAGAAAAGTCCGTCTGCGAACCAGGTTTAGGCCAGTAGGAAGCAGGGACTGCCTATAAGGACCCAGACCTCGGCCTCCAGAAAGGCCAAAAAAGAAGAGGCTGACTAGAGCACCACCATCAGGGCACTGGCTCAATGCTCCAGCGCTGGTGGACCGTGCCTTGGCGTCAGGAAGAGAGTGTGCCACGGAGAGCTTTACAAGCCAGTGGCTTCCATTGCTGTCAGCACTGTGTAAGGAGAAGGGTGGCTGTGGGTTAGGGAGGTCGGGAAGAGCGGAACTGAAGGTACTTACCTGGTAATTTCTGTTGAGCGGACAAGTGGTCAGACTCTTCAGCATCATCTTTCGAGAGGATTGTTCACACAGAGAGAGGGGGAGCCATAGACCAGTGTGCATAGGTGGAGTGGGAGAATGATATAGGCGGACACATCATAGAAGGCTGCTACAGTACTGTCGTATTGATCATTGAAGGCGAGAGAAGTGGGTTTTCTTTTGTCAAAAGACCTCAGTGTTTGGTCTGCTTCTAAGTCGGGTGCTCTCGGCTTTTGCAAGTTTGCTATCAACTCTGCTCACTCATGCTTGGTCTTCTATGAGTTTTTGCATCTCAAAAATATTTTTTCACATTGGTTGGTTACTTGCACATGAGAAATTAATGGAATGCAGTGCGACAAAGCAGTTCTACAGCTCCCTTCCCAGTTGAAGAGAGGCATGCCAACTTACGAGGAAAAGATTAACAGATGCAAGCAGCATCGTACAACAATGATCAGTTCATGTTTGTCTAATTCTGTCATGATGACACTTCATGCCACCGCAGTGTGTCTGTGGATGGCTCTTCACAACCACGCGGGATTATTGCTGCATTAGTATATACAGAGATGAGACCATTCCATAGAAAGCCTTGCCCGGTCCGCTCCTTGTCTGAGGTGAACCAAGTCAGTGACAAGATAACTATGCTTTTTGTGTGCTCCATTGTGGTCCGTTCAAAGCAGGCTGAAGATATAAGCGTAACAGTACAGAGAAAAAGGTTATCTTAAAAAATGGTTTACAAAAGCAAATTCACAATTGGGTGGGGTGAAAAATGTCTACCAATGCAACTACAACACCTCACCTTGTGCAGACGGTTATGTACAGCTACCACAACCCCACATGCAGGAAACAGTTATAAGCAAGCTCCATCCCCGCATTCACCTTGACAAATCCCACAAGCGATCAATTTGCCTATGTTCATGGGGAAGAACGAAATTGCCTGACCACTCCTTTCCCCCCTTCTATTTGCACCGAATGGCACGACAGACAAGACCCCGGCTGTGATTGGCTAGAATCTCAGGGCCTACAGCCAATAGACGAATATCAGAAAGCCAGAGAAAGAAAAAGCCCAACGGCCCGATTGTCATTCACCAATTTTTTTTTCCCCTTCTCTTTTTTTTATCCATTCTTTTAAAAAGGGTGACAGCCTTGCGATATCATCATTTGCACTGACCGGCCCCATGTAATTCAGAATTATATTATTCTGATCACCTGGTTGCATCTGGATTCGATCTTGGGTCGTGTATTTCAACAGTTCATGGGTGTGCCAATTGAGCTGGGCCCATTCGTCATTTACCATTTTTTACATGCCAAAGATATCAAGGACAAATAACAGGCACACAATCCTTTTCTTGATTTTGCTCTTCCAGACTGACCTGAGAATATTGTGATGTCAATTGTCCCCAAACTTGTGGTGCAGCAGGAGCATTATTCTGCTGCTTCCCAAGCTTACAGAAAAATGCCAAGGTTTTCTGCAGAGGCTCCAGCATTTCAGCACCTGAACACATTCGAAACACACAAACATCATCATACACACGCGCACACACAATGGAGACACAGGCACACAGCGCGCACACAGGGACACAGCGCGCACACACGCACAATGCACATCAACGACCCCAAGCCAACACATGAATAAAGAGGACAAGAGATCCATCAGGAAACAAACGCAAAAACTAAAACTACCAGCTACTACGCTTGATAGACAGGCATTTGCAGTCGAGAGAAAGAATCATGTCTCGAATGCTCCAATGTCAACAGAAAGCACATGCAAATATTGGCATGCGGCTCCAACAAAGTGAATCCGTCCCCAGAGAATTTGCAGTTCGGTTCTACAAGAAGAAAGCGGGAATTGTCCACAAAATAAGCCCTCGTGTGAGAATTCCATAAGACAGCAAGTGAAACCCCAGGCCGTGTGTCAATGTCTTATATGAATTTGCACCACAGTTGTATATTCTCCAACTCACCAGTCACCATAGGAATGAGCTGGTTTGCTGAGATTGCCTGTTTGAGATAGAGTGAGGCCAGACAAGAAGTCCCATCCCACTTTCACCGACTCGTGCGATGAGGTTGAACCTGGACAGACTCATCCCAGGATGCATTTGACTATTGGATAACGACTCACCATGTCACCCAGAGTTAGCGATACCCCCAACCCGGCAACCTTAGCAGACTTTCGGTCCAAACCCCTGACAAGAAAATAACAGTAAGTCGGATAAACTGTCTCTGTGTTGTCACGTTCACTATATACACAACTCCATGACTGTGCCAGACTGTTTCTTTGGTCTTTCACCAACTCATTAGGAGGTTGAACTGCGATGGTCTGCCCAGGATGCATTTGACTTACGGACTCACCACGTGAGGATGTGCCAGACTGCTAAGGACTCACCACATGAGCCAGAGTAAACAATACCCCTGAGAAAACTGGTCGACGTTATTCACACCAACCCAGTAATCCTAGCAGACTGTCAATCGAGACCCCTGACACGAAATGCAGTACGTCCGAGAAGCAAGGCGTCATGTCCGCTACACAAAACTCCACTGGAAAAGCATTGACTGCGCCATACTGTTTTGTCAGACTTCCAGCAACTCGTGTGTCAAAAAAAAAAAAAAAAAAAAAAAAACTATTGCTCTCTCATTCCATCACAAATTGTCACAAACCATCCATAAAACAAAAGAAAACAGATAGGCAATATAGTAGAAGATGCAAGGTCGGCCACGATTGTGCGGTTAAACTGCCAGTACACGCCCCCAGCCATTGAAGAAAGTTTTTTATCGCACAAGCAAAACTCGGACGGGCCACACGGCATGGGGGCGCTGTTGAAAAACAAAATCTGCGACCTTTGAAGTGGTGCGGGTTGCATGCTGACACTCCCGGGCCTATGTATGGTGTACTGGTGCTTTAAGCGCCAAGTGCCCACACACCTGTGTGCTACCGAAGCGGCACACTTGCACCAATTCATATTTTTTTCAATCTATAAAAGGATGGAGGGCAAAAGGCAACATACTTAACAAACAACAAGTACACAGAACTCGAAAAATTAAAAATTTAGTCCCCACAACACAAAGGACTCCAACAAGAAAAAAGGACCACAACAATGGTCTAAAAAAGTTTCGAGGCCCTCTGAGTCGGCCCATAAAGCAACCATTGGTCGCACAGCTATTCATTCCATATTACCCATTCACGTCACCATCATCTCTATCACACCATGGATAGACTTCATGGGGTGGGGTGGGGTCCAACAAGAAATATGAACCACAACAATGGTCTAAAAAAGTTTCAAGAGCCTCTGAGCCCGCCCATAAAGCCACCATTGGTCGCACAGCTATTCATCCCAAACCACCCATTCACGTCACCGTCATCTCTATCACACCATGACTAGACTTGGGGGTGGGGTGGGGGGGGTTGCCTATGTGCACAGTGGACAAGGTGGAGAGACACTTTTCCACAGGCCAAGGGCAAGGTTGAGATCACTCTAACCTGGGTCCACAGTCCCATTGTTTGCTTCCACCGAGCCGACCACCTCAACAGCAGTGTCATCTTCCTGCACTGGTTCTGAACTACCAGCTGCATTGCCGCACTCTGGCAGACCTCCATCTCCTGAGGGCCCTGCCTGATCCCCGCACACTGATGCTAACTCTGTTGCATTCTTGTGATCATCCCGAACACCACCTTCCACTTCCATACCAGGTCCAGCCTCCCCGGCTGTTTCATCAACTGCTGACGGTGCATCAGCCAGTCTCTGCAAGAACTCCAACGGAATGCAATATGCAATGTCGCATGTCCGCAGTCAGAAAAGAACTCTAAACATCATCCACACACTCATCCATGGAGCAAACCATGGCACCATCATCCAATGGTTTCCTGTGTGTCAGCAGCACATATAAGACCAGAGCAGCAATCAGGTCTATTACTGGTAGATGAAAGAATCCAAAGGACGCTGACATGGGATAGCATCTCAACTCGGTATCCCCTCCCTCATTGCAACCCCAGAGCGCTCTGGAGAATTCTTGCATACTGTCTGACAGCCACTTTAGTAGACTGGACGAGTGCACGTGCAGCTGTTGTAGTGGAAATTTTGACACACAGTATTGAAGTGACTCAAGTCGGTGGAAGTGAGCATGAAAGGTTTAGGCTATCTGGATAAATGCTGCACTTTACGTTTATGATATTTCAGACTGCCAAAGGAGCAAATGAACGAAATGGTCACAAGCCTCTGCCGCAAATAAAACCCTCTGCTGCATACATTTGGACAAAATTGTTACGAAGGATTTTTTGAAAGGAGAGTTGTGTACCCACAGAAAAACGTAGAACAGTTCCCGTGCACCTGACCCAAAAGCTTTCCATCGGCGTAGCACCCCATGTACAGGGTGAGTCCCTACTCCGGAGAGAACGAGAACATACTCAAAAAACCGTGTATGCGTACATTTTCTTTTATCTTTTATTTTTAGTCACTTTTTTTTAGGTATAGGTACATAGGGGTTTTGGTGTCGTGCCCATCATTCCTTGGCAGTTCTGTGCTAAGAAATGACGCATAACAGCAACACATGAGACTGTAACACTCCTGCAACTTCCCATCAGCACCCACCAACCCCCACCCTCGACACCCACCAACCCCTACAGCTAACCTATGCTGCGGCATGACACACACGCACACGCGCAGAGTCACACACACACACACACACACACACACACACACACACACACACACACACACACACACGTACGTTCTGCTGCAACACCAAGGACACACACACAGCCACACACAGTCACACATGTTCTGCTGTAGCAATCTTTTTCTTGTGCAACACAACACACTTGTCCATTCAAACTGTCACGGAAGCACTGCTGGTTGCTTCTGAGGCCACTTCGGGTGTGACTTGATCAGGCAAAAGAGAGTACTCTACGATGCTGGGCGTCATGGCAAGTACTGTATGGTCGACGAAGAGATTCCATCTCCGAACTGATACAAGGAGATTCCATCTCCGACCCTAAAGCTCCCACCCGCTTTCCTAAAATCCTTGGCAGACCCCTCGTTGCCATTTATAGTAACCACAGATGTGGGCCGATGGGAACAGGGGTCGTGCTACAGAAAATTGATAGAGATGGGTATAAACCAGTGGAGTTCATGTCGAGACGGCTGCCCTCTGAGAAAGTAGCACCATCTACATATGAAAGAGAGTTTTCCACTACACGAGGCACTATACCTGTCTCTTATACACATCTAGATGTGTATAAGAGACAGCCACAGATGTGGGCCGATGGGAACAGGGGTCGTGCTACAGAAAATTGATAGAGATGGGTATAAACCAGTGGAGTTCATGTCGAGACGGCTGCCCTCTGAGAAAGTAGCACCATCTACATATGAAAGAGAGTTTTCCACTACACGAGGCACTATACACGAGGCCTTGGGCCTTGCTGCACCACTCACCAAATGCAAAAAAGACAAATTATGGTGGTGTATGCATCCATTTTTTAGCAGAAAATTCATTCTCATCTTCCACATTTGGCGAGTGGTGCAGTGAGGCCCATTATGTCCTCAGCTGACACTCCAAAATATATTCGGAACACGAAACACTGTTGATTGAAGGCGTGGGCTAAGATGTCCACTAAATTGGCTGGATGAGCCGAAGAAATAAACTATTTTGACTTCTGAGTTAAAACCAGTTGAAGACAAACGTAATCTTGTACTCGAAGTGATGTCTACGAGAGCCAACATCTCTTGAACAATTGTGACTTACCTCAACGCTTGGAAAGATTTGCACCAGCAACACATCAAGGCTGCATATATAATAAAGCAGCCAAGAACCCCATAAAGTGCCTCATTATAGAGTGACTGTTTTAGTGTATTCTTATTTCTTTCAGTGTTTTATAATTTTTTTACACTGAACAAAGGATAAAACCCAAACACAAAGACACATTGAAATCATTCGATTTCTCAGTCTTCTTAACTCCTCCACTGCGCCTCTCACGTACAAGGCTAGCCACGGTGATGAAGTTCAGCACGAGCTGCCCCCATCCCCGTATGCCATAACAGCCCACTTGCACACTGTGGGAAAGAGGCAGAGTAAAGGGAGAGGTGTTAAACACAAGGAAGAGATGAGCAGAAAAGAAAAACCGATAGGCGAAGGGAAGGCGACACAACTTCTTCTTTCTTTTACTGCATTCTTCTTTCTTTTACTGCATTCTTCTTTCCTTCACAGTTTTACAGTTTTGGTGAAGGCTCTACCACGTTCGCTTTTCAGCACACCTGCACTTCCTCCTTTACTTTTCATTCTCATTTTCACCCTTCTGACTATTTCTTTAAGGGTGTTAGGGTGCAGGGAACAAACAAAGTAAAAGGACACAAACTTCTTTCTCTTACTGCATTCTTCTTTCACTGTCTTGCAGTTTTAGTGAAGGGTCTCCCACTTTTGTACACTCTTTTCAGCACACCTGCACCTTTTTGTTAAGGTGCAAGGTAAGAGTAAGACCCTCACGACACATAGGACAACTATCATTAAGGATGCGGGCTATGGTAGCAGCCCTCCCGCCGATCTGTAGGACAAAGATGACTCAGGCAAGCAAGCTCGTCACAGCAGGAGCAAGGACGGGTAGCATCAACCATAACTCTGAAGCATTAGGTAGCATCAACCATACCTCTGAAGCATTTGTACACTCTTTTCAGCGCACCTGCACCTTTTTGTTAAGGTGCAAGGTACGTCTGAGTAAGACCCTCACGACAGACAAGGACAACTATCATAAAAGGGCGATGGTAGCAGCCCTCCCGCCGATCTATAGGGCAAAGACGATTCAGGCAAGCAACCTCGTCACAGCAGGAGCCAGGACGGCTAGCATCAACCATACCTCTGAAGCATGCACGGCAGAGGGCATGCGGGTTGAAGGCCATGACGATTGTGGGGCGTTCACCATCACAGTTAAGTGCACATTCGCTATAGAGCCCACAGGTACAGATGGGATATACTGCATCTGGATGTAGAGGATGTTCACAATCCGGATACAGGTGGCATCCCTGCAGACAGCGGGCCCGAAAAATAATATGGTTGTAGTGACGTCGACAAAGTCGATGCTTTACACAGCCAAGTGTAACTGTGTCAGTGGCCGCACAAAGAAGGAGGTCACAAAGGGTTAATACAGCATGTGGGGGAATAAAGACTGAAGCAGGCACGGTGACAGACACGGAAGAGGTATGCACGGAGACAGACACAGAGACAGGCAACAGACACAGACGGGCACGGAGACAGGTGCGGATAGGGTCAATAACCTGAAAGGAGACGGACACAGAAACAGGCACAAAGACAGGTCCGGAGGCAGGCACAGAGATGGGCGCAGAGGCAGACGCGGAAGTACACAAGGATATGGGGTCAATAACCAGGAACAGTTGCAGATTAGGGTAATTACGCACGATATCACACGTGGCAGTAATAGTTTGCACCATAGCACCGCCATTCCATAATTCCCAAGAACCAGAGGCACGGACAAGCACGGTGTAGTGGTCAGGAGTATGTAGAATTAGGCACAAACGTGCGAACAGTGGTCCGGGTCGCCACCCGAAAGGGTATGCTGCATATCAAGCTGGCGCCTTATCAATGCAGTCTCCAGAACAGAGACTGAATCCCCCACGTCAAGTGTAATTACTATCGTGTGCGGGATGCTGAGTTGGGTTATCACCATATAACTCCCGCTCCTGAGCATCAAGCTCGGAAGCAATGGCTAAGAAATCAGAGTGCGCATATGGTTGCCAGCGATAGGCTTGTAGGCAGATGTTAGTAGCAGCGAGGCCACACAGATTCGGTGGAGGGCACTCAGGCAGATTTTCCACAGAGTCCCCTACAGTCCCCTTGCCAAGTTCATCCTCAGATGGTCCCTCACCATCATCCCTCCTATTTTGTGCTTGTCGCACTGCAGGAAGGTCTGCAGTCGAAGAGCATCGTAGTCGTGGCACAGATGCTGGGGGCTGCAAAAGACGAGGACGGGATTTAAAGGAGGGCCGTGATGGGGAGAATGAATGGGTTCTTCTTCGTCCAAGAACAGAGATGGAGGAAAGGGGAGTAAGCTGAGGCTGGGGAGTAAGCCAAGGCCGGTGTCCAGGATGGCAAAGTAGGCGTTCCGCAGGGGCAGATGAGACCAACGGAGAATAAGATGACGAAGTCTGTGTGGACGAAGCAGTTTGTGGATCAGGAAGAGGGGTAACGGATGGAGACAAAACCAGGAGACAAAACCAGGGGACAAAACCAGGGGAGGTAGGAGCGGTGAAGATGTAGGTGGTGGTGGAGTAGTAGGAATGTGGGCGACAGACGGAGACAAGACCAGGGGAAATAAGGGCCGTGAAGAAGGGGGTGGTGAAGCCAGGGATGGCGAAGTGGTTGAAGCAGAGACATGGGGGGCAGTCACAGGTGAGACCCGAAGAGGGAACTCTGCAGGTGCCAATGCAGGCAGGGCCACGAATGCTATGGAGGAACACACCGAGACCAAAGGCGGCACAGCAGCCGCTGGTCGAGTTGCACCCGTGGAATCAATCCGTAGATGCAACCAAGTACGATGACCAAGAAGCTGTGAGCCTATAAGGGGCAGGCAGGGTCACAAACGGCATGGAAGGGGTTACTGAGACTGATGAGGACGCAGGTGCGACAGGCGCAGGTAATGAAGAAGAGGCTGTGACAGATGTGACAGGCGCACGTAATGAAGAAGAGGCTGTGACAGGGTGTAGTCCAGGAGCAGCGTGTAGATACACGAGAAAGTGGGTTGTGAATAGACCATCGAAGCATGCTGCGGAACCAGCTGGACAGGTGGGTCACGTGCGCAGGGTACCTGTGTTGACCTCTACGAGTATAGGAAGTCCATCCTTTCGCAAGAATTGCTGGAGAGTGCCCGTGAAAAAGCATGCGTGGAGTGAGCATGGCAGCTGCAATTTTGAAATCATACCAGTTGTTGCAGACATACTCGAACCTAATAAGCTGGCCTGTAAACACTCCCGCCGGCTGGTGTGCAGGGACGTTAGACGTAGCACTGGGATAACGAATAACAGGGAAATTCCATTCGGCTGCTTTGTCGAAGACACTCATACGCAGGGAACCGTCAGGGCGGACTTGGAGGCATGCAACCAAGTAGTCAATCCCCAAGTACCTCCACGTGTGCATAATATAGATTGTAGAACTTCAAATGGAGATAGAAACAGTAAAAAACTACACTTACTCTATATTTGGTCAAACATCTATTACATCAATCGACGGAGAGAATGGATTACCAAGTAAGGAGAGAATGGGATAACCGAGGTATATATTGTCACACTGTGAATCGAAGTGCAAAGGTGGGAAAGAAGGAAGGAAGGAAGGAAAGCTCCGCCTGTTCATCGCCTCTTACATACAAGGTCAGCCACGTGTGGATGACAGGTTGAGCGCTCGCTGCCCCCATCCCCGTGTGTCACAAGGACCCACTTGCACGCAGCCAAAAAGGCAAAGAGGTAAAGAAAAGGAGGAAAACAGACCTCACAGAGGCAAGGAGAGAGAAAAGGGTCCAATCAAAGAAAAGACGAAGGAAGAGGAAGGCCTATCAGTCAAACAAAGCAAATGACACATCCCACAGATAAACCAATTGCCACTGTCACAACAAAGTTCAACATATATATTTTTTTTCCTTGTTTTCTTTTTCCTTTTCTTCAGAAATTCGTACTTTGTTTCTTTTCTTTTTTCGTTTTTTCAATTTTTTCTTTCTTCTTTCTTCAACTCCACATCTGTTGGTAGTGTCGAAAGCTTTATCTGCCCTGCAATTAGCGTTGCTCCTGACCTGCTTGATACTATTGACCAGTCAGGAAGAGGAGACCCCACCCCAGCAGACAGGACAGGCACGCAGGGGAAAAAATTTCAATAAAACCGTGCCCAAGTCCACAGTCCGCTGGCTATTTCCGTGTTTTGATTCTTTTTTTTTTTCAGTTTGTTTGTTTCTTTTGGGTCCTTTTTTTTTTGCCCAAGCGATCACGTGTTATGTCCATTGCATCACCGTCATGCTCTTGGGGAAGATGAGTTCACGGGAAAGAAGACAGCATTGCAACCACATGCATATTCCTCAAGTCAAGGTGAAACTAAGGTAGTATACAGGTCACGTTATGGTCTAAGGTTATATTCAGGTCACGTTAAGGTCACATTACGATCACAACACGATTATATACAGGTCACGTTAAGGTCTAATGTTATATTCAGGTCATGTTAAG
>BFEA01000052.1:2518488-2539785 GCA_003427395.1 Chara braunii
TCTCTCTCTCTCTCTCTCTCTCACACACACACACACACACACACACATACACATACACACACACACGCACACACACACACACACACATGCAAACACACATGCACACACGCACAAAACACACGCACACACACACACCGTGACACACACATACACACAGTGGTGTACCAGGTACACCCGTTCACGACCCTCAGTGGTGCGTCAGACGCACCTTATGCATGGCCTGTTCCTGGCCTGGTCCTGGCTGTCGCCTCCACTAGCAAAAGGAGGGGGTGTGCCACTGGACTTTCCATTGGTTCACGTAGGCTCGAGACCCTGTTGTACAAAAGAGCACAGCAGACATGTGGTCGTGTTAACTGTCGGGCTCGCCCAGGGACGCGAAGGTAGAGGGACCGGTGCAATCTTTTCTATTGCGCGTCGAACTCCCCCTTGCCGAGTTATGGATTGTGTGCAAAGGCCGAGGTCACAATCAAAGCAAGAGAAAAAAAAAAAAAAAAAAAAAAAAAAAGCGAAAGAAAAAATTGAGCGTTGTGTTGTTCTTCGCCTGACTGGGACTGTAGGTTTAGTTTAGATTAATTTGATGGTTTCTGCTCATCATGACAGTGCGTTTTTCACGTCAATTTAATTCTCTTGTTCTAAGTTGATTGTTTTTTCAACCTTTTGTTCCCCTCTTGTCATCTCGTGGGGGAACGAACGGTTCTTTCTAAGTGTTAAATTCAATTGAGCGTCCTAGACCAGCCCGACCCTTTATAATTTCCTCCTGCTGAGGGCGAGATCTACTAGACCATGCGGTGTAAAACCTTAAAAGGGGGGCACCCGTGGCCGCTTTGGTAGGAAACCCATCATCTCCGCGGAGGGTCATGAGCCCCCTCCTCGCCATCGAACACCGATACCCATTAGTGGTAGTTCGAAGACTCTCTTTAAAGGAGAAAGATCGCTGGTCGGTATCCCATTATGGGACCACTGCGTGCCACACTAGCGTTCTTTTTCCATGCAAAGTTGAAACAAAATTAGTCTCGAAGAGTCGCACTCGGTTTATGACCGTTGAGAGCTAAGATCAATTTTGTTTGATTTTTTAATTTTAGTTGGTTATTAAATAAAGAAAGTATGAACTATAATATTTTCATAATTTAACTAGTGTTTTAAAAAGTATATTTTAGGTCACTCGTTTAGTACACCGGGATCGTGGTGGTTTACAAACTTATAAAAAAAAGGTAGTGGTAGTGATTAAGCCATTGTACTACTGGTTGAGACTAGTTTATGGGGACGCACACTGCTGCTACACTGTGCTACAAGTTGGGTTAGCGGTGTGGAGAATTAGGTTTCTCTGTAACTTACACGCGATGTGGGTGTAAAGTGGGTAGATAGCCACTGGGGGAGCTAGATATTGGCTAGTCCGAAAACACGCAGCTATGATGCACCTCAATGGTCTCCACTGCCATAGGCTGAGGCACTAGAAATTTTACTGGAGTTAGGAGCCTACGCGTGAAGAGGGTGTCATAGTGGACGTTTGTCTAAACTACTGCAAGTATGAGAGGCTAGCCAAGTTGAAGATCAACACCTATGGGGGTAAGGAACGAGAAATGAGGGAGGATGTGACGGTGCAAGGGGCAGTCACCGAGGCTCGAAACTGGGCCGAATGGAGGTGCAAAAGAGATGGGGCGTCTATAGCGCTGCAAGTCACCGTGAGTTACCATGAAGAGGAAACATTTTACTGGGACCACCGAGCGAGAACAACAGCAGCTCGATAGGGACTCTGGGCCAAAGTTCGAAAAGAGCGTTGCGAAAACCCAGTCCTGACATGGACTGGAGCAGTGGCGACGGGACCACGTGCCAGCGGAATCGGTGGAGGATGGCCCCGAAGCCAGTTCGTGACGAGAGGACTAAGGCTGACTAAGAGGCCACGGGGTAGTTACAGGGAGCGGTCTGCAGAGAGAGAGAGAGAGAGAGAGAGAGAGAGAGAGAGAGAGAGAGAGAGAGAGAGAGAGAGAGAGAGAGAGAGAGAGAGAGAGAGAGAGAGAGAGAGAGAGAACGAACGATCTAAAAAAAATACGAGTAAGAGAGAGGAGGATATTCGAGATCAGACCTTGCTCGAGACTCTCGCGAGCAATGTGCAAGCATGACATGGCTGCCACTTCATAGTGAGTATTGCTTGGCAAAAATTGTGGCGTTGAGCCGTACGGGATGGTTGTAGTCAAGGAAGACGGACACAACATACTAAGATACTAGTGGAGGAGAACTTTCTACCGGAGTTAGTCTTCAAGTATGCTAAGCTGGATAGTCGAGAGAGGGGTGTTTGTACTCTAAGGTTGATGTCACCCATTCTCTTGAGTGACTATCCGCCAACCTTCGTCTTGCATTTTTTCCCCTTTTCTTCTTCGCAGTAAAGTGCAGGCTGACTTGTGAAACACTTTTGAAGCAAGGTTTGGTTGCTTGCGTATGTCCCTAAGATAGGCTCATGGCGGCAAAACCGAGGCTAAGAGAAGTTGTAGGCGGTTATGGTACCAGTTACTACCTCCTATCTGTGCGTAGAGCAAGATTGCAAACAATAAGAGAGGAGTTGGTTTTGGGGTTGAGCAGTGCAACAATGTGACACAGGTAACGAGTTGTGCGCATCACAGAAAGAGAAGTCATACTTTCATAAATAAGTCATGCGTGATCTCCGTTGGTTGACGTCGCTAGTCCTCATGTTTGATCTAAACGTTGTCGAGCGCATCGACTCCCGCCTTTTTTGTAAAGGCGAGAGCCTTCTCGACTATGTCACGCAGAAGTTAAACGAAACAAAATCAAGAGATAATTCGGGAATGACGTAAAATAACTCTGCAAGCCGCCAAGACAGGTGAGGTCACGTCGTTCCTTCGCCGCTCTAGCCCGGTGCGCCAGTTGTACATCCCACGGTCCCCTACGGGGCACAATTCGCCTTCTGTAAGGGGCTATCACCACCCTTAGGTATGTATCCCTATTGAGCTACTGACCTACGTGCGAAAGCTTTTATATGCAATCACAGAGGTAGATCAACCTAGGGCTTTTGCTCGTTCGCGGTAGTATAGATACACTTGGTTAACGCCAAGTGGACCCGAGCGTCGTCCGTTCCTTAGGGCGTTGATCTCTTACGTATGAAGCGGACGCCGGTCGACTAGGACGGTCTCAACCAAGCGTGGGACCCAATATTAATTATAGTCCCTTAGACATATAGTCCAAAGAAAGTTATGATAACCATACATAATTATATCAAAAGGGATCGACCGTAGTCGATAGGAATATATATTCAATTTAAAATAATAGTTGAAAGAATTCAAATCATCATACGATACATCCAATAATACGATATCAAAATAAAATTTGACCACCCTCGGTCGAACTCGATAAAAAAAAATACACGACCGCCAACGAGGAGTTGGCTTTCGACAATAACCTCGATGCGATAAGGTAGTCGGTCTGCCTTAGTTTTGACTTGAAGAGACGCGTCGTAAAAGTTACTTATTTCACATACGGCCAACCTAAGATTAGCCACGCACACTTCTCTTCACACATTCTTAATCTTATTAGATTACATACTACTTTATGAATGATTCTTAATCAGGGGTATTGCTTGAAGTGTTGCATGTCTCTCCCTTTAGGAAGTGGTCTGGGGTACTCCTCCTCCTCGCCCGAGTACTAGACTCGGATCTCTGAAGTTGGGTCGTCTCTACCGAATCGGTAAAGTACCCCCTCGTAAAATGGTCCACTATGGGTCAATAACAAGGCCGACTTCTGAAGCAACGAACCCCCGCCCCAGATGCTCCATAAAGAAAGAGAATATGTCCACTGCGAGTAATTTCCAGTTATTCTCATTTCGCTTGAGTTCAGGGTAATTTTGGACGAAAATAATCAAAAGGATATAAAGAATAAAAATCATCTGAACATGTACATGTAAATAAGATCATTCGGGATAGAAAGGGTAAATCTTGGGAAAAGACTAAGTTCGTTTTACCTTACCTGCTTCAGTTGAAATCAGTTATTTTTATAACATCCACTGAATTAATTTGTTTCAAAACAACAAGTATTTTTGACAAGCAGATAAGTGATCGCTAGAAAAATATATTTTTTTTTCATCATCCCATGTAGACACAATCACCTCCTCTGCAAACATTATTCTACCTACCTGCACACCAAGCGAAGCAACAAGTTCAACTTCAAAAGAAAACAGTACAATCACATACTCGAGTCATACTTTTCCGTTCACATGCATAACTCACACAACTTTCCTCTGCCTTTTCTTTTGAACATTCAAAACAACAAGGTCCAGCAAAAGTGTGGGTCCACATACGTATGAAGGAAAGTTTGAGTCAATCAACTGACCTTGACTGAAGTTTGAATCGGCTCACTCAAGAAAGCCAAGTAATTTCCTCAAAAAGATCGGTCGTACAACTCACGACTTGTGATCATCTACTAAAGATGGTTCGCGTTCTCTTCAAGTGTCCAAATGAGTAGGGGCTGGGCCACAAAAACAACTCAAGCGAGATAGCCCTTCAGGACGTTGTTCCCACAAATGAGTTTTCACGTGGTCTCAATGCCCGGACCACATCCCCAAGAATAGTCCCAATCAATTATCCCAATGTAGTCCCAATTGCAGTTCCAAACGGCACCACATCCCCAAGAATAGTCCCAATCAATTGTCATTCCAACCGCCTCAAATCAACACGTTCGCTCACAATAGCCACACCAACGTGCATGTCCCATTCTCAAAATAAGTCCCACCTGGTCTCAAAATGGTCCCAGATTGTCCCAATGCAGTCCAATACCTTCGCTGCAATACCAAATGCTTCAAAACTCAAAACCGCTCGCACTGCTCGCAACTATAAATAAATAAATAAATAAATAAATAAAGGTGGTCCTGGCTGAAACCTCACATGCCCCAATAACCACTACCTCGTGGACTCACTTTGCACTCTCTTTACGAGGCCAATCCATGTACCATTGCTGCACGATCCCAATCGTGTACCAGTGTAAGCTCAACCTCTAGGCCACACTGGGATCCACCGTAACCGCCACGCACCACAAAAAAAATAACGGTGGACCACTGTTTGCCACGCCGTAAAAACCAGTGCCACCATCACCATGTGACACTCTCGCCTGGCCTCACACCAAGATAACGACTTCACTACGCCGTAAAATTTTACTAGCACTGCCCCTTAGAAAGAATGTCGTCAACGTGTTGCCAATCGGACAACACTTTTCTATACAAACAATGTCGATGGGGCCGCTAAATTCGGTAGCATAGTACCCACCGGATACACCGTCATTGTCGTGCTACTGATTGAGCAGCACCTTCCCCACTGACAGTGTTGCTGCTGATGTGCCAAAATAATGGCAGCACTTCTCTCTAAAAAAAAAGTGCCTCTGAATTAAAATTTTGGCAGCGTGTTCCCCGACGAACCCCTGCTGCACCATCCAACCCTGACGCAACCTCACCTCCAGAGCACTAGCACGAGGGTGGGGCAAAGAGCCTCCAGCCCTTGGCTATGGCTGCCCTGGCCTGTCCTCCTCCAACAGCGTCTCCCCTTATCCTGCAGACCTTCAGATCTTTACCAACAACACCTCCTCTGAGACTCAAAATGTCGCCGAATACGCCACGACCCCATCACTACCGCTGTGAAATAAAAGATCCTGCTGCACCGCACAAATATTTTGGCAGCACCTTCCCTCAAAATCAATGTGGTGCAACCTCCTCCCGCAATACGTCACTTACTACCATGCAGGCCGTCGGGCAGCATCATCCCATTGTGAGCTTCTTGCCTCACTCCCCGAGCTTGCCGTAGCCTTACGACTGCAGCTTACACACTGGCACAAACGCACAACACAAGCACAATGGTGGGGCAAGAAGCTCCCAGCCTTTTGCTATGGCTGCCTCTCTTCCATTTTTAACTCTCTGGGGCCTAGAAAAAAAAAAAAAAAATCCCCATTCCTCACGTGCCTCGGCCCCATGCCCGACTCGTTCCTCTTTTTAGCCTACTTAGGCCTTGAATCGTGCGGCTGCGCAACCGCCCGTTATTATTTTAAGTAGGATAAACCTAGTTTTTATAATTTCCATATTCGCGCCCCTCTGCGGCTTCGACAAATACCGCCATTACTCTCGGAGGAGGCAAGCGTTCGAACTAAAATTCGAAAAGTTTTAGTTTTTTGGTCGTAGGTTAATCTTAATGAACTTTTGGCAAACATCATTCTCATCAAGTCCCTCAATTCAACGAAAAAATATGAGAGTGTCCGACATTTGAAATCCTAGGTATTTGCCCCGACAACGTTACTCTACTTGTACTGAGGAGCAGATTTATTGGGACACCTGCGAGAGGTGTAACTGTAAAGAGTGGTCGATATCACCTTCACTATCATCTTGTTTCACAGGGCATTGACTTTGTAGTCGTCGTCACATTTATCCCCACTCTTTTGCGACTACTGCAAGTCCTTTTAGTGGAAAATGGTATACTTACGGGACTAAACACGGCTTAAAGAGATTGAGAGTTTAGGACCGTGAGGTGACTGTTGGAAAGTGTTTAAGAGTGGCACGCGTTGGCAATGAAAAAAGGGACACAAGATTATTTAAGGAATCAGTGATATGCGAGGAAGAACGAAGTAAGACTTCATACGAGTGAATGAGGTTTGAATCAGTGAGGGACAAGAAACAAGTAGGTGTGGGTTTTTAATTTCAATCTTGCACTATTGGTTTTATCATGTGATGCTTGAGTTGTTTCTGTTATTGATTCGACTCATATTGAATTTAGATGTGATTTTCAATCGACTAATAGTCGATCTTTTTCAATATAGTTATATTTGATGATGGTGCACAGGAAGGGGTCCGTTGTGCTTATGGCAAGGGGAGAGAGGTTGAGGAGTTTGTGCCACAAGGACAAAGGTATGGCCGGGGGCTCGGGCAAATGAGACTTATGGAATGTGACTAATGGTGGAGGAACCTCAAAGGTGGTAACCGTTGTATTAGGCGCAGGCAGTTGGGAAAGGGTAGCAAAGTATATAGGGAGAGGAAAGGGATTAGGTCGAGGTAAGTGAACCTAGATGATAGCTACAAGAAGAGTGGTAGAAGAAGAATGCGAGTGTGAAGCAAGTGAGGAGTGAGTTTGTTGTAGATCGAGGACTCAGACCGAGTCTGCACAATAGTGGTTTATAGGTTAGTCACTCGCCATGTTAGTGGGGTTTCAAGAGGAGGGGTAGGAGACTACACAAACAAGATGAAGAGGGAATCAGGGGATGAAAGATGAATGGTAATGTGGTTGTACTACCGCAACGGGACACATGGGGGCAATAGCACCAACAGGGGTGATTGAAATTACGTGGCTAGACGCGGGTATCTGGGCGACAGGCATGGGGCGTTGAACGAGAGTAGTCACGGAAGTGGCGTACCAGATGTGACGGTCTAGATCTCAAGAGCAGTTGTTACCATAGAGGAAAATCGTTGGGTTTGGCAGTATGCGAGGAGCAGTGGTGTCGACAATTATGAAGTGGGGGAAGTTGCCTCGGTAATATTTCCCTACCCCCTAAAGCATCAAAATGTGCTATGAAGGTAGGAAAGGTAAAAAAAGTAAACTAAACTTTCAAAATGCCACAAATGAAAATTTTCATAAAATGAATAAATAGATTTGTCAATACTTTGCTACTCCCACGGGGTTGAAATGTGCCAATAAGAAAACGACTAAGTAAAAATTATAATTTACGCCCCCACGTAGTCAAAATATGTTATAAAACTAAGTAAAAAAAAAAAACAAACATATAGTTACCCTCATGGAATCGAAATGTGCACCGACAATAAGATGGCTAAGTCCAATGAAAGTTTGCATGATTGGAAAAAAAAAAAAGTAAACAAGAAGAGAACAATAAGATCTTTTTGAATGTTTGGGAAGAAAAAAATAAAATAAAGCAAATCGAAAAATAAGATAAGGAGTAATAAAAAAACTCAAAGTAGGGGCGATGAGCGATGAAAAGGTGATCAGAAATAAGAAAGATGAAAAAAAAAAAACTACAAGGAAGGAATAATAGACATGATAAGGGTTGAGTTAGGGKGGAAGAGATAGAGAGAGAAGTGAGAAAAATAAGGACAAGAGAGTGAGACTAAAGAGAATGTTTGAGGAGGGAAAGGGGGAAGATGAGGAGGATAAGGTGGAAAAGGTTGAAAAAATAATAATAGATAGTAAAACATAAATAAGAACGAAAAGGGGGAGTAGGAGAAATGCAGTCAGTGGGAGCGAAAACCGATACCCAACTCTTAGGCAGTTAAGAGTGGCAAATAACTACCAAGATCCTATGAATCTTGGTCATGGAGAAACTATTTTGAAAAAAGAGTGTTTGATCTGTTGCAAAAACACGAGGAAGGCGATGAGATCTGATCAAATTGACCATATTTGTGAAAAAGGGCAAAAGTTGTGACTGTTATCTTCATCAACCACCCTTTTGTACTGTAGCGCAGCCTTTGTCCAACAAGGTATTCAAACTACTGCAAAACTGTTAATGCAACGATTGGATTTGATCCTATCAATCAAATTTGCAACATAGCTTGATTGGTGGATGAGATTTTGATCAACCAGCATAAAAAGACGTGTAGCACAACCGTCTAGCCTAGGGGGTTTTCAAGATCCTCAAAAATTGACATATGGCTCTCTTGATTGCCATGCGTGCAACAATGGCACTCACAAGGGCGGGGGAGGGGTGAAGGGGCACAACAACATGATACTTGGGGGGGGGGAGGGGGGGAGGGGTAACATAGCACCACACTTACTTCTAGCACCACACTTACTTCTACTGTGCACCCTGCTGCTGTACGCAGGAGGGGGTTGAGGAAAGTAGCAAGCATGACAGCTCTTGATAGGTTTGTTGCTACATAAAGATACAATATGGGCAGTATACTACTAAGGCACAAACCACACACGCTCATGTTACGCAACCACCAAAGTTCAAACCTTGGCAACAAAGTGAATCCCAAATTTTTCTCATATCAACTTGAAGATAAATTGAGGAGCGGGGTAGGGTGGATGTGTACGTGCTCGCGGTGGCCTTAGCCTCGGCGCTTACGAGTATTCGGTTGTTTACCTTTTTTTTTTTTTTTTTTTTTTTTTTTAACACACAGAAGGTTGTCCACGTGTCAACTTTTATGCTGGAACCGTTGCAGAATCACGTGATCTAACCATGATGGAGTCTGAAAAATGTGCCCGTCGGGATTGCCCTAGCGTTAGGTTTGCTGCAGCGACACCGAGTGGAATAGAGGAAAGTGTTGGGAGAGGTGTCACGGGCGTGATGGGGCCAATTTATGGCTCGGGGGGCGATGACCACTATTCCTCCTGGTTGCTTACTGCAAGACGAGTGGACGGGCAAGAATCTTGCCCACTTCTAACGCTTTTATACCAGTGTAACAGAGACTGTCTAGACAATAAATCTCGTAAATGTGGAGAAGGAAGGATAAAAAACTTGGATATGGAAATGACGTTGAAAAGACAGAAAAAAAATACCACTAAGAACTCACATTGCACATACTCCAAAAATGCCCAATGAAAAATGAATTGGAAAAGAGAGTGCAGGTTAGGGTATACGCCCAGCGGGCTGACTTGGTCTCACAGTCCTACGTAGGTTAAGGTATATGTCCATGAGACTAGCTGGAGTAACTGTACGGAACGGAATGAACATGCATCCTATGAGATCAAGCCTATGAAATCAAGCCGATGATCTGGTCCTACTGACCGAACCAATGGAAAAACCAAACGCCCTCAGCTATAAGCCTCAAAAAAAAAGTTCGATGCACTCAAGTAACATTTTGTTTTTTTTTTCTTGCTAGTTAAGACCATGAATGAGGCAGAATAAAAAAATAGATAATTGGGATCCAAGTCAGCGTCTGTCATCATCAAGATTAAACATATATATGAGTTCAATGGAAGAATTGCATTTAACCTCATCGCGAATAACTATATCATGACCATGACAACAAATATGAACTTGAAGGTAAAATGAATTTTCAGCATTTAAAGCATTAGTAAGCAACAATAACAAGGTGACAAGGAATCACTTAAGGGTGCAGAGTCATGCAAAATCATGGGTGAAATTCAACCATTGCCCTAACAAAAGTAAAACTTGTTAATTATTGATAAACTCTTTTTCAAATTAAAGGTGCTTAACTTTATCAAATGTCTTATTTTTCGAGTCTTATCCAAAGAGCTCCCTCCCAAATTAAATTTGATTGAATCAATCAATCATGTTCCTTCACCATTTCTCAAAATGAATATTTAACATTGGGTAATAAACATTATTTTGTTCCATAATATCGTCCCTATTAGATGAAACACATTGATCACCTTGTCTGTAGTGCTTCAAGTGCAAAACCAAAAACCACCTCCTTAAGGTTAAGGTTTATCCACCTCTCATTGACTCTCAATTGAAAGTCGCAAAACTTTATTTACTCGTGCTTGCAAAAAGACCACCTCGGGATTAGGTTCTTCCATGGAATGAGATTCCAATAAACCCCAGTGCTTGGTGAGTATATTGACATGATAATCAAAGAGTATGACCATGAAGAGCAAGAAAAATGTAAGAAGAGGAGAAGGAAATAAAAAGAGGTTGAAGGTGATAAAAGAAACTCAGTGGGAGACACCAAAATAACAAACCTTGTCAAGATAGTGGGTGGTTGAGGCAAACAAGATGCAAAAAATCACATATAGTAATTGGTAGGCCATATCACCCTCCAATGATAAAACAATATAGGGAGATATTGAAAAAAGAGGAAGAAAGATAAATATATAATAAGTACACAAGAGCGCGTGGAGCTGCACAAAAAAAGGTGAAACAACATTTGTAACAATCTATATAAACGTGAAGATATCTTCTAGATAGTCCTCTCATTAACACCGTGATGCACAAAGTAGTTTGCAATAGACATGAGGAGACATGTATGAGATAAATAACATATGAAAGTTTTTTCGTGTTATAGACATGAGGAGACATGTATGAGATAAATAACATATGAAATTTTTTTCGTGTTATGGATTTCCACCATTCTAATATGGTTGATAATCAGGAAAAGTGAAAGGGGGACGAGTTGTTGACAACTTTATATAGGGAATAAAATAGTCGATTACCCAACCCTTCTCTGTTTCTATTTACATGAGGGGTAATAGTAGGAGGGGATCAACTTCTTCTTACTTGACATAAGGTTTGACCAACACAGATTTACGGAGGAGGGGGTTGAAATAGAGTGAACATACACATGCACGATATAGTTTTAATGTTGAACTCGAAGTATATCAACTTATTAATCTAATTTGAAATATTTGTATTTTGCATACTTTTGCTATTATATGATGTTTATGTATATCATTTTCAATAAGTTTAGGAACACTGATTATTTCTCGCTATCTAGATACCAATTAAAATTATGCTATGAAGATTCCTTAAAGAGTAGCACTACCAACACTCAAAGTAAGTGTCAAACTCACACTCCAATGGTCTGAAACAGAGTACAGGACAAGATGTTGCACCATTGTGTGACACTTCTACATATATCATTCATCAACAACTAAACAATTAGGTTGGTCTTAGAGGTATTTATGGATTCAGTTGTTACCAAAATGATACCAGTAAAAATATCTACACATGCAATAAGTCAGTACTTGGAAGATATTGTTAAAAATGTTTATGTATGGAATAAGCCAGTACCAAGAGAGTATCGGTAAAAATATAAAAGGTACAAAAATATAAAATATGTTGTTTTTTTATTAAAAGTGTCTTATACCCAACCTAGGTCCAAATATCAAAATCTTGTTAAATTTGTAACATGAGGAGTCAGAGACGCGTATTAACCCTACTCCATAGGTTGAAGAAGATGATAATATGTATAGGAGTTTGAATGATATGATATGTTAAACCTTCCCTTCATTCCATTGAATGATATGATATGTTAAACCTTCCCTTCATTCCAATCCTCGAGTCAGTTGTCAAAACTACTGAAGTATGAAATGATAGTTTGAATTGAGACCTCCATGTCAAGAAAAACACTCGGTTTCTTCATCATCCAACTCACTGAAGGTATATTTTCTCGACATATAAAGGTAACACTAGTTGCAAATGCTTCCTATTAGGCAGTACTGATTCTCTTCGATCTACTCTCCTTAGTCCATGCAAATAGTAGTATGACCTTAGACTTTGAATATATATTGTACGTCACGACATAAACCTGAGAGCTAATAAGATGCGTCCTTTTGATTTTATAGAAAATGTAATGTAATTGTACTGCTAAAAATGGGAAACAATAACAAAATTATTCTTAGATTTTTTTTTTTAAAATGAAAGATTCTACAAACTTAAAAAAAAAAAAAACAATTAAGAATCAAAAATAGTTTTTGTCAAATGATCGTAGTTGATAGTTTCACACTTGGAATAGTGAAATAAAACTTAAAATATATATACTCAAGTAGGAAAGTCTCCCGAACTATCAATTTTTTCTTAAACTGTTACTTACTTGCACTCAAACACAACAAGGTCACCAACCATAAAGTGAGAGAGGGGTCGACACATACCCAAATCCTTCATACAACCCTAATACTTAACCTTTTTGCAAGCATCGCTCTTTGTGCATCCACATAAAAGGCTTAAGGATGCTTCAAGCTTTTAACATTTTAAATTATGCATAAACAATTTTGTTTATAATTCAAAACTATTGTTTTCATGCTTAACTATATTGCAAAACTTATTCTGAAGTTGTTCGTTAATTTTCATCAACTCCCATAACTCAAAAATCACCCTATACCAATAAACTCATCCGCAATGTATTCAGTCTCATATAGTAGCTAAAACAGAAAGTCAATACATGAATGTTAACATTTACCATAAATAAACCCTTTTATATTAGTTTTATGTATGAACCTTCAATTTTATTTTTGTACAATACCCTTCAACATTTAGTGACAGTCGTGGTCTCATCTCTTAACCTCCCACGCATTTGGTCTCATACGTCCTCTACAAGAGAAAGTCAAAACCCCATCCATTTATGGCAATCGACCTCAAAGCCACATTCAGGCAAAGACTAACTATATGAAGTGCAAACTCGCTTGTTCTCAAATAATGACAAATTGAATAATTTATTCATTTTATTTGTTGGGCAAACCATCCAGGATAATGATAAAACATATTCACAAACAAAGGATATATATATTTTTTAATATTAAAATTTCTAAATAGATTACGAACGGAGTCAACAGTACTATGGACAAACACCTCGTCCCTAAAATTGTAGCCTTGCACAAATCTGCACCTTCTTCGTTCAGAGTAATACATTATCGTATCTAACTCAAGGTCGATCGTCCTTCGAAGTAACGTCGTGCATTCCCAGAATATATTTGCATTAAGCTTCGTCTTCAATGTATATGTATATATATAAGCCAATGTAGTCTCACGAACGAATAAGAGTTTAGTCAAAAGACTATCCGCTTCATGTACTACTGATGAACGTGCATGAGAAGTCGCCCTCCAAGTACATTGAATATCAATCAAATCTCTATAAAAACCACTATTTTATAACCACATAAAGAAGGATCATCTTTAGTGTATATACGTATGCCTATGTAGTCGACTAATGAATAGCAGTTAAGTCCAAAAACGATCCCCTTCATGTACTAGTGGTGAACATGCATGACAAGTCGTCCTCCAATAATATCAATAAAATCTCTACGAAGATCATTACTTTATAACCACATAAAGAATGAGCAAAGTGAGAACGACATAGACAAACAAAAATGTATGTCTTCCATAGTCACCTAATATACATCTAGCAACCAAACTCACTGTATAAATGCTAACGCTAAGGACCTCTACACTACTCGTAACCTTGGGTTGTCTCATTGTTACCTAGAGTGCAACTCTGGGGTTTGCAACCCATCCAATGGTAGAGGTCATCGTCTGCAGGTAGTACATAGTATGTAAAGTTATCTCATATTGAAACTATAACTGCTCAACCTTGACTTTAAAGTCACCAAGTGGAACTTTCTTCCTAGGTTGTCTTTGTCACTTGGCTTACTTACAATAAGCTCGACATGGTTTAACTAGTAATAAAATTATTTTACAAGAGGCATATCAAGTACGCAGTTTTTTCACAAAAACCTTCATCTCAACGTTTGTTACTTAACATTTGAAATGAAAACGACTTTGCATTTAGACACTCTCAAATAAATACAACAATCCCTTGGTTGTGTTAACTCGAAACCGCATTTATTGCTGATGAAGATCACTTAATGGCAGAGTGACCCTATATTCATTAGAAATATAAACAAGGGTTGGAAATAGATAACTATCCGTGATCAGGCGAGACGATTTGTTTCATCTCAATATGTGTTCAATACATGATCCTTAAAAGGTTAATTTTTCATTGTAAACACTTCGAAGAGCGTTCTAATACATCACTTCTCAATTACAATATATTGTCTGACCTCGAAGATACAACTTACTGATAAACTCAACTTAAATTATGTTTTTAATATTCAATAACAGCCAAAAGATTGACCAACGTAACATCGGCCGCATTAATGGGGGAATCATATTTCAACATCAAAGAGTTGTATACTAATATTAATTTAGTTTGCGAAATAAAAAGGTCCACAAGGCGATGAGCTTACGATATCATTCAGTTGATCGGCCCCATAAAATTCAAAACGATTATATTCCATTCATTTACATCAAGCAAGACTCAAATTTATGAATGTTTTTTAAAAAAATTTATATTAAGAAAAACAAACTACTGCAGGTATATAGTATATCGAATTTATTTATATAGAAAATCTATAAGTGTTTTATCCAACATCAACACGTGCACCAGGGAAACACTTGTGTGTCAAACATCAACAAGGTTGATAATTTGTATTTAAAGGAGTTATAGAAGAAACTAAGTTCACATAAATTTAAATTGTGGACTGCTCGTATATGAAAATAATAATTTTGGTGCGCAACCTTAGTGTCTGGATTTGGATTCAACGAAAGGTTCGCATTAAATAATTTAACACGTGTTAAATCTTCATTAAATTTGCGTTGAACTTCCAATTTGACGTATATCAACGCCACCCCCAGAAACGTTTTTCATCAACAAATAATGAAAAAAAAAAAAAAAAAAGATTATGGATCTTTTTTAGATGTAAAATTATAAATTGTTATTTTTTTTCGTTTTTAAATATGTTTAAAAAAAAACAGAAACAGAAACAGAAAAAAAAAAACGAAAAATAAAAATAAAATCTTCTTTTCACAAGGATTTTTTCAAGGAAAAATAACGATCGTTTCGAGATCTACAATCCCATGACTTTCATTTCCTTTCTGAACCTTTAAATATATTTTAACTAGTTGAAATGCATTAAAAAAATGTGAAATGGGTCATGTGTGTGTGTTTTCTTTGTGCGTTTGTGTGTGTGTAGGTTCCCGTACAGGTGCATGCACATACACACACACACACACGGCACAGACACATACACACGGAACGAGGGGGGGGGGGGGTATTTAAAGGAGGTAGGGGTTGTTTTGGGGGAGGGGGGAGAATTTTTTGTTTTCTCAATTCAATCGTGCAAGGGTGTTGGGCTATGTATCTGAACCGCTGCAGACCCAATCCGTTGAAAAACAAATAGCGGGAGCCCCCCAATTTTCGATTTAACGAGAATTTATCGGACGTAAGGGGAATTCAACGACTTTTAATGATAATTTAACTTTCCCTCGACCCGTTAAGATGATATAGTGGGGAGTTATTTAAAGGGGGTATGGGGTGTGTTGGGGGGGGTATTGTTTTTTCAGTTTAATCGTGCAGTCGTACTGAGCTACGTATCCGAACCCCGACAAACCCAATCTGTTGAAAAGGAAATGACGAGAGCCCCCCCATGTTTGATTTAACGGGAATTTCGGGGGTAGGGGGAATTAAACGACTTTTAATGGCAATTTAACTTCCCCCGCCCCTCGTTAAAATGACACATTGTGCAAAGGTGTCGCGCGGTCAGTAAGATTCATAATAGAAAGAGATCTCAATTTGTCATCCCATCGTTGTTAAGACATATTTACCCGCACGTGATTTGGAGAGGGAAAGGGGTCTATTGCATCCAAAAAAAAAATTATAATCTTACCCTCGTTGACCTACAATATTATGACCCAAAACTCTTGAGTGTGTTCCTAAACCACTTCTGCAAATGAATCTTAAAGTTTCACTTTTCCATCAACATTAGTTCCACTCTTTTTACTGTGAGCAACACCTGTTAGGAGATGAAAGTTAAGTAATGATCATTCTAAAAAGTTAAGTAATGGTTATTTTAAGAAGTGACAAAAGGAGCATTTAAAGGGTACTAGCATCCATCCATTCATCTATCCATCCATGCATCACATCCATTCCATCCATCTCATCCATCTCATCCATCCATATCGTTCAACCCTTCATCCATCCCTTCATCCACCCCTTCATCCATCCCTCCACCCATCCCTCCCCTCAATCCCTCCTTTTCATCCCTCCCCTGCGTCTCATCCATTTCATCCATCGCATTCATCCCATCCTTCATCCCATATATCCATCTCATCTATCTCTCCCCTCCGTCCCTCCCTTTTATCCCCCCCTCCATCCTTCCCAAGTTCCCATTCACCCATCCCTTTCATCTCACCCATCCACCCATCCCCTCGATCCCATCCCTCGATCCCATCCCTTCATCCCATCCCTCCATCCATCCCTCTATCCATCCCCTGCATCTCTCTCATCCATTTCCCCATCCTCATCCCACCATTAATCCATCCATCCAGTCATTCATTCATCCATTCATCCATCCATTCAATTCATCCAATCCATCCATCTACCTCCATCCACTTATCCAATCCATCAAATTCATCCAATTCATCTAATTCATCCAATTCATCTAATTCATCCAATTCATCTCATCCATCAAATTCATCAAATTAATCAAAGTCATTCAATTCATCAAATGCATAAATCCATCTTATGCACCAATTTATCTAATTCGTTCATCCGTCCTGTCTATCCATTCATTCAATCCAATCCAATCCAATTCATTCATCCATTTATCCATCCATCAAATTTATGGAATCCATTAATCTACCTAGTCCATTCATCCATTCATCCAATTCATCCATGCATCCATCCAATCCATAAAACTCATTCAATTCATCCATCAATCCATACAATCCATCTCTACATCCATCCAATTCATACACCATCTTATCCACCAATTCATCTAATCCGTTCATTCGTGCAGTTCGTCTATCCATGCATCCATCCATCCATCCATTAAAGTAATTTATCTATGCAGTCCATCCAGTTCATTCATCCAACTAATACATTCATTCATCCTATCACATTCATTTTTTATCCATATATTCATCCATTCATTCATTCATCCATATAATCCAATTAATTAATTCATCCAATCCAATCCATCCATCCATTCAAGCTCATCCTATGTCATTCAATCTCATTCAATCTCATCTAATCTCATCCAACCTCATCCAATCTCATCCATTCCATTCATTCATCCAATCCAATTCATCCATCCATTTAATTAAATCCATCAATCCATCAATCCATCTATCCAATTCATTAATTCATCCACCAACTTCATCCAGTTCATACATTTATCATATTCACCTATTCATACAATTCATTCATTTATTTAGTCCATCTATCCATCCATCAATTTATCATCCATCAAAGTCATTCATCCATGCATTCCATCCTGTTCATTCATCCATCCAATCTATCCATTTATCCAATCACATTAATATATCCTTTCATCCATCCAATCCCAAATTTATCCATTCATTCATCCAATCTCATCCAATTTCATT
This sequence comes from Chara braunii, assembly GCA_003427395.1. Taxonomy (NCBI): domain Eukaryota; kingdom Viridiplantae; phylum Streptophyta; class Charophyceae; order Charales; family Characeae; genus Chara; species Chara braunii. Next base: position 2,536,321 of record BFEA01000052.1, read on the forward strand.
CAATCCTATCCAATCTCATCCAATCTCATCCAATCCATCAATTCATCCAATTCAATCCATCAATTTATCAAATTCATTAATTTATTCATCAAATTCATTTATCCATCCATGCATCCATGCATATATGCATCCATCAATCCATCCATGTATCCATCAATCATGCATCCAATCCATCCATCCAATACATTCATTCATTCATCCATCCACATATCTCATCCATCTATTCATCAATCCATTCCATTCATTTCATTTCCTTCACTCATCCATATATCAAATTCAATTCATCCATTCATTCATCAATCTACTAATTCATTAAACAATCCGTTCATCCAATTCATGAATCAATTTATACATGCAATTCATCCATCAATCCATCAAATCCATCCAATCTCATTAATTCATCAAATTCATCCAATTTTATACATTCATCTAGTCTGTTCAATTAACTCAAACATCGAATTCATCCATTTCATCTATTTATCAAATTCATCGATCCATTTAATTCATTCAATCGATCTCATCCATCTCGTTCATCTCATCCATCTCGTCCATCCAGTACATCTCATTCATCAATTTCATCTCATACATCCAATTCATCACTTAAATCCATTCATCCATTAAATTCATAACTTCATCCATTTTTTTTCATCAAATCTCACCCATTCATCTTGTTCATCTATCCATCTATCAATTCATCCATCATATCCATCAAATTTATTCATCTATCTAATCCATTCAATCATCTCATCCATCTCATTTATTTAATCTATCTCATTCATCCCATACATCTAATTCATCTAATTTTTATCATTCATCAATCCATTTAATCCATCATATTCGTTCATCCATCCTTCCAATTCATCCAACCCATTAAATTCATTCATTCATGGATTCATCAATCCATCAATCCAATTTATCGATCTGTCTAATTCATCCAATCCATCTAATTCATTCATCTGATCCATTAATTTATCAATTTCATCAATTACATTAATTTCATTCAATCGATCCATCCGTTCATCTATTGATTCATCCAACCATTCATTCATCCCTTCATTTCATAATCTTATTGAGTTAATTTCACAAAAACGTTGATTATGAACAATACATGAACAAGTGTTTTATTATTTATCTCTTTTTTATGATAGCTAAAAAAACATTATGCAAAAAAAAAAAAAAAAGTCTTGTTGTTCACGTATGAGACGATCAATCAACCAATCTTTTGTTAGCAAACGTTTATATATAATATACAATTGCAAGGAATAAAAAAATTTTAGTTTACTTTTATAGTAAATGTTATGTTTTAGATTTTTTTTCACACCACATTTAAATGTGTAATCCACTTATCCTTAGCACATCAATTTTTTGAATATTAATTCATAGACATTTTTAGTACGATATTTTAACAATGTTGTGGATAGTTTTAACTTTCGATCTCTTGTTTCAGTTGTAGTCACTCAAGATGAATAGGAGATAATTGATTCTTGTATTTGGGTATAACACTGTCTTTTCTTTCTACTTTCATAAAAAATTAACAATGCAAGCTTTGTTTTCTATAGATTCAACCAAAAATAGTTTGAAATTTTATTTTTAGTTAACCCCTTTACAAATTACAAATCGTTTTATGAGTAACGAGTTTTGAATCATCAAATGTATACCTAATATTAAATCATCATGATTTTTTTATATAACTAAGTAATTTTTCTTGAAGCATAACTTCAGTAATGAAATTTCAGAACACTTAAGAGAGATGACAACACATATCACTTCTAAGTTTGCTTCTACACTTTGGTACAAGGGTAATGATCTTTTCAATTCGTTAATGGTTTTTCTTTTTTTTATATAGATTTTGCTATATATATTTTTTATTATCAAGATGATATGTTTTATGCAATATTTTCGTAGTATTGATGAGTTTATCAAACTATTCAACTTTGTGATGAACCTCCTGCCAAACAAGGTTTGTATCATGACCTCCTCTTATTATTGAGGGTTAAATTTATTTTTTATTGATATTTTTTTATATGGTTCTAGCAGAAAAAATCACATTAGGTCATTTTATAGATGATACCCAATCATCTTTCGTTGGAGATTGAAATTGTTAGATGATGAAGATTGTCTGGGTAAGGGTTACAAACTATCTTCCAACCATAATAATGGAGGAACATTTTATGATGTCTCCTAATCTATTGCAATTTTAAAATAGTCCAAGATGTGTCAAGATGAAAAATCGATTTCAACAACCATTTTAAAATAAGGATTCATATCAGAGTATCATAATGAAGGATATACATTCCTTATTTCCATGTAATATTACGTAGTTTTGTTTATGATGTTTTATTTTCGTAATAATTACTTTATATTTTTTTTTAATAACCTCAATAAATTATCTTTCAAAGTTAAAAGTGTTGATGAAACCCATAGTTATTATAATACTATATTATTAATTATTAGAGGCTTACCAATTATTAACGTGTGTTTGATGTTTCAAACCACCACTAACTCCGCGGGCCTAAATTCATGGGGATCGCTAGCACAGGTTCAAGAGGGTTACATAGTGCAGAGAACTAGGGGAGTGACAAAAATAAAGAAATGCATGAAATTGTCGTTGCAATATGTCTCGTGGCCTAAACGATGTTTTTTTTTTAATATATAATTTTTAATGAAAAGAACGTGACCAAATCTGTGAGCCCTCAAGTTTTCAGATTTCTTGACGCATTCTTTTGATCGTGAAAAATCATTGAAATTGAGCTATTTTTTTTGTTTGCCCGCGGGTGGTAAAACGACAAAAATAAAAGTGTTGATTGGATCCATAGTGATTCTAATACTACATTGTTGATTGTTAGAGATCTACCAATTGTTGAGGTGTAAGTGGTGTTCTAATTAGGGTATTGTCCCATAACCAGTTTGACTGGTTGTTGTCTTTTGAACTGCCTATATAGTTATCATCACACCTAACACTGACACTCTTATTATAATTTTTTTCGAGAATTATCCGATTTTTAAGAGTCGTAAAGATCTTAATCCTTATAATCTTGCAACCTATGATCTTAGTTGCTGTGTTGATAGGTATATATGCAAGTGCAATCAGACTCGTTTTCAAACACACTTTTCACACATGTAAACAGTAACGCAGCACACTGGCAACATGCGCCCACTCAAAACTCAGAGATATGACTTTCAGATACGAGTTCACTCTCAATTGGCTATGGCGACTTCAGCGCCCAAACATCTCACTGTTCACATACACTGGATCACCCTGGATATCCCACACGCATCACTCTTACACTCGAGCACACACACACACTCACTACTAATTACAGCTATGGCAGCTATGGCTGCCTCTAACCTATCGCTTATGCTAACTCCTCCTCTCTTGCCCACTGCGTCCTCCGGGCTCATCTGCAGACCTCCTTGCACAAGTCGCTGTGGCAGCGCTTCCGCATGGCTCACGCAGGAATGAAT
>BFEA01000052.1:2548785-2559052 GCA_003427395.1 Chara braunii
GGTTCAACTCCAGGGAACTGTGCAGATACTGTACACAGGTAAGCTGAGGTCAAGGGATCGACCCCTGGGATCTGCATCGGCTACTGCCAAAGGTGAAAACTGTTTCACAAGTGAAAATAAACACATAATAAACTTTTGAATCTCTTTCATAATTGATAAAAAAACGTTTATGATGAATGTAACCTTTTTCGAAAGAAAAAAAGAAATTATAATGACATCCTCTAATAACAATATTACCCCAATTCTTTTAATATTTATATTTTCTTTCATTTTTTTGCTAGTCCCGATAACTATACCAAATAGATTAGGACCCATCATGTATCCTTGCCTCACTAAGTATTGAAGATCTATCTCTGAGGTTAGGGATCCGTTAATAAGAACCTTAGTTACTGCATTATTATATAGGATGAAGATCCACATCTATAGACTCTTCCTCATTTCGGTTTTCTTTAAACATCACCCATATGGAAGCTAGGCTACTATCATCCGGGCGACCAAGGACACCCTCTTTTCTTGGACGGGCTGACCTTGCAAGAAACAAGAGAAGGTCCCCAAAAAATATATATGTCTATATATATATATATATATATATATATCGTCAAATATATATATATATATATATATATATATATATCATCACAAACAGAACTGCCCGGTAAAACCGTAGGCAGAGAGAGAGAAGAGGACAACAAACGAGGGGCTGTGACAAACTGTTTCGTATATATATATATATATATATATATATATATGCAGTTCTATTTGACGATATATATATATATATATAATGCAAAAAAATAAGTTGAATAATTTTTGCCTCAGGGTCACATCAGAATTATTTACCAAATTAAAAAAAATATATAGATTTTTTTTTCTTTTGTACACGGTCGGGTGAATGGTCATGAACCATTATGGTAGCCTAGCATACAAGCAAGTTTTTTCAAGAATAATGAATATTTAAAGAACATTTTGTGCATCTTCTCTTGTCATTTTAAAATTTGTATTCACTGATAGGATATCTTCCACAAATCACGTTCGAAAAATATGAATTACCAATTCTGCTACATTTTTTTGTCTGATAATGTTTTTCAAAGAGTTTGTAAACTATAGTTAAAAAGGTTAGCAGACAATAAATCATGATAGTGATTTTATTATTTTTTGTTATAATGTAGACATTTCTCTCATCAAATCACAAAGAACCCTTTTATCCTAAATAACGTCATTGAAGGACATCAAATCATCATGTTCAAAGTACAAGAAAACTTTCCATAAATTTTAAGGGATGTAAATTATTCATGGATTTGGAGTCCTTTCTTTTTTAATTAAAACGTCAGTCTCCTCGACCGCCGAAACCCCTCGGCCCAAATAGTTAGGGTCGGGTTGTACGGAGGGGCAGCGATCGTTCGTCACCGGTGGGTCCAATCCCGCCATTTTGCAGGTTGCAACTTTACCGATTTTTTGTGCTCAGTAGAATTCATGAAAATGTCTGAGCATTTAAGGGTCCGTAGATTAGGTTATGTTATTTTAAGGAAAAATATCATTAAAAAAAAATCAATTTGAACGTGAAATATTCGTTGTACCGATTCCATTTTTTTCGCAAATTGTATTTTTGAGGCCTGCCCGGTTTTCCACTCTGTACTACCGGTACTTGTCGTCAAACGATGTTATCGGTACCCGCGAGGTTTCTAATGCCAGAGGGAATGGTGGTTTAATGATCCACCTAACACTTCTTTCGTTCATTTCAAGTTTTTTAAAGGAGATGACTAATTTTGCAATGTTTTTTTTTTTTTTTCACATTTATTCTCAACTTTGAAATTTTTGTATATCGTTCAATAAATCTTTGATCACTTTTATGCATTCGGTAGTGAATGTAGTTAGTGATCAAGATCTATCAAATTAATCCTTAAGAACTTCAATTGTTGATTTAAAAAAAAAAAAAATTGCTACATTGAAAAAACAACAAATATATATATATATATATTTTCCAGTTTGCTTTTGATTCTCATCCCTTGCTATTTGTTCATAGTGCTTTCTTGTTTTTTTGTTTTAGACAGACGATTTATTGCCCAACTATCTCTAGTAGCACATGTGCCTTCTCATGGAGAAACCGAATGTACTCTGGAATTTAGCGAATCCAAATCCATTTTTTTATTTAAGAGTTTCAAGAGCACCGCCTTCTTGCCCCCCGCCTCCCTCCTCCTCTTTCTCCATAATAAATAGCATCCTTCTCCTTCACACCCTCCTCCCTCGTCGATACACTCCCCTATCTAAGTCTTTCTTTTATGCATGAGTGTATATATGTTTATGTATGTGTGTCTATGTGTGTGTGTGTGCAGAGAAAGAGAGAGAGAGAGAGAGAGAGTCATTGCCGCGTATCTGTTCTCCTAGTTCTCATATCTCGCCAAATAGAATATATAGTCATTATCAACGTATCGAGATTTGAAATTGCCCCAAATACATAACGACCATAGATTGTATTCGGGGGAAGACGAGGTAGTGAAAAGGGTTGGAATCAACGCTTGAATTTGTTCGATAACACGATCAGATTCAGTTGCTTAATCTCACCCTCTTTGCCTGTGAGAGGATTATCCACGTAACAATACTCTCTCTCTCTCTGTCTCTCTCTCTCTCTCTCTCTCTCTCTCTCTCTCTCTCTCTCTCTCTATCTATCTATCTATCTATCTCTCTCTCTGCTTATCCACGGCCTTGTGCGCATCAACTAATTGTCCCCCTAGCCTCCTCTCACTAACCCCTCAACCCTCCCCCAAATGTCCAGAAAAGACTTGCGAGAGACTCTTTGCATTTATTTAAAAAAACAAAAACTATTATTGAAACCATGTACCTATTGACCAAAAACTAATTTTGAGATTCTTCCAAAATTTACGCATTCCTTGCAAAATCCTTGAAATGTTATACTTTGAGAAGGTACGTATTTGTTTTTAGTAACCCTCTTCTGATTTAGTCAAATTTTCCCTTAAACCACCAGTACTTGGGCGTCGCCTTAGCGTTAACACTACGCGACTTTCGCGACCGGCGGACCGTCGATAAATCGAATCGACAGCCCGCGCTGCTTCGAGATTAAGCGGCTGGCGTGGCGCGCAGTGCCCAAGTACAGGTGGTTTAAGGAAGGAGTTATCATTGTCATCTTGCGATGAGGCCCTCTTTGAGTCACAAGGACGCAATCATTGCTGATTGTGGTGTCTGTTAGATGTGTGCCTTAGGCATGTAAACTGTTTTTCATTGAGGTACATCCGTATGAAGCCATCAAATAGCTCGATAGCAGCCTCAATTTCAGCGATCACCTCCCGTCCTCAAAGAAAGTGTAATTTGATGATTTTGACGTCTGCCACGTGTACAATTTTTTACTTGGGGCACCATGAAAATCTTCAAACATTATCAACGAATATATCCGAGATACTTGCTCTTGGATTTCTTTGAAGCAATCTTCGTTTCTCGTAGTTCCGAACACACATTATTAGCTCGTGCAATTTTCAACAACGCTAATAAGAGTCGGATGTGCTGACCATGCCACGGGTTCAATCTTTGAGTCCTATGGGACCCAAATCACCACTCTTGCCCAACATCTCATAACACGAAGTGACGATAACCCTGCCCAAGTTATAAAAATCATAAATGGATTGGAGGTTTTTTCACCAATTAGAAACACATTTTTCATTTACAAGCGAATTTACACTCAAAGCTTTAGAGATAGCACAACATATTTGCAAGATGTCGAGTTATTCAAAAAATGAAAAATTGCTTACGAGGAATTGTTATAAACGATATCGGGGATAAGATGCAGTATGTCTCGTGAGGCAAAATTCAATATCCTGGTTCAATATGTTCATATTCATTCATTGAATTATTTCCAATATGTATATTATACCAGACCATAGTTTTTTCCTTCCTTCTTCGATTTAGTGGGTTATAACCTCTCTCTCAGTATTGTGTTTGGTTTTGTTATACCGCCAATACTTTTCCCTGCCAAAATAAAAGTGCCAGCCGATTAACATGGAGATTGGGGCAGGCCTCGCACACCGACCAACCGCATCCAAAATCGTTGGTGCGTAGGGTCTGCGGCCAATGGCTGGGAAAGGTATTGGCGGTTCAAAGCACCAATAATTCCTAAGGTCATGCCCATTAATAAGCCACGATTTCGAGAAACGTACAGGGCACTGCAAAAGTGCCCATATTCATCTGAGTATAAACATTTCTACTCTATTTTTTTCTGTGGCCGATATCTGGGCCAGATACTTGTGGTTTAAGTCGTATTACAATGAATAAGCTAAGGTCAATATTTGGAGTCTTCGCAATTTCATAAGTTTGATTCCAATGCTTGCCTCTTCCAAAAATGAAAAAGAGGCAGACAAAGGATTTATCCATGTGTCTGACCTTCATATTTAATGTTACATGACTTCCTTTCTCTTTGCATAGTAGTTTGAGAGACCGTGAGGCCACATCCTCTAGCTTCTATGTCTCATTTGAAAAAGACGGTCCACAAGACTTGTGCATCAGAGCGTTGGGATCGAGCCATTCCCATCCTACCTCCCACAAAGAGATTCCCCGAACAAGTCTTTAGCAAAGCGCGAAGCTCCAACGGAACCTGGACAAAAGTCCAAAAGCGGGAAGCCAATTCTTGCCCAAAAGCACCATCAAAAGCGTCCCCCCTCAATTTTTTAGAATATTGCTCCCGTCATTCAAAGGGGACAATATTGCACGCTTGGTTGCCTGCCTTTGAGAAACCAAGTCTTGACGCTGAATTTCTTTCCCCTGAGGGGTGCAACAATGCACAGTTGCTTCGAGGACGGATGTAGGGGGTTTCAGATTCTGCATTCACTAACAGTTGCTGTCCACTTGCCTTTTTCTCTTGTTGTTCCTTCTTTCAAGAGCTCATGAGAATAATGTCCTTTTTCATGAGTTGTCATTGTTCCTCCTCATGTCTTGAGGAATTGTCATTCTTCTTCCCTTCCCCTGCGATTAGCGTATCGCCGATTATGAGCTACAATTTCCTGAAGAATCCCTCCCACTTGAGATAGGGATTGGATCGGATGGGAGACCTTTCCCATGGTGTCAATCGAAATGTAAATGCTGTTAGGAAATTTGAACAGTTCGAGGTAAGATTGGTCCCGAATTGCATCCATCATCCAGGCCAGGATAACAGTATTTCAGCTGATCGAGCAGCAAACGATCAGCGCTTGTGTGTTTACTCTCCAGTGTCATTCAGGAGGTTGGAGTACCTTGATTCTTTATCAGATACCCCGCCCTCACGTTATTCCCCCCCCCCCAAAAAAAGAAAAGGAATCTTGACCCTTTACTCCCTCATGTAAGGTGTATTTCATCAATATTGGATGCCGACCTTTCATCGAGTCCCCACTTCCATTGCTTACCGCGATAACGCCAACTGTTGGGGATCATTCTCATCCCTTGCTCGTTTGGTCCCCTCCTGATGGTGTTTTTCAAGTTCTCTTTTTCAGTAGGCTGGGGGGTCATTGGTGTTACTACCCTATCGTCCGTCGACTGTGCAAATTCTAACATTTTTCTCCTTGTGTCTGGGTTCTGTCACCATGGCCCCTCCGACAGTACGCCTGTGAGCATCTCTCTTTTCATCTTCTAGTGCTTCATTTTTTTCACCGTTTTCCTGATCCTGCCTCAAATGTTGTATTCATACATTCTTCGACAGCTTCCTTCGCCCGTTGTTCATCTTCTCTTACGTGTACTCTCTCTCCTGTAACCGTCTCTGCATCCGTACAACTCTCCTCACCTTATTGCAGTACCACATTAAACCACCAGTACCTTTGACACTTCCCATGTCAAGCCTGGAAATGCCTTGGGCCGAAAATAAATAAAAAAAGACTGGCGCGGGCCTCCTTTAGGCTGCCGTCACATCTCGCCCCAGTAGGCCGACCCGCCAAACTTGCGACCTGCCGTCGCCAAGAAAAAATGGCTGGGCAAGGTACTGGTGGTTCAATAAATTCTTCGGCAGCCAATCTTTAATGGGCAGTGATCCCTCCGGATGATAGTTGCCGTGCACCTCAGTACGCAGATTTGCACACGCGCTGCGCACCGTGCACACCCCACAGGGAAAATTCAGGTCCAAAAAAGGCCAAAAAACAAAAAAAAAAGGTGAAGTTTCGTAGTTTCCTACCCCCTCCCCTTCCCCAGCCCCCTAGCAAAAATGTTCTACTCACCGCGCGAGTTCAGAAACTGGCTGCGCCCCTGGCCAAAAAACGTTTTCTTGGGCAAGGGCTGCCAAATTTTGACTTACACAGGCCCCTCCCTCCTCCCAATCCCGCACAGCGGTGTGGCAACTGGCCTTCCCCCTCCCTTCTGCAAATCCTACACGGCGGTGATCGAATTTGCGAGAAGGGTATGACTGGTCATCCCCCTCCGCCCTGCCCCACACTGCCTCACAGAACTTAAAAAATATGTTAGGTGAGGCCAGCCGACCACCAGTACATGCTGAAGAGTGGCATTCAGGTCTATTTTTCGGCAGTTATGGGTTAGGATGAAGATGCGTGTAGCTCTCTCGTTCTTTTCTTTTCGTTTTCTGATGAATACGTGCAGTGGCCCAAGGAGCCTCTGCATTACTCACCACATGCACAGAGGGCATACCATATGGCGGTGTATGGTTCCACGTTTTAGCAGAAGATTCATTCTAATGTTATACATTTGGTGAGTGGTGGAGCTAGGCCCTATGAATCACGTGGAGACACGAACAGATTCTAGCTGACTTGGTGACCCATACCTGCCGATCGGCAGACCTGAACTCGAACCCACAGCATATATTGCTGGTCTGCTCCCACCTCTTCCATATATGGCACGACCATCGGTCCTCAATGCCTCTACAATGTCCAAGTGTACTGTCGGATCCATTCGGGTCACCTGCAGGGGCCCCTGAATTGTCGTAAAGGGGGCCCTCTGGCCTCTCTCTCTCTCTCTCTCTCTCTCTCTCTCTCTCTCTCTCTCTCTCTCTCTCTCTCTGTGGCACGAATAAATGTTTTGTTTTGTTCCTTCTTTTTTTCTTTTTTTTTTCCTCACTTGGCGCACCGCCCGCATCACACGCACTGTGCGCACACTGTAATTCCAGGGCACAGCGCCTGCGCACCGCCCCGTAGCGCACTGCGCATTCATGCACCTCAACTGTGCTCCCGATACAATCATCTTTTGCTCACCCACTTCCCCCACGTCATCCAGCACCACTTGCATTCCACATTCCTCTTTTTTCTTTGATTGTTTTGGGTTCTGCTGCATTCCACATCTCTCTCCCTTTTCGAGTGCCACATCCCTCTGTTTGCTTGTTTTCGACTGCTACATTTCTCTTACATACAGTTTTCAGAGACAAGGTTTCTTACATAGCTGTGTACCCAGGGTGTTGGGATGGAGGGATTTTAAGGATTTCAACACGGACGCAAACAAAGTACAGTTGTTTTATTTTTCTTTACTGTTTTGAAGTTGGTAGTAAGTTTTGAACCTGGGATCTGCATGTCCAGTCTCTGTTTTGCCAAACACAGTGGTACGACTTTTTTTTTTTTTTTTTTTTTTTTTGCGTAGAAATGTTTCCACACAGTGGTACGACTTCTTGGCTCGTAGTCTTAGGTTTTCCTTCATGGTAGGCACATGCTGCAGGGCCAGGCAACTAGCAGCTCTGTAAATGATTCGAGTTGGAGCAAAACCCTCATTCCAAATCAACTAGCAGCTTGTTAAATGTGATGAGTTGGGGCAAAACCCTCGTTCCAAATCAATATGTTTGGTTGTTGGTAAGACAAGGTGCGCTGCTTTCAGCACTGCTCGAAAAGCAAGAAGGCAAGAGAGAGAGAGAGAGAGAGAGAGAGAGAGAGAGAGAGAGAGAGAGAGAGAGAGAGTGTGCGTGTGTGTGTGTGTGTGTGTGTGTGTGTGTGTGTGTGAGAGAGAGAGAGNGTGTGTGTGTGTGTGAGAGAGAGAGAGAGAGAGAGAGAGAGAGAGAGAGAGAGAGAGAGAGAGAGAGAGAGAGAGAGAGAGGCCACCGCCACTGATAATTTGGTGTCCACTGGACGATTTCTTGAGCTCCTTGTTGTATATTGCCGAGAGAGGCAGGGCACTCGATTCAAGACCACCTTTTCCTGGAGTGATGGTTCAAATTTCGATTTTATGTGGAGTTGCAAGCAAGTGTGTGGGTAAGCGAGATGATAGACGGAAATACATAAATCACCAGTACTTTCAACCCTTCCCTTGCCTACCATAGCTTGGGAACGGCCTCCGCGCCAAAACAATATGAGCCATCAATGCCGTTCTTTCGGCTGGTGAAGGTGAAGCCAGCCGTTTCGCTCCAGTAGCCCAACCCCCAAAACTTGCGGTCAGAACGGGTCGGCATTGCAGCCGCATTTCAGAAAAATGACTGGCACACATACTGGTCATTTAACATTCTCGCAATTCACACCACAGTGCACGTACCTTGACACCCTCCTTGGTTGAAACCGCCCACTCGATGGGCATCTGGGGATCCTATGGCTGCGGTCATGCCTGCTCCTGATACTGCATCCATCACTAAGAGAGTGCTGGCTATGCAGGCTAAGCTTCATCGTCATCGACCCCTTCAACAAACGACATGGCCATATAACCGTATCTGGTTCAAAAATAGCAGCCAACTACAGTTACTATACGGACCATGCATTATATTCCGGGGATTGGAGTGGAACCGTTCGTACGCATCTCCCTTTACCCGCTATGATGGCCCTAGGGTTCGTACCCATCTCACTTCAAACCACCCGTTCACACAAGCCTAAGTTGTCAGCGCCACCTTCCAAGGCTCACAAGACTGAGACTGCACCTTTTCAAAGTGACCTGTCATGTTCACTACCAGCCCAGGTGCGAATCGAAAAACTCTTGCTGCGTAAAACGGTAGGAGTCCTACTGTGCTTTGGGTGAATTGGTGACCTCACAGCTAAGATCACGGTAACCCTGGGGTTAGAACCCACCTCTTGGGATGGGTACAAACCATACTTGCAAGCGGACGCCGTCCGGGCGGTTCCGCACATGCGGCAGACCGCCTGACCGGACTCGTGCGGCGCACGAATGTGTGCCCGACGACCAGTTACGCCCCACCCAAAAAAAAAAAGAAAAAAAAAGGCCCTGTCCGGTCCGGTCCGGGTGTCTGGTCCGGGGGGAGGGTGCCGCACGCGGCAAATCAGACCGGACCGGACGCTCGTCCGGTCCGTCTGCTTGCAAGTATGGTACAAACTCATCAAGGAATGAATCTGCAGCACAAACTGCAGGGTGAGTTGTTGCCTGCCCACAGCATGTGGGAAACATCTAGCCCACCAGCGCTTTCTTTGGCAGCAGGGTGGATTTTATAGAGAGAGTCGCACTGCTTCATAAATACCAAACAAGAATTAATGTAAGACCTGGGCTACCAGAGTGGGCCGGGACCACTTGCCCAGGCAGGGCAAAAATAAAAAATATAATATATATGTATATATTTATTGTAATTTGAACTAATTTTTACTGGAAATCTACGCTACCAGAGTGGCCCAGGTCCACTTGCCCGACCGGGCCAAAAAATACAAAAATAAAAAAAAAATATAAAAAATGGTAATGTTTCTGCATAACATAGTCTTTTTTCGGATTTTTGGGTCTTTTTTTTTTTTTTTTTTTTTGGCTGGGACCTCCTCGAGTCCTTGCACAGGCGGTCCGCCCAGAATAGGGCGACCTAGGCGGCCCGGCTGGTAGCCTGGCTTTAAATTTGATAAAGACTTTCGATGTAACCCTGAGGGCAAAGTTGTTCTGCATAACATAGTTCTTTTAGGTTTTTTTTTTTTTTTGCTGGGACGTTCCCTGGTCCTTACACGGTCAGGCCGCCTGGGAAAACAGGGTGACTCGGGACGGCCGACTAATAGCCTAGTGTAAAACCTGCATTTATAAAAATGAAAAAAGATAAGATACCAAACTACCATATAGCAAAATTCCATCCAATGACAGCATGGCAGGGGAACCAGGGCACAACCATCTCTCTCTCTCTCTCTCTCTCTCTCTCTCTCTCTCTCTCTCTCTCTCTCTCTCTCTCTCTCTCTCTCTCATGTGCTTCTTTCTTCTCTCTTCATTTTTTCCTTTCTTTCTTTCTTCATTTTTTCGTTTCTTTCTTCCTTTTTTCTTTTTCTCTTTGTTCTTGTCTTCTCTCTTTCTCTCTCATGTGCTTCTTTCTTTCTTTCTTCATTTTTTCGTTTCTTTCTTCCTTTTTCTTTTTTTCTTTTTTTCTTTTTTTCTTTTCTCTCTCTCTCTCTCTCTCTCTCTCTCT
>BFEA01000052.1:2560128-2571050 GCA_003427395.1 Chara braunii
GGAAAAATGGTAGCAGGCAGATAACCACCATAATAGCTGATGAGGAAGAACATAAAGAACCAAGAGCGCACTCGAAATCCAAGCCCAACCGTAAAACCGGCATAGCTGCAGCTCCGCAGCATTCAATTAGAAAAAAAAAGAAAAAAAAAAAGAAAAAAAGAAGAAAAAAAGAAGAAGAAAAAAAGAAGAAAAAAAGAAGAAAAAAAAGAAGAAAAAAAAGAAAAACAGTTTCTGCCGGAAGAAGAGCTCTTGGAGGACAACATCGCAATCGACGAGAGGGAAAATGGAATACAGACATTGGCTTCAGCCAAATGGACTACAGAGATTGGCTACAGCCAATGGAAGAAAGAACTCTAGGAGGACAACATAGCAACCTCCTTGTGTGCGAAGTCAGACATTGGCTTCAGCCCATGGGAAGGCGGCGAACGGCAGAGGCCACGTTGCACAGTTGGAGTGGCCCAACCGTTTCGGTCCCAGGCCAGTATCTGAATTTGGCCTGGGCGCACACACTTCGGGCCGATGTGAAGCTACTGGGAAGCTCGGCCTCCAGTCCAGACCGCCAATGAGAGGCAAGGAAACACTTTCCATATAGGAAAGTGTCCGCCAGCCAGGGAGGCATTCTGGTCATGCTGATTGTGCGGCAGCACTCCTGGTCCATGCGCTGGAAGCCGCTGTGCGTCAGGACTGGGGCGCGCACAGGTGGTGGTGGTGCGCTGCTGGATGTAGCGCTGGGCGTGCAGCCCAGCCAGGCTGCTTCTCCCCGTTGCCAGTGGGGTTCAATGGCTGTCCTTGGGAGAGGGTCAACGTGTCGGGGAAGACAAGGGTGAGAGCAAGGGGAGGGAGAGAGAGAGAGAGAGAGAGAGAGAGAGAGAGAGAGAGAGAGAGAGAGAGAGAGAGAGAGAGAGAGCACGTACCTGGTTGTGCCATGGAGGTCTAAATGGACGGTGGATACACGTACACAGGTCTGCTGCTGAAGTTTCCGGTTGTGTCATCTCAGTGTAGGCTACCGTCTTCCCCCGAATAGAACGTACGGTCATTATTGCTGTATCTGGACTGACAGTTGCCCCAAACACAGGCAAAATGACCGTACATCCTTTTCGGGGGAAGAAGGTAGTATAGGCGCTGTGTGATCGTAGTCTGGGCGCTGAGCGCCAGCCGGAGAAGAGAAATTGGATACATTGTTGATGGTGGTGAGATTGGGCTGACATTGACAACTGAGTTCTTCGCTTTGGTTTCTTTTGGTGCGTAACTTGGTGCAATCTGCTTTTTCTGGACGGCGCACAACCATCTGGCTTTCAATGTGACGTTGCAATTTGGACTTGCTGCACGCTCTTGCTCATTTTCCTTGCACTTAAACCACCACCGGTACACCCGGCCCTGGAGGCGCATCACTGCGGGCCAAGCTTTTCCAAACCGCCAGTGGTGCACTTTCTTTCTTTTTTGGCTGGCGCCACCAACCGTCGTGGTCCAGTAGGCCAAGCCTGCGACAATTTCATAGGCAACAAGCTGCATTTTCAGCAACGCTGGGACCGTGTACTGGCGGTTTAAATGTGGTCAGATACATTTAAGTCAGTACTAGTGTGAACATACCTTGACTCTGCAAAAAAACGGGAACTGCTGCTAAGAAGACAAATCAGAAGACAAAAAGAGAAATAGAAGCCGTGTCAAACAACATAGACACGGGATCGGTACCAGGGCCTCCAACCCAAGGAAGGTGGTTGCCTATCATCAGGCATACCCTAAGCCAGAACTGGGAAGGCCATGGAGGGAAGAGAGAATGCCATTGTGGCACTTCCAAGTTCCATAAAACTTCAAGCAAACCTCAAACAAACTTCAAACAAACTTCAAACAAACTTCAAACACTTAAACCACTAGTAGCTTTGCCGTCTCGTTTCGGCAAGTTTTTTAGCGTATAACTTTTTGGAGGACGGGCCCGGCAACGGCTGCCGTTGATAAATCTGATCGGCGGCCGTCGTTTCGTTTCGGCCTCCGGAAAAGGTCAAAAGGCCCACTATTTTCCAAACCGACAAAGGTACTAGTGGTTTAAGGAGGGGCACATGAAGACTTCATCTGCAGACAGATTGGCGCGAAGAGACGCGGGGGATTTCCAACTTGAAGACGGACAGGAAGAAAATGGTAGAGACAGGAGGAAGGTTAGCGATGCTGTGGCCTTGGAGGAGAAGTTCGAACTGCGATCGACTAGGCAATAATGAAAGGAAAGGAAGGAAAAGGAAAAAGGATACAGACAGAAAAAGGGAGGCTTTCCCTTCGGGGACATGGCATAGAAATAATGCGGAGTGCTGAAAAGCCGCTTTCGTCAGCAAACATTTCATTATGTTACACTCGATAACCGTTTTATATTTTCAAGCGAAAGGTCGTGAAGCGGATGACATCGTCGTCCGCTTTCATTTTCTGCTGGAGGGCAATCATGCTCTCTGGCTTCGTCACGTAAGTGAACAGAAGATAAATCCCATCCAAGTATCGATTGGATGCACCACCCATGTTCTTCGTCTGTATATTGTATGCAAGTGGTTGCATGCCTCTATTGAACATCTCCACATCCATCGCTCCGCCCGTAATCATCGCCTGCGACCAGATTCAACCAATCAACCAACCAGAGAACAGAAAAACAGACCAGCTCGTAAATCAACCAACAAATCTGTATTGTGCTCATCTGATTCCAGCAGGATTCGAGGTTCAAACCCGTGTTCCGTGTTTACTAGCGCTTAAACCACCAGTCCATATGGGCCTATTTTCACAAACAGAAAGTTGGATTTCCCCGAGCCTCAAAAATCTACAGGGCCGCCGTGAGGAAAAAAATCCGAAAATTAAAAATTTGTTGTCGTCTAGGCTACCAGAGTGGTCCGGGACGATTTGCCCGGCCACGCCAAAAAAAAAAAAAAAAAAAAAAGAAGTAGAGAATTTCAATGTGACTCTGAGGCAAGAGTTGTTCAGTTTATTATTTTTCTGCATAGCATAGTTTTTTTTTCGTTTTTTTTTTTTTTGGGACCCTCCCTAGTCCTCGCACGGCCGTGCCGCCCGAGAAAACAGGGTGACCCAGGCGGCCCGGCTGGTGGCCTAGGCTGTCGTACCCTTCCCCACCGACTCTACTGGGCCTGGGCACTGTAGATTTTGGGTCAGAACTTGTAGGTAGACAAGAGAAATGAACAGTGCACGGCCCGTTGGAGTGGCGGTTTAAATGTGTATAAACTACTATAAAGTGTAACCCATTCAGCCACATGAGCCGGGTCAAATCAATCACAGCGGTGCCTGAATCAGATCGGCATTCTAGAATGCGGGGACAGCCTGGGCAGCTTTGGTTGGCGAGAGACAAAGACAATGCAGCAATCGAAACCTACTTGCGAGTGCACGCCCTGCACCTGACGCTCCATCATGGACATGTGCACTCTGGCTCCGCCGACTCGGCAGCTTTTGTATCTCGCGAACCTGAAGAGGCGAGCTAGATTTGGCCTTCACCCTGATACACGGAAAACAAGCGACTCCGAACGGTGGGGCTACAAATCACAAGTGGTCGACAGGGACGAACGACTTTTCAGCTCTTGGGTTAACGGGTACAAAACCGAAATTAGGATTCGAGCCCTTTTCGGGGGTCAAATTTTATGTTTTTATTACTGGCCTCGCTCCACTACACAACATTCGGAACGCATCTGACGTTGCCAGTGGCCCTAATACATTCAAAATGTGTGGTTAGTCAAATGGATCTGGGCCACAATACAGTCCAGATACAAATCGGATGCTTAGCAGTGGAGCAAAGGCCTATTGGGGTCGATTCCAATCACTGGTGATGACTCGTATTGACGTCAGCACATTTAGGACCTGCCTGATAAAAAAAATATGTCAGCACATTTAGGACCTGATCGATAATCTAACCACCAGATTGATCAGGACAGCATAAGTAATCCAAACATACAGAACTTCTGAACCATTACGACGCCCGCTTCAAAAGCCAGCCAATTCACTCCAGCAACTCCAGGCCTGAGTTCGGTGCACACGTCAAACGCTGGGCCCGCCGTTGATAACTTCGATCGGCGGCCCCGTTTTCGTTTCGCGCCTCCAGAATTTGTGATGTCAGACCCACAGCCCAGGTGCCCATGTACTGGTGGTTTAAACCACCAGTACTTGCCCCATACATCGGCCGTGGGGCGTTGCCGTTAACGCCCCGCAGTTTAAACCACCAGTACTTGGCCCATACATCGGCCGTGGGGCGTTGCTTTTAACGCCCCGCAACTTCCGGAGGCTCAGGGTACTGGCCCTCAAAGGCTGGCGCCGCCAGCCAAAACAAGTTTTTTTTGTTGCGCTGGGGGGTCGGCACAACATGCCGCGCAGCCCGTTTTCAGGCTCGGCATCGATAGCTGGGCTGGGCCATGTACTGGTGGTTTAACCCTCCGATCACTCTCGCAACTCGCAGTCACTCTGCGCAGAACGCTTTGCCCAGCCGGTGCTCACAGAAACACATTGTCACAACCTGGCCCGGCTACACAAGAGAATCAATTGATGAGCCAGAGCTCAGAGAAACAGCTCGAAAAGGTCAAATGGACTGATACGACAGAATTCGACGAGGCAAGAAGCGGGACAGCAGCAACTCCACAGCCAGTCACTCGAAAGGAAACGACAGCTTCAAGGTGAAATGGACTGAAGTAAGGATGGAATTCGACCAGATGCGAAGAAGACAGCAGTAAATTCAAAGGCCTTCCAGTGGAAAGGAACTGACAAACAATACTAAGCACGGATAAGTGAACGCATCAACTTGACGGGTGAAAACGCGAGTATTCCTTCTTTCCTTTCTTCACATATATCCTTTTTTGCGATCTGATAACAAGTCGAGCAAAAGTTGGTTGCAGGCCCCTGAGAGCGCCTTCCACGTTCGCCCGAAGATACCCTAACACGTTAACCACCTCAGCCCTACACCTGTCAACGCTGAAGATTTGGGTCTCTGTGGCATTTGCTCAGGTTCCAGCTGCTTAACCAAATCTTGACCATAACAGGCTGGGAGCAGTTCTACACCGGGGGTTCACAGAGACATCGCCATATGATCCTCGTCGTGAGATGCCAGACACCCACGTAGGAGACGCCAGGCCCCATGCACCGTAGGCTCGCGTAGGAGTCGGAAAATAAATTCTCATACCTATTTGGCAGGGTTTCAATGGGTCTCTTGAGCAATTGCAACTTCCCAAATAACCCCTGTTTCCACCCCCCCACAATTGCTTAACAGGGGACCCCACTTTTGGGGTTTTAGGCTCTTTCGGTCCTTTTAACTTCTTCTTTTTTCCCCCTTTGCCATTGTTTTATTTGGTGTCCACTCTATGGACTGGTAACGAGTTTGGTTTAAAAGGTGTGGGAGGTTTGTTATAAAGACCCTGAAAAAAACCCTCCTGAAAATTTAGGGCTCTGTTAACGGCTTCTCTCTCCACCCCCCATGTCCATCTCCCTACCTACCCACTCTACTACCGTTAATACCCTGCACCAGCTGTGAGCCCATGTCAGAAGAAAAAGCCACAAAGGCTCATTGCCACTCACTCCCCCCCCCCCGGTTCTAAGCAGCAGTAGGTTCACAAGTCACTAATGACGCCATTGATGGCACAGAGCCTGTATATAGCCAGCGACTGCCACCTGGCATCCTCTGGACGGCTCAGAAAGGAGGCACGAAACCCGGAGAAGCTCGTGAGATTATCTGAACTACTGGTGCTCATGCTCACATGTACTGATTTGAGGTTAGATGACCAGATTCATTCCACTAACCACACTATCAGAAAGGGCCACTAACTGGCACTAAGTCAAAAGAAGTCCTGGTGTGAGTATGCCCTCTGAGTGTTTGAGGGACAAAAGACTAAAATCCTTCCGCGTGACTAAGTCAAACATCCTTCCACGTGATACCTTTCTCGGCCTTTTGGCTAAGATCAAGTGTAGTATCTGTTCTGATCAGTTTAATATCTGATCCGTGGTCCATCGGACCAATAAAAGAAACATCCTTCCACGTGCAAAATGTCTTTTTCCTTTTCTTTTCGTTTTTGTTGTTGTTGATGTTTTTTTTTTTTTTTTTTTTTTTTTTTTTTGAGGGAGTTGATTTCGAGACACTTTTTTTTTTTTCGTTTTTGTTGTTGTTGATGTTGATTTTTTTTATTTTTATTTTTTGGAGTAAGTCGATTTCGAGGCACTTTTCTCCGGGGCTGGAAACGCCCTGAGCGCCAAAAAAAATTGACCCAGTGTGGGCCTCCTTTTTGGCTGGTGCTGCTAGCCATTTTGCTCCAGAGGCCGAGCCACGAACGTTGCGGCTGCATCCATGCACACCACGACTTTGAAAGAATGGCTGCAAAACGTACTGGTGGCTTAATACGGGAAAGTGACCATGTTCAATTTCCCACAGAATTGGGGGTCTGCCCCTGCTTCTGCTTGTAAGACCACGGGGCGCACCTCCGCGAAATCGACGTCCAAATTGCCCAACAAATAGATATATCTGTGACAGGGGTGGGACGCTGGGACCGGTTCCCAGCACGTGCTGCTCCCCACGAATAGATTGGAGCCTTGTTCCCCCCCCCCCGAAAAAAAAGAAAAAAAAAAAGGGTTCGGCCACTGCACAGCTATCATGTACAGATGCCTCCGCAGACCGACATTATACCCCTACTAGGGGAAGGCCCCCTCACTCAGCTACGTCTATGATGGGCCTCACTCCACCCATCGTCGATATTGAAAAAAAAGACAATACAATGGCAAGAGGTTTTTCCATCTTCCCTTTTTTTTTTTTTTTTTTTTTCGTTCTTCTTCTTTTTTGAACCCCGGTCCCAGTCCCCACACTTTGACCACCAGTACACACTCGGACCCACAGGTGCCTTACTGCGCGCCAAGCTTTTCCCAACCGCCAGCGGCGCACTTTTTCAGCAAGCCTGGGACCGCGTACTGGCTGTTTAAAGGGGTCATATGAGCACCACCTTTAAGTGGGTTCTGCGGCTGGAGGCTCCATCTATTATTGGTGGGGACCAGCACCTGCTGGAAATAGGCTCGAGCACCCCTGAAACATAAAATGGGAACTGAGGACAAGCATTACAACAGGATGAGGACGTGCTTTGGTTTTGTTAGGCGGCTATCGTCTTCACCCTAATACAACGCCCGGTCATTATATCTGTATTTGGCACAACCTTCAGTCCAGATACGGCGATAACTACCGGGCGTTCTATTTGGGTGAAGACGGTAGCAGCAGGCTGAAGAGGCATATTCTCCTCTCTCCTGATATCTTGGCCTGGGCAGTTAATCCCTAGGCAACCGGGCAATCAATGCTGTCTAAGCTCCTTCTCCCTCACTGTAATTTTTCTTTTTTTGGTTTAAAGGGCGACGGTCTTTTCACGGCATTTTTGGCTAAGATCAAGTGCCAAAAAAAAAATAAAAAAAATCAAGTGCAGCGTATCTGTTCTGATCAGTTTAATATGTGATCCGTGACCCATCGGGTCACACTAAAAAAAAAAAAAGATATCAACGTTGAAGTGACCTGCCCCAACGATTCATAATTATATGATTCTGGTCATCTGATGGCATCTGGGTTCGAACTTGGGTCTGTATTTCAACAGTTCATGGGTGTGCCCCAACTGAGCTAGGCCCATTGGTATCCCCTCACACAGCATTTTCCATTAGGCCCCATACAAGCTAAGTTCCACTATTGAATGAGGAAAGGGGGGGGGAGATGGGGAACAGGGGAAGTCCGATGCTGGTCACATGGGGATTGAGAGTTATCGATCTGGGTCCACGTTTTATTTATAGTTAACAAGAAAATATATATATTTTTTTAATTCATTCTAATCAAAATGATTTTACTGGAAATTAGCTTTTTATCTTCTAAGGAAAAAAAAAGCCCAAAGTCGAATTGTTTAGTTATTCCAATTCACTATAAAGTTAGTATAAACTTTGACCATATGTAATTATAGAATTTAACTCTATTCTCGGTGAAGATTCCCTCACACTTTAACACGTTTTGTGCACAGTGCAGCGAATCCCTAGGGGCCTTGCCACACGGCGCGCAAAACGAACCCAAAAAAAAAAAAAAAAAGGGATGCATCTTCCCACAGAAAGGGCCAAGATTCTGTGCGAAGATGAATTCGCTTTATTTACACTTCATGTGTTGTGGAGCAATATCCTTTTTTTTTTTAATGCTATGAGAAGTTGATTCCTCTTTTTTATTCATGTTCTTCTTCCTTTTTTTTTTTTCCCGTTTGATTCTTAGCGTCTCATTGATACCGTCATAGTTCTGAACAACAAAGACCGACGGCCTGGCTCCACTGCTCAGCATTTTACGTGTACGTAAGTCCACCATTTTTAACGTATTTTTGCGACCAGTCGGCAGACCGCCAACCGGTCGGCCCTACTGGGCAGGCTGCAGAGCGGCCAGCCGTCGGCTGTCTGCCTTCTTCGCCCGAATACAACGTACGGTCATTATATAGCTGTATTTAGACTGAAAGATACGCCAAGTACAGCAATAATGACCGTACGTTGTATTCGGAGGAAGACGGTAGCTCACCTAGTTAGGCATGCAAGTGGCATTCAGGAGATCATGGGTTCAATTCCCATGCCCCCCTGCCGTATGCTTGGTGCCAACCAATTGAGATAGTCAGCTGGATCTTCCCGGATGGGTGGTATTACCCGGCTGCCCCGAACATTACGCATATGCGTTGTAAACGAATACAACGCATAGATGGCTTTCTATTCGAATACAAAGCACATGCGTTGTCTTCGAAACAACCCTGATTTTGTCATTTTAACAACACCGATTTTTTAAATACAACGCAGATGGCGTTCTGTTCGAATTTTCGACTTTTCGAATTTAACCAAAAAAAAAAAAACTCGAATACCACGCATATGCATTATGAATTTATGATCCGGGGAAGACGGTGCTAGGGTCTTCGGCCAACCTCTCCTCTGCCTATAGTCTGTCTACAGCCTATTGTCCACATCCAGTGTTTGCGCTGGCCTTAGTCAATCTACCATCCCAAAAAAACTGCAGGGGTAGCACTACAGCAGTTCTCCTGTTTTCCTTTATTTCTGCAGTCTTGTATTTTCTCCACAAGCAAGTCCAGATTCAGGCGTTGCGGAAACTGAACGCTGCTAGTGGGACTTGGCACCCAGGGGAAATTCTACTTTTGCCCTTATCTGTACCGGTCCATTTTTTCCCCCCTTTTTTTTCTTGTTTTTTAAACAAACACACACACACACACACACACACACACACACACACAGCCCCTTCTGCTGCCACGAAGGACAAACTTTCCCTACCAGTAGTTTTTTTCTCTCAGCACTCCCCACCACCCCGCCCCAAACAAATGGGTGGTACAGCCCAACGGCATTTCTTTCTCCCAAACAAATGATTGGTCCATCCCAACGGCGTCACCCACTTCTTACCTCTTTTCCCAAACAAATGAGTGGTACGGCCCAACGGCGGACCTCACTGCACCACTCGCCCGAAAAGAGAAAAAGCCGAATTTTCGGAATATATCCGTCAACATCGGAACACAATAATCGCCAATTTGCATTTTTTTTTTTTTTTTCAATTCCACATTAGACAACTGGCCCACCGATGTCCAACATCTCCTCCCAGCACCTGAAGCTCGGTAACAGTTGGTCCGCAATTCAAAGCAGAATCTCTCTCTCTCTCTCTCTCTCTCTCTCTCTCTCTCTCTCTCTCTCTCTCTCTCTCTCTCTCTCTCTCTCTCTCTCACACACACACACACACACACACACACACATACACACACACACGTAAGCCTGGTGGAGCGATCTAGGGAGCCGCGACTGTATATACTGTATATATACTGTCTCTTATACACATCTAGATGTGTATAAGAGACAGCACACACACACACACACACACACACACACATACACACACACACGTAAGCCTGGTGGAGAGAGGTAGGGAGCCGCGACTGTATATACTGTATATATATATATATCCATTAATAGTAATTGCTGTGTGCAGTACAGTACACGCCGCCGGTAATTGACGACTTTAGCTTTAAAAAAAAAAAAAAAGACTTTACCTTAAAAAAAGAAAAAAAGACGACTTTACCTTCAAAAAACGAAAAGGACAACTTAACCTTAAAAAAAAAAAAAAAAAACGCCTTTACTAACCGACCACCGTCGTTTACAGCGTGCATACGTCGCTTCCTCCTGTCCAATCCTGTGGCCACGCATGCACGCGGGGGACAGGTTGGCCTTACTTCTCCTTTGAACCTGGTCGTGAAAGCGAGCGCGGTGCACGACGAGTTATTTGCACTACCGTCATCCCCCGAACACAACGCACACTGATCGCGATGAGGGTGCGTTGTGTTCGGGGAAAGACGGTAGGGCGCCCTACCGTCTTCCCCTGAACACAAGGCACCCTCATGATGAATGTATACAAGCTATCTTTTCGACCCAATACAGCTGCTGATGTGTGGCAATGCTGCTGACCTGGCGCACTGACATCACCAATCAACTGCTGCTCTCTCAAGAGTTGACGTCATCCTTTCCCTTCCTTTCGCCTCCTTCGGCCAACTCAGCACAGGGAGAGACGAAGGGCATACTCACACAGATACTTCTTTTTGTCAGAATCGCGGCCAGATTCATCCAGGTGCCGCATCTATGGAAGTCCCGAGTATGCTCTCAGATAGTCCAGCAAAGAGGGGAACAACGGAAGAGGAGAATAGGACGACGGCAGAAGAGACAGAGAGAGAGAGAGGATGGATTTCGCAGTCCGATACTTCTTTTTGTCAGAATCGCGGCCAGATGCGTCCAGGTGCCGCCGTAATTGCGGTCAGATGCATCTAGAAATGTTCGAGTTTGCTCTCAGATAATCCAGCAAAGAGGGAAACATGGGCAAAGAGGAGAAAGGAGTATAGGACGACGGCGGAAGAGAGAGACAGACAGACAGACAGACAGAG
>BFEA01000052.1:2573678-2606505 GCA_003427395.1 Chara braunii
AAACACCGCCACTAACTGATGAAGATAAAAGTAGAATTAGAGATACGCTTAGTAAATGCTACATCGATGGGATCTTGCCGAAGGAATTGACCCCTAACCAAGTGGAAACGGGGATGGATTATGTACGCGTTATAATTAATCCTGACCTCTACAAAGTTCAAGTCCAATGGTTAAAAGAACATGCAGTGACGTTTTTTTTTGGGGATGACTCAACGTCCCTTCCCATCGACGTGAAAAAAAAGTTGGTGAGAATTTACGAAGATGGGTGGGCAACGGCGAGAACGCTTAATGTCCCTCCAAAAAGGGAATTGTTCCACAATGACGCAAAAAAACTCGTCACCTATGTCGCCTCTGTGCCAAAAATCGCAACCTGGATGCAGTCGAAGGCCCAGGTAGAGATAGTGCTCGGCAGAAAGAAATATACAATGTGTTTTCTACCCTGGATGACGGAAAAGCAGTTAACGGAATGGAGGGACACAATGCGCCTCCCATATTTTTGGATCCGTTGTCTTCAGGTTCCAGTTACGGCCATGGCTCTAATTGAAATGGTTGTAAAAGATGCCTTTGGCAGTATCCTTAAGGCACATCCCACCTTCAATGTCCCCGGTTCTCCGGAACTGAAGGATGTAAGGTTTGATTTGATACCATCGGCAAAGGACCGCTTGAAAGAGTCTCTCATAATTGACTTGTTGGAGGACGGTTACATTCAGGTAGATTTGGTGTGTGTCTCCACCCCTTGGTGTGAGGCATGCAGACCTTACTCCCTTAAGTCGTCAGATGACTCTTGCCCAAAACACAAGCGGCAACAGTCGATCCCTCCGCTCAAGACGAATTCCCCGGTGAAAGCAAAAGGCGACAGTGGTCAACCAAAGGACCAACAGAAGTCGGGTGAAGATAGGGTTGATAAAGAAAACGACAAGGACAGTAAACACGATGATACTAAGGAGAACGATGAAGGGGGAAAGGACAACAACAGAAAGGGGGATTGAGGAGGAAAGAGCAGAGAACGGAAAGATAAAAAGAAGAAGAAAGCCCTGAAAAGAGGGATAGAGAACGGATGTTGTGGTAAAGAGCGGTGGAGGGAAGATGGGAAAGGTCCAGTCAAGGAGAAACTCAAGAAAAAGAGGAGGTCCAGGATAGTGGAGAATCGGGAGGGAAAGAGAGATGGTTAGGGGTCGACAAAGGATATGGAAGTAGAAAAGATAGTCGTCGACGAAGGGACGAAGGAAAAGGGACGTGTTCCCAAACTCGGGGGATAAATGATTTTGGGGGAAATGGATCACCTAGTGACGAGAAGGAGGGGGAAGGGTCCACTCCAAAAGAGACTAAGAATGACAAGCAACTAGCGGTGAAAACCCCTATGAAGGAGAAAGAAAAGGATGAGGTGGGCTTGGAAGTCATTGATCTCATCAAAACCGCAGAGGACGACGAGAGAGTTTGCGTCCGAAAAATGACGAGCCAGAGAAGTATTGTGAGAAAGCCCCTGTTTACGATAAGGGTAACGCAGTTAAAAGAGTAAAGGGGAAAAAGTCGCCGGAAATGGAAGTGGCAACAGATGGGGAAGGCAGATGAGACGGACGTAAGAGGTCAGAAGGTAACGGAAAGAAAGAGCAAAGGAAAGAAAATGGAGAAGAAAGAGGAGGAGGTAGAGGAAGAGAAGGAAGGGTCGGTTTCAGGGATCAGGAAAAACGAAGACGAAGAAGGTACGAGGGAAAGAAAAATGGTGGATATGAAACAAACCACTGGAGAAAACCCACAAACGGTGGGCGGACATGAAATATCATGGGGTTAGTGAAGGGAATGAGGAGGGAAGCGGAAAGGAGGATTTTCTCTTCTCCCCCCTCCTGCCAAACACCCCCACCGCACGTCGATTATTTATTAAGGCTCGGGCCTCAAGCTTAGACTCAAACAATGAATCACGTTCGGGACGTTCGGGTAAGACCTCGTCAAGTAAAATAGAAAAGGAAATCTGTGTCTTTGAAAACTCGGCCTTCTCCCCACCAGCACTGATGATACTGGAAGGAATGAAGAACCTGGGTAGTCCACAAGATATCAGTACCATAAAACTATCCCTGGGTAAACCGTTTGTTTTGAGCCCAGAAGGCTCGAAGGGGGGGAAGGATGTGTTGATGGACCAGAGAAGGGAGGATGCCTTGTCAGACTTACAGGATCACAGGGAAAAAACCCAACCCTAAGAGCTAAATATCAACATAGTAGATCCCAGCTCGTAAGAGGAGATACGCAAAAATTCTAATTAACAACATTGACTGTGGAAAAGCAATTGGGTTCCCTAGCTAAAAAGGTCAAAATTAATAACCAACAGAGTATAGCACTCAAGGAAAAGGAATGGATTCACTCCCTTGTTGAGCCCTCTTTGGTTGACAGTTCATCAAAGAAGAGACCGCGAATGCTAAGGTCGACGCAAAAAACTTTGTCGCTTGCCACCCCAATGAAGACTTTGGCATAAAAAGGAGATTTCAACCGCCGCGCCCGAAAAATCATCGTGCCGATTGTTCCTTAGTGATTGAGCCTCTGGTTATTGTTTGATTTGAAAGTGTTTCTTAACGATGTAAGGGCATTGGTTTAACTGAGTGGAGAAAAGAGCCGGTTAGGATGGGTGAGACGGGAATTGGGAGCGAAAAGGGGAACGGAGTCTCCTTCTCCTCCTCTCCTCCCCCCCTCCCCCCCCCCTCTATTCCTTTGGGTCTTGTTAGACTTTGGTCTATAAGGGAAGTAACTACTACGTGCCGCAGGAAAGTAGGGGGTGAATCCCTAGTTTTCTTTGTGACTAGTGGGTTCGCCAACATAGGACGGGACAATACATCCCGAAGCATGTATGGTGAGGTTGTTTACCATGTCGACAGAGGTCTGCAAGGAACGAGTGCTGGAATCGGAGGGAGATGCAGTGAGGCTTGATCCCTGAGCGGGGCTTAGAGATAAGATGTTATCCATTTGAGAAAGGATTACACTGCCCCTCGACACAATATATTTATGTCAAAGTCTCGGGGAGTATAATATAATACTTATATTATTATCACATTCAAAGATTTTCATGGTTGGAAAATTTATCTTGATCATGGTATCATGATATTAACTTCTTCATTACGATACATTATTGTTATTATTATTGCATGATCAAGACGATTGAAAGAGATAAAATTTTAGAGAGCGAATGAGAGTTTAGCAATAAGGTCCGGTAAGGAACTGATAAGACAGACTGACTCTAAGGCAGGAATTATCCTGCTCATCTTTGAGTTGAGGCTGCTCAACTTTGAGTAGGTGCGTGACTTTGAGGCTATTTTGATTCCTTTTTGAGTTGAGATATCCCGACTCTATACATAATATAGACTTGAGACTACCTCTTTGTCTGACGATCACTGTCACTCTCACGTGTGTGGATTTATCCTGATGTATGATGATTTTTTATGTGAGAGATGTACATGATGCATCTCGTAGGTTTTGTAAATGTGAAATGTGTAAACTGTCTACTCTTCGATATACTCGCGCAATCTGCCTACGAACAGACAATAGGCTCGAGTACGAGGAAGGGGAGCGCAGTTCGTTTTGTGAAAATGTGTAAAGTCCCAAGGGATTTATGAGTCTTCTGAGACTCAAGTGCTTGTCCATGCCGAGTGTTAACTGTTGAGTCGAGACGAGGACCCACAAGTTGGTCTCTCGGTAATGAGTGTTTATGGTTGACTCCCCTCTATGTGAGAGGTGGTTGTAATAATTTATGATTGATTACCCTCCATGAGGGAGGTGAATGTGAGATTTTATGAATGAGTCCCCTTCAAAAGTGGAAGGTGGTTAAATGATTTGAAATGGCATGGACATCGGTTTGAATGATAAAGTCTGACGAGAAAGACCAAGAGAAATTATTATTTTAGTGAAATTTTGGAAGGTCGCAAATTGGTGAAATTTTGAGAGGTGTCTATAAGATGTGTGGTATGCTTTACTCTGATCAAGTGGGAGGTCACGGCCCTGTAAATCTGGCGGTGAATTTTTATGGATTTTGGAAAGGACGGAGTGCTATCTATATTGTCCTATAGAGAACTGGTGAATGTCTTTGAGTGAGGCAGATCTCTGCGTGGTCCCGCAGTAGGCCTGCGAGTATTACGATACACCGTTCAGTCACTATGATACTAATCTTAAGACATATATGAGAGACCCAGCTAGGGGATAATCTGGCATCACTGGGGCGCAACCCCTAGTGTTGGCTGCTGACCGGCACAACCTGGCAGCGGACCCACGTCTCACCAAAGGGTAAGGCTTGAGGGGTGTGGCCACCTCAGAGAACCTTATTCCCACGGGATGTCGGGGGGATAAGAGTCGAGTCGTATTTTTGTGGAAGTCTTGATATAATGTTTTATCATAAATTTGTTTATCGTTGCGCAACCAACGAGGGCACTGCCGCTAATATAACAACGCGGCGGGCCGTAGATCTGGCTCGATCAACCAGACTATGGTGGGTCAAGATGGAGACTTGAACTTCCTGTACTAGACTGCATGAGAGATCTGTGATAAAAGTTGTATATTTTTGTGGATATTTTGTGAGAAAGGCGATAGTGCCTTTAAAAGGTCTTGGTTAGGGCCCGCGTCCTAAGTTATGACCCTTCATGCAGGACGATGACTAAGCAGGACACCCAACGATGAGCCAACTGATGTCTAGGACAAAGAGAGAGGATTATCAATGACTACTTAGAGCAAACCTAACACTGTAGTACGGATTACGTACCCCGGTGTCCAAGGCCTGGCCACATGAGACCCAAGTCGAAGCCCTGGCAGTGGTTAGTTGTGACCGAGGGTCATTTGATAAGATCCTCAAACGGAGTCAAGTTGGCCGATCGGATTGGATCTTTTCTCGTCAGCATTTGGAGTTATGGATGAATTGATAGCTTTTGATTATTCGACGCGACGGGGACGTCGCTTAATAAGGTCCGGTAAGCTGTCGGCGCGAATACCCTTATAAGGGTATCCGCCCTGGTTTTTGCAAGTGACAGAAAATAGGTTTTGTTTGAAATTTAAGTACATTGCGCGAATCACAATTACGTTTTGTTCGCACTGACTGAATGGTTGACTGGAAGTAGAGAGTGGATAGGGGCGCAGTTTTGAGGCGCGCGTGATGATTTTTCCTTGATGCTATGGAGTCGGCGTTTCCGCCGATAATTTTTTTTGGCTTTGATTAAGACTAGGAAAAATTTTTCTTTTATTGAAGTGACCATGGTACGTCTGCGTTCATATGGCATGCGTCGGTGGACGTGGGGTTGCCTTGGGCAGTAATTGGGGCGTGCGCTTTGAGGGCGCGCGTTGACCTAGCTAGATGAGTGGTCAGTATAAGGAGCGAGCCCATACCGAGCGGCGTGAGCCAGAACCATTTCCAAGAATGGTAGTTAGGGCGTGCGGTGACTACGGGCTCGGACGGAAAGCCAAGCGCAGGCCTTGGTGCAGTTCAACATACCTAAGCCAGCCGCAGGTACTCTTTATGTGGAGAATGACGCTTGGTAGGCTTAAGCTTGGGCTTAGCCTTATTGGTTACAATGTTAGATTTTCACCAAGCAGATTTTGGGATTGAGACTAGCAGCGAGCGGTGGAGTAGTGGAGGAGTACTACGGAGTGAATTAAGGGGTTGAGGGTCTTGTGGGACTATCCTTTTTAGTTTTTGCTGGGGAGTCCGGCTACGGGCCCGATGGGCGGGGTCCGACGGTCCTTCCCCTCCAACCACTCCCACGAAACGTAAATTTTCTATACCTTGTTCTCTTTTATTTTTTGTTACTTTTTACTAAATTTTTATTTTTGGGACACGGCCCGGTGCCGGTACCAGGACCGACCGTGAAACCTAAGAGCCTAGTTTAGTGGCTACACCCATGAACTGCTGAGATACATACCTGTGTTCGGACCCGGCCGATGAAACTTGCTGGGTGGTAACGCCCACCTGCTATAGCAGGTATAACACTTTTTAGTGGGCGTAGCTCCCACATGTTCCCTCGTTGGAGGCTTGAGCACGAATGTGACTGCTACAGGGTCCCCTGTAACACTATAAAACCAGGCAGGAGGAGGCTGCTGTGGGTCGACAACAATACCGGGCGGCCACACTGCTCGGCGGACAGGGCATAGGGGCGAGAGACTAATCGGACCGACTAACAGTCGGCCGCTTTTTGAGATACTACCCACGGCAAATCCGCCCAGGCTGTGCTAGGCATTGCGAGCCCGTTACGGCCGGTTGTTGTGTCGGTAGCAGGGGATGGACGAGGCCGATGGGATGGCGGAAGTGGACTGAACGGATCCGGACGGGCTACTGCGCCAGGTGCGTGTAGAAGGGAGAACGGATCCGGACGGGCTACTGCGCCAGGTGCGTGTAGAAGGGAGATCGGCTAGCGTGGTGAGCGAGGCAGGGAGGGAAGGATGAACCGAGACAAGGAGTGGTCCCGGGTGTAGTTGAGAAGGAAAACGAGAGAGAGGCGGGTTGGACATGGCCAGAGGAGGAGTGACGCAGCAATGCTAGCGTGAAAAGTTCGGTCCACATGCTAGTGTTAGGGCGGATGTACCTGGATGCAATTTCGCACCAGATACCTTCGCAAGTAAGGCCAGTTAAAACAGAGGGGGAGTGATAGGACAAGGAAGGAAAAGTGGAAGGGGAGAATGAACCCGGACCTGAAAGTGCGCCAGGTGCATTCAGACATAGAGGTGGAGACGTGGCGGAGGGAAACGATCAGGGCGCAACCGAGTATGCAAAGCCCGCCCGATTCCTGACGAAAACGGGCAGGGAAAGAACTGCAACGGGGGTTTTGGGCTTTGGCGACCCCAAATATCTGGTCAAATTAGTATAGGAGTTAGTTAGAAATAGAGGTATGAAGGAAAACGGATGCGCAAGCTATGGAGATGGCGGGAACGTGAGGAGTGAGATTAGCTGGCTCACTCGTTTCTCAGTGAGGACGAGCAAATGAAGGGGTGCTAGTGAGGATATGAGGCCGGGCGAGTCAATGGGTAAAGTTAGATATGGAAGAAGGGTAATAGATTAGGAGTTAGTAAGGGAAGTTAGTGCGCAGAGGTATCGGGAGATGGTGGAAATGTTGGGGATGAGAATCGAGGTCTCGCTCGATTCACAATAGAATCGAGCGAGAAAAGAACGAGGATTGGGATTTTCTACGCCAGCAAATCTAAATCAGTGGTTAGTTGGGTGGTAGTCTAGTAGGTGAAAGATTAGTAAGAGAGTTGTCGCTCGGAGCTATGGCGACGAAGGCGAAGCCGATGGGAAAGATGACGAAGCGGGAGTAAGTGTCGAAAGATTTAGTCATCCTGGGATGAAAGTTGGCGAGGAGAAAGGCTAAGTGGGGGTTCTCTATGGCTGCGAATCGGATAGAAGAGTTAGAATTGGGAGAGGAACTATAGGTTTTGGGCTATTGAGAAATGAGGCTGCGCCCAGGCAGAGGGGCGCTTCGAAATGTCAGAAAAGTTTTCCGTGTTCTAGCGAAAAAATTCGTCTGTTTTCTTTTTATTATTATCTATTTTTCTTTTTTGTTTTCTCTTCTCTCTCTTTTTGGAGAATGGCGTGTAGCAAAGCCCATGGGTTTGGGCTTCGATTCGTCGCCTCAACCATATTCACCCACTGGCCCGTTGTGATGACCACGTGCAGAGGGGAGTGGGAGGAGGTGACCATACGCAGGGAAGAAAGGAGCTAGCAAGGGAGGCAGACGCGCATATGTGCCCAAGCTAGCTGCAGACTAGAGAGAGGACGGGATGGGAGGACACACGTACCTAGCTATAGCAGCTTGGTTTGGCTTGTGGTATGTATCCTAGTTTGAGATTAGCAGGTTGCAGGTACGATATCCCCTTTATGAGCGTGCTGATTGATTGGTTGATTCGGCAGTTACATGACTGCCTCGAGGGTCAGGGCATGCTTATCTGAGCTTGAGCGCTCAAGTACCAGGGAACTGCGAATGACCCACTAAATCAGCCCTCTCCTATTCGGTGTCCTCCTTGCCACTCGCATGATCGTGGTGACTCCAGAGCCGGTACGTACTGCCTATTCCGGCTTCCGGAAGGGAATTATTATTTGATAGCGGGTCAACCAAAGCTTGCCTTGAACCACCCATACTCGGTCGGGATTGTGGCCAGATTTGGTAGAAGGTGCTGCGGAATCGAGGGGAGGAGTAAGTCTGAGCAAGCAGTGACGGAAGGCAGTTGCTATACACTCAGATGACGGGGTATGCCGCTTGTTACTTAAAGTCGCGGGCTACTGTTGTAAGCCGGTCCGCAGACGTCGACTGCAGGAAGGGGATGACAGCAGAGGTAAGGACGTTGCCATTAAGTGTCAGAGCGGTGACTGTGGCTAGATTGACTTATTGACTGCATCTTAAAACGTTGGTTCACTCGCTGCTGTGTTCGTTGGTTGGGTATGATCAACTGTTACTAGCGATGGGAGACTGCTGTTGTCACTGATTGTTGTGCACGGCAGCGGTTTCTGTTGGTTGGGCATGAACGACTGCTGCAGGCTGAGGGAAACTGTTGCTGCTGCGTATTTTTGCACAAGCTGTTGCTGTTGCGCAAGTTGCTGTATGCTGGCGTACTGCTGCTGCGTGCGGACGTCCGTTGCTAGTTACTACATATTGCTGCATGCCACTATTGAACTATCACAGGGTGCTGGGTGGCTGCGATTAGGCTAAGGAGGGGTGTTAAGACTTGGGGAGGTGGCCAGGCTGGACAAGTTGGGGGCTGGTGTGGCGATTTGGGAGATCGTCAGGGGATTGATTTCGACAGTGGGGTTCAAAACAGGACCAAACTGATACGTTGGCTGCCATTGCGGGGCCCTCAGGCGAGTGAAGGTATCAAGGGCCTCTCCTGAGACTTGAGCTGTCCCCCTCTTGTATCTCGAGAGTCTCGGACCCCTTATTCTGCCTTTCTAAGTCTAAGTCTAATCCTGTTCTGAGAGGAAGGCGGCAGGCGGGATTGCAACCCGTAGGACCGCAACAAGACCTTGTGGGAGGTCCACCCATCGATTGCAGGAGCTCTGCCGGAACCCGGGCGGGGCTCTGGAGGCAGGAAACTTCAAGTATAATTTTGTCTGACGCGTGTGATCCCTCCCTTAACTGTTATCCTTGGGTTATCTGAGTATAGTTATGTGAGGATATTACTTTGATTAGTATGTATGTCAGGACACGTTTCGCGAAAAGCTAAATGAACTGGAGAGAATTAAGACAAAAGGAATGGGGGGAAGGTAGAAAAAATGCGTTTGCTTGTGTTTGACCGGGTCAACCCAAGGCAGAGCTCCTCTAAGTTGATGTGGGCTCACTGCTATGTTTTATTTATGTTTGATGGGCTGACTGAATGATCTTTGAGGACTGGGCCTATCCTAAGTTGGACGGACCAGTCGCTGTTTTCTTTGGGGTTTCTGAACAGGAGGACGGACACCCTAAGTTGGGAAGGCTCAGAATCCTGATGTTTCTTTTGTGGGTTGTTAAAAACAAAGCTGGGAATATTCTAAGTTGCGTAAACCCAGTTTTGTGTGTTTTCTTCTGAGGGGGAAACATGTATGAGGCTGAGCGTACCCTGAAGTTAGGGCGGCTCAGTCATAAGCCATGAACGAAAAGAGCAACCAAAAGTATAAAAATTTGATATATATTATATGAACTTATATCATCTGGCAGACCGGACACCCTAAGTTGGGAAAGTTAGTCAGTAACTCAGGTAGAACAAGAAGAAAGGAAAAGCAAATGAAGAATATAATAAAGGTAATTCGGGCAGGCTGAGCGTACCCTTAAGTTAGGGCGGTTCAGTCTTATGCTCGTGATAATATAAAGGAGCAAAGAGTTAATATAATTTTTTTTTTATTTCCCCTTCTAAACACAAGGCAGGATTGAATGTCTCCCTAAGTTGGGTAGGTCTGATCATCTGCCTAATAAGAGAGAAAAATATAAAGTTTGTGCAAGTATATCAATGGTTGTTCTCTTATATTGTCATTGCGGAGACTAAGCGTACCCTTCAGTTAGGGCGGCTTAGTCATACGTCGTTTGTGATTGTTCAGGCAGATCAGGCGTACCCTTAAGTTGGGGCAGTCTGGTCGCATTGCCTTATGTAACTTAAATTGTTTAGGCTAACTAGGCGTACCCCTAAGTTGGGGCGGCCTAGCGATATGCCCTTGTCGTTGATGTTATGTAGGTTGGACGTACCCTTAAGTTAGGGCGGTCTGACCATTTGTCGTTCGTGTTTGTTTAGGCAGATTAGGCATACCCCTAAGTTGGGGCAGTCTAATCCTATGCCATATGTAACTTGTTTAAAGCTGACGAGGCATACCTTTAAGTTAGGAAAGTCTAGTTTTATGCTTCATGTCGTCAGTTAAGCAGAAGCCAGACGTACCCTTAAGTTAGGGCGGTCTGGTCATATGTTTTATGACAAGAGTCGATGTGGTGTTGGGCATACCCTTAAGTTAGGGCAGTCCAGCTGTGCGTACCTTACTTGTTTACCTAGGCAGGTTGGGCATACCCTTAAGTTAGGGCGTTGTCTGATCCTATGCCATAGGCAAAGGGGTCTGCTAAGGGGAAAAAAACTGAGTGATCTAACGAACTACTTGGGTCAAATTGATGTGGGATTGAGAGAGATGTTTGTTTATGCATGCTTGTGGGCTCTCACTCTGGGACGTCTTTTCGATAGGTTAGCTGCTTAGATGCTCGCCAAGTGTTGAAGTCATAGGTAGATGAGATGGATGATGAGAGAGAAAACTTGGGATAAAGATAGGAGTGACCTTACTTGAAGTTAAAGTTGACGATAGCTCACGATACCATCTTCTGAAAGGGGATCGTGTAAACTATCTTCAGTTCTAACTACCAAGCAAGTGTCAGAAGTTAGTCCCAAGCATAACTTTGCTTTGTCTTTTTGTTTTCTGCTTTGTATAAATCTTGACAGTCTCCTGTTCCTACGGGAAGTGCTGCCGAAATTTTTACAAATCTGAGGGAGTTAGTTATTTTTGGACTCGTAGAAATTCTGGAAAGGCACGCTGCCGAAATTTTGTAGAATTTGGAGAGTTAGATTATTTTCAGCTAGAAGAAATTCGACAATCCATCCTGTTTAGAGGATATGCTGCCGGAATTTTTTACATTTTTAGATAAACATCAGAGGTTAGTTAGGAAGGTATGATTATTTCTTGATCACTCAAGCATGGCTTGGGTACTAGCCTGTTCTGCATTGCAGGTCACCTTCGTTCATATTGATTCAAGGCTTGAATATCTTCAAGCTGATCCTACAAGGATCACCTTCTGTTATCCATAGATAACAGGTTGGTTTCCGGCTCAACTCTAGTTCGCTCTCGCTACTCAACCTAAAAAGCTTAAGCCATGTGGATTGAAATGTTTCTTTTGGGTTTTTACCCATATTTTATTGAATGACCATTTAAAAAGGACTGAGTGTTTTATTATGGGAGGTTGGACAAAGGTTGGGGTTTGTGTGAATAAGGCAAAGGGGCGTGAGTGCAGAGAATGGTTGAAGTTGCCCCTGTGTAGTGTGTGCTCTGTTGATGTGGATCTTTGATGTGGTTGCAGGTATGTTTTGTGAGTTGAATCCAGACATGATTTTGTCAATGATTATATATATACTTTTGAAGGAAGCCGCACTGTGATTGTGAGAGTGATCGTCTCCTATCTCGTAACTTATATCATATTTTCTAGTGTCCGCACGACCCATTGAGGTCGCGCACAATGATTAAATAAGTTCTGCGTCGAGAGAAAAGAGAGATCCCTTCTTAACTCTTGTTTTTTAGAATATGCATGGTTGGACATTGTAGTATGTGACAACCGTCAAAGTCAAACCCCTAGATCTCTGGCCGCCATGGCAACTTGGAGCTGTCTACTCAACCCCTCTGCACAGGGTGCAGAAAAGGGTGTGGTCTTCAACCGCGCATGGCGGCTGTCCAACGTCAAGATATTAACCCTCAAGGCGCGTGTCAGCCGACACTTGAGTGTCGGACGCGGCCCTCGAGATTAACGAGGATCGCATGAGTATGGGTACTACATAGTACGCCATTATTGCGACCGCTTGCGTACACTTGCATTGCGAATCGATATGAGCTAGCCCTACGTCCGCGCGGTTTTATACTAAGCCTCGCGCGCAATGCCTATCCGATTTTTGCATCAGAGAGTTATGGGTCGGATACCAAAGGGACTGGGAGTGTTGTTGTGGTGTTGTGGTGTTGTGTTATTTGTTTTGTGGCATTCCATGTGTGTGAGTGTTGTGGTGTAACGCGTGGTGTGTATGATGCGTCCTAGTCGACCGACGTCGAGTCACGCTTGGGACCTCAGCCCCCCAGTGCGTCGATTCGCGTACGGGTTCAATTTTGGGCGTTGACCACGCGTACGCCCTATGCTACAGCGAACGAGAACGCCCTCGGTTGGGCCACCTCTGCAATTGCATACGAAAAGCCTTCGCATGTGGTTCAGTAGCTCGGCGGGGATACGCCCACCTAAGGGATGGTGACAGCTCCCGCAGGTGGAGGTAAGCGGTGCCTCGCGTGACCCTGTGCTGTCGTAGGGGCTCGCGAGAGGTACGACTCGCGCACTCGGCCGGAGCGGCAAACGCCCTCCGCGACAAGTCCTGCCAAATCCTGCATGACGCGGCCGGGAGGGTCCCCGTGCGGGACCGATGAACTCGACAACTCTCCCAGCAGGGTGCGGGACCGCCCCGCGCGACACTAGTGTCGTTCGTTACAAAATTCGGAATTCGACGTGGACGGCCTCAACCGGGTCGTTCTTTCCTTGTATTCGTCTTTGCTACGTGTCTGGTAGTGCAACCTTTTTTTCCCAATAACACTCGGTGCAGCGACAATTGCTACAAAAAGTGTTGGGTCAATGAGGCGCCATTGCCGCCAACAAAATGACAATCGCTTTGTTAAAAGGCAATAATAAAGAGTACGGGGGAACGTGAGTATCGATAATGACAAAATATGCGCCTATGAATCTCGAACACCTTTTTTCGGGAGGAAAATAATAACGCCCCCCGATCTTGGTGACGGCTTCTCATACGTCTCACTCATATACACGTGTCTTTTCCTCGTTATACGGGAACGATCGCGATGAAGATACGGAAAATCGACACCTAGTTGGATCAAGACAATCGGTTCACATGGCGTAAGCAAAATTGACCACGTAAGTCCACTCAACCCGTTATTCAATCAAAGAAGTAAACAGTTGCAATGCTATATGCTCATTGTCTTTTATCCGTCAGGTAAACATATCCAAAAAGAAGGAAGTTCGGTCCCATAAAGACAATAATCATCATTTATTGAGTGAGTGGTGAACATGCATTCACATAAACTCAACAGAATCTTAGCTCCCTTACCTTAGCAACAACACAATCGATGCATGCATGTAACAGACCTCGCATGCACGAAACATCAAATGTTAGGAGGCATGGAAGGAGGCAAAGTGATATCATCCGGGTTTACTGGTTCCTAAAATTCAATAACACTTTATCGCGAGATCCGATTGAATTGGACAGGGGCGAGTGAAATAAAATAATCATTAGATCGTTATGGCATCCATGAGGTGAATTGAAGCAAAGAAACGAAAATGAAAGAGAGAGATAATAAGGACGGGATCATACCTTTGACCGAAGAAGGAGAATAAGAATCAAAAAAATGAAACTTTGATCATACAAAGAAGCTTGAGGGGGACAACAATCGGCTATCCATCGTGGAGTTAACTTTCAAAAATTAGAAGAAGAAAAACCGAAAATCATAGCGCACTGACCTTTTGTTCTCTGATAATGATATTTGGTCATTCAACCACTCGTACACACACACCCTTCTTACTCAGGTACTAACGATCCTTGGCATCACTTACCAACCTCTATATTACAGCGATCATTACCCCGCCAACTCGTCGTTTGCACCGACTTGCCCAGATCCCCCAGTTCGTCGTGGCCACCCAGCGCACAACCTTTCATACACTGAAGTAAGCTCGTCATGACTTTTCGACTCGCCGCCTACACATCATATAGCCACAACTTTCCTAAAGTTAGCTGATGGGTTGAGAGAGAGTTTTTAAGACGCGCTTGCGGGTTTTATAGTTGCGAAGAGGGGAAGGGATGATGTGCAAGAGTGAGGAGGGGATAAAAGGGGGTGAAGAAAGAGTATGTTCATTGCATGAGGAAAACCATATTGATTCTCGCGAGTCTTTCGCAACCAATCTGATTACAATGCGCGGGGAGTATCCCTCTTACAGGTTGTCGTCTGAAGCTTCGAGTACTCTGGGGAGGGGATCGGTAGGGAGTTTCTGACAAGGGGTGAAGGCGGGAAGAAAGGGAGCGCAGAGAGTAGCGTGATGCGGGACCAAGATTCGAACGAGAGGGGAAGGAGAGAAGCGTGAAGAGAGAGAGAAAAATGAAAACAATTACGGGTGAAAGAGAGAAGGTGCGAAGAAGGGAGGGTGAAAATGGCATGGGTCATAGCGGGAGGCGGGGCAGGCTTGCATACATGGCGTCGGCGCAGAAAAGAAAAAGGCATCGAAACAGTTACGTTTCGTTCATCCTAGTTCTAAAACTAATTTAAGATTGAAAAATTCAAAGCAATATTAACACGTGAAATTGAGCGCTTGAAAATCATATGTTTGTCTAACTTCGTACTGAAAATTCACAGAGCTTTAAAGACCAAGTGCGGGAACATCCACTTGCAAGAGAGGACATGTCAGCGGGAGGAACATCTATAATTTTCGGAGTTCCCAACTTCCGAGCAAAATTCCTAGCGCGTT
The DNA here is from genome assembly GCA_003427395.1 of Chara braunii. Lineage (NCBI taxonomy): Eukaryota > Viridiplantae > Streptophyta > Charophyceae > Charales > Characeae > Chara > Chara braunii. The sequence goes on from BFEA01000052.1 coordinate 2,588,411, forward strand.
TGCTAAGGCATGAGTAATTCCTATATAGATGCATGGATTGCCGAAAAAAAATTGCAAAGAAGTCCGAAAAGAAAAACATTTTCTTAGACCTGAGAGGGGTACCCCAAAAGCCTAAGAGAGATTCAAAGAGTAGGAAAAAAAAAACACAGGGCTTCCAAAGATCGTTTGGGTACAAAAGTTGGTACGTCACACACACACACACACACACACACACACGCACACACACACACACACACACGCACACACACACACACACACACACACACACACACACACTCACCTTTAATCTCACATACACACGCGCACACACATACACAAACACTTTTTTTTTTTTCCCCCCAAAAAAGTTCCGCTTCAACCTACTAGAGGAGGTGATATGAGCATCGCCATATAGTGGACTTGTGTCAGAATGCTTGTGTCTATTAGTGGAGAGTAACATCTGCTCGCAACCGGGTCCAGCATCCCATGAACATCATGAACAAAGCACCAGCTGGGACCACCTCCCCCCACACCCTCGAATCCAACATGACCAAACATAAACACAACATAATCACTACCATACCCCTGACCAACTACATCAACAAACAAACTACGGGCTGCAAGTCAATTGCAGAATGTGGGTGTTTTTTTTTTTTTTTTTTTTTTTTTTTGAGAAGTTGGTCACCTTTATTACAAATAACACAAGTTCAAAAGAGGTCGGGGACCTCACAATTCAACCCGGGTGAACGTACAGGGGTCATTACCCAGTTTCGACAAAATTGGAAACCGGGTCTAGTGTCCCATTTACTGACTCTGTTATCTCAAAGAAGCTTCTAAAAAAAATTCCCAATAAGCGCAGTAAAAAGGTAGGAACCTAAAGCAATTTCAAATGCATTTCCGAGCGTGAAGCACTAGAGCTGAGAAACCAGTGTCGCGCGCATCGGTCCGGAACCACTCAAGGGTAGCGCGGGACCCTCCCGGCAGCGTCACGCAGGAGTTGGTTTTAATCATTCGTCGCGAATATACATGGGGCTTCCGCAAGCCGCTCCGCCCGAGTGCGTCAGCCATGCCTCTCGCGAGCCCCTACGACAGGATAGGGCCTACGCGAGGCACGACTTACCTCCACCTTACGGAAGTTGTCACCTCCCTTCGGTGGGCGTATCCCCGCCAAGCAACCAGTCCACAGTACGAAAGCTGATCAATTGCAATCGCAGAGGTGGAACAACCGAGGACATTTCTTGTTCGTTGTAGCATAGAGGGTACGCGTAATATTACACCTCTATCGAACCCGCACGCGAACCGACATCTTGGGGGGCTGAGGTCCCATGCGCGACTCGTCGCCGATTGACTAGGACACATCCCACACACCACGCGCACACCACTATAAACACACACCCATGCACAAGACTTAATATACATACCCACTTACATATACATATACAGAACGACTTTGAACAAATAACGCGACAACACTCCTAGTCCCTTAGTAGCCATCTCATAACTTTCCGATGCGGAAATCGGATAGGCGACCCGCACAAGACTTAATATAAAACTGTGCGGACGCAAGACTAACTTATATGGACTCGCAATGCAAGCGTACGCAAGCAGTCGCAATGGTGGCGTACTATGTAGTACCCATACTCGTGCGGCCCTCGTTAATCTCGAGGGTCGCATTCGACACTCAAGTGTCGGCTGACACGCGCCTTGAGGGAATGCTCTCTCGACGCTGGACAACCACCAAGTGCGGTTGAAAACCACACCCTCTTCTGCACCCTGCGGATAGTGGGTGGTCCCTGCAGTGGGTGGTAGACAGGTTCATACCTGTGGTGGCAATCGTCTCTTATGGCCCTGGAGACCAGCTCCATCATCTAGGGCCTGAAAATAAGTCAAGGGGTTTGACTTTGAGGGCCGCCACGGACTACAACGTCCAACCATAAAAATTAACAAGCAAAATCAATCAATAAACAAACACCCCAACTCTCATATATTGAATCAGGACTCGAGCACAAGTGGTTAACGACCTCCTGAAATTTCAGAATGAAAGATCCTAGAGTCTGTTAGGAGAGGTATGAAATCACTGAAATGACCTGAAGACACTTCATGCCATTTCAGAAGTTAAAGGTGGTTTGGGGGTCAGATTTTATGTTTTTTTTTTTTTTTTTTTGCGTGTTTTGTTTTTATTCAACGTTGTTATGGGTCGCTTCAAGTCATTTCAGGAGTTTCAGGTGGGGAGGCCTGAAACCTCTGAAAAAACCTGAAGTGGTTGAAGCTTCTGAAAGTGGTTTCAGGTTCCACCATCCAAATAGTTTGATTGATGCATCTCAAACTGCTTTCAGATTTTCAGCAACTTCATATTATTTCAGAAGTTTCAGATGGGGAGACCTGAAACCTCTGACATGATCTGAAGTGGATGAAGCTTCTGAAAGTGGTTTCAGGTCCCCCCATCCAAATCGTTTGATGGGAGTATCTGAAACCGCTTTCAGATTTTCGGTCAATTCATATCATTTCATGAGTTTCAGATGGAGAGACCTGAAACCTCTAAAAAGACCTGAAGTGGCTGAAACTTCTGAAAGTGGTTTCAACTCCTCCCATCCAAATGGTTGGATGGGTGCATCTGAAACCGATTTCAGATTTTCAGCCACTTCATATCATTTCATGTGTTTCAGGTGGGGAGACCTGAAACCTCTGAAATGATATGAAGTGGTTGACTCTTCTGAAAACAATTTCAGGTCCCCCTATCCAAATGCTTGGATGGGGGGATGTGAAACCGCTTAAAAAAACTTCAGTCACTTCAAGTCATTACAGGAGTTTCAGCTGAGAATCTGAAACGTCTGAAATGACCTGAAGTGGTTGAAGCGTCTGAAAACAGTTTCAGGTTTTTTCATTCAAGTACATCACACCCGTCTGAAGCAACTTAAAATATCATGAAAATAGAGACATCTGTTAACCTTCTCTCGACTCGAGATAAAATAAAAGAGGGGGAAACATAAACCCATCAGGTATACAGATCGTGCGTCACATGGTTGACATTCTCACTGCCTCCTAAGTATGACCCATATACCAAGCTTCAAATACTAACCTGCATAAAACACAGGTACACACAATAACCACATTGTCATACACCAATGTGGTCAACTTTACTGTTTCCTTTAACTCATACCACGCCTCACACACTCAAGCCCCAATCATAGTTCAACTTTCCATGAATCTTATAAATTCTTTATAATGGTCATTTAAAAGAAGTCCCGTAAAAACCCTCAAAGAAACATCTCAAATCTCAGGGCTGAGGCAATCAAACAGAGGTACAGGTATAAGCAAAGTTGTGTCTTGAGCCGACGAGTCGGCGATCAACCAACCGACCTGTTATCAGTGATAACAGAAAATGATCCTCGTAGGATCAAGCTAGAACTAGTCAAAATTCTGGATCGAATGTCCAAAGAAGACCTGTGGCAATCAAGCAGAGGTACAGGTATAAGCAAAGTTGTGTCTTGAGCCGACGAGTCGGCGATCAACCAACCGACCTGTTATCAGTGATAACAGAAAATGATCCTCATAGGATCAAGCTAGAACTAGTCAAAATCCTGGATCGAATGTCCAAAGAAGACATGTATCATAAGACAAATCAATATCCAAGCTAAATCGTCAATGTGTGGAGATCAAACCCCCCTGACACGTTCTCACTCAAGAAAGCCCTGATAACCAAACCTAGGTCTATCTCTAAGCCACTGCCCAAAGTAAGGTAGACGTATGGCAAAATATCCCACATACAGAGTGGATCGCCAGAGTCGCCACCTTTCAAAATATAATCTATCTCCTCTAAACTAAGAAAATTTAGGCACCGCTTCCCATAGGAAAAGTGCATTTCCAGAATTTATATCAACCTAAATATGAAAACAGAAATAATCGTTAACCTTTCAAAGTCAAATTTTGTCTAACTCCCTGAATTTGCAGAAATTTCGGCAGTGCTTCCCGTAGAGAAAGTAGCTTACCAACATTTATACAAAGCCAAGTTCGAAATCTGAAATGATTTTTACTTATCAAGGTCCAATTTTATCTAACTCCCTGAATTAGCAAAAATTTGGGCAGTTCTACCTTTAGAAAAGGAGACTCTCCAGATTTTTACTAAGTCATATATAAAAGTCAAACGAACAGGACTTTGAAAAAATAAAATCTGACTAACTTCTTGGTTTTGTAGAAATTTCGGCAGCGCTTCCCGTAGGAAAAGTAACTATCCAAGATTTATACAAGACCAAGTATAAGAAATGATCCCAGAAAATGCAGAAATCGACCTAAGTGAAAATAAACTTAGCCCAGAAAATGCAGAAATTGAAACTAACTACTATGGCTCTAGCACGTGGCAAGCAACTAAAGCAACTACCTATCAAACTGAAACTCAGACTAAGTAGTGGTCGTACTCAGTCACATGCAGGTCAAACACAAGGGTAAGTACTCTCACCATCCCAAGTCCATTTATATAAAATAGTTCATGAACCTTCAGGTAATTCAACCCTTATACCCAACTTACATATGGCATAACGCTAGATCATTCGGCTTGAAAACAATGCCCATCGTGCCTTAAGATATACACAAACAGGTTGCACAACTACTCCTCTCTTCTTTGGGCATGTGACTAGACCATTCCAGTCGCCCTGAACTGTTCAATATCCAAAATTTACTAACTTTCTGACTTTGTTCTCAAAAGAAATGAAAATATGGGCAGGGGACTGAACCATTCGGCCTGGAAACAATGTTCAGCTTGCCCAGATTATTTCCAATTATACTCTGTATTTTCCTTTCTCTTCTCAGTGATATAGCTTAGTACTGGACCATTCGGCTTGGAAACAATGCCCAACTGCCAGTTCAATACTTTCTTTTATACTCAGGTTGTACTTATGTGCGTGGTTTTCAGGCTAAGCCATTCAACTTAGAAACAATGTTCAACCTTAGACCAAAATCCTCCTTGAGAACAAAACAAGAAAACCCTTCACATCAGGCAACCCTCAGAAAATAAACATAGCAATCAGACCGTTCAACTTAGAAACAATGTCTGACCCTTCAGAAAACAGCCAAATAAACATAGCCCTGGGCCATTAAGCTTATAAACAATGCCCAGTCCTTGGTTGATCCGGTCAAACGCATGCAGTCTACCTTCCTCCCACCTTCACCCTGTTCATCCCTTAGTCTGCTTTCTGCCAAAAATAAGGATGACACTTAAACTTCACTCTCATGCATTCCTTCCATTCAATCTAATTATATCCTGAACAAAAGCAAAATCATAGGAACAATCTCATGTATACATCAACCAAACTAAAGGGAGATAAACAAACAGGGGTATAGTGGGGGTCATACAAATAGAGAATGATATACCTGATGGTTCCCTGCCTCCAAAACCTCGCCTAGGTTCCGACAGAGCTCCCGCAATCGGTGGGTGGACTCCCCATAGAGTCTTGCTGCGGTCCTACGGGTTGCAATCCCGCCTGCCGCCTTCCTCTCGTAACCCGGATTAGACTTAGATTAAGAAAGACAGAATGAGGGGTTTCAGACGCTCGAGATATAAGAGAGGGACAACTCAACTCTGAGGAGAGGGCCTTGACACCTTCACTCGCCTGAGGGTCCCGCAATGACAGCCAAAACGCGCAGCGGTTCGGTCAAATTGAAGTCACCCTTCGACTGTTGACTCCCTGACGACCTCTCAGTTCACAACAATACTCCTCTTTCACAAGCTCAGTTTGTCCGCAGTTCATGGTTTGAAAGGTCCTGGCCTCCTCCCGAGACACGGGCTGTGTCCCAAGAGTACAACCTTGTTTTCTTGTAGCTCCCCTCTCGCCTCGTCACTTCAATGGAGCAGGCAGCGCGCTATCGGTCGGTATAGGAACCTGTCCAACCGCTCGCAATTAATGTGCAGCGTACGCAACAAACTGCGGTGGGCATCGTAATCCACGTAGGAAAGGACAACGCAACAACTATCGTCACCGTGACTAAACACTGCCTGGACACACAACATCAACAACGTCTAGAAATACAGTGGTAGCGGCAACCAAAACACAGACTACTGCAGTGCGAGCTCTTTCCAGAGTTGTACATCACCACCTGCCACAGCGATAAATAGTCGGCCCGCAACCGCATGTGTTTGAAGCAAGTAAGCACCTTCCCTGTTTGAATCCCTCCGTTCTCTCTCCTTCTGCTTCCCACTTTTCAAATTCACTCTCATGTCCGTTCTTCAGCAATTTTCATGAGGGCACCTGCTGAGCATTCCACCAGGTACACAGTAACGAGGAGTTCCCTGCAAGAAGGTACGTTACTGAGAATGGCACGCCCCACTGCACTACCCGGATACATGTTCCCTCCTCCTTATTACTCAAACAGGATAGGTGACGCACAGTCCACAAATAAGACTTCAATTTGTGTTTGGTCTCCCTGTTGCTCGGACCGTTGAGATACGTGGCACACTTGTTAACAGGCAAGCTTCCTCTCGTCTCCTAGCTACTCCGTGTTACAGATTGCACAGCGCATCGATTGAAGCAACAGCGGCCTGACTGGCCATGCAGCCATCGGCACCTGGAGGAGCGTATACAAGCGCTGACTGTGTAGACTACCAACCACATCGGGTACTTGTCCTGCTCAACCTCCGTGCTGCTTCAGTCTTCTCCTCCCCTCACCAACCCTTGGTGTATTTGGCCACCCGCTTGGTCGGGTTCGTGTACGGGGAACACATGGTTAGTAGGACAAAAGATAGCGGCTGGAATACAGTAATGACAAGAGAAACCCGTGAGTTGGCTCAAGGATTTCAAATGGGAGGGCGTTGAGCGCCTCCCTTGAAAAGGTGAGCTCGGTATAGTGATGGTTTCGTGACTTCGAAAACGACGAAGTCTTTAGCAACCCTGGTAACTACGATGATGGGTAACAATTCACCGCCTGGTTGTCCTCCCCAGATCACTTTCCCTCCGCTTCTACTCTCAGACGTACCTAGCTCTTGTCTCGACCAGCTTCATTCACTCTGTTGCCACATCAGTCTGTCCCGTACGCCTGCACCATTCTCACACCGCGCAGCCCATGCTTCGTAGCTCATGGAGACTAACTACTGAGGTGTTGATCTAACACTATCACCTCTACCTCTATGCATGCAGTCACCTCTGTCATTCAACCTGCCCGTTACCCCCAGTCTGTCGTAGGTGTCCACCTTGCCCTCCCCGCCTAGTACCATCCACCAACCTTCTGTTTCGTCGGCAACGAATCTCCTGGGAGAATATGGAGATATACACTGCTTATCATCCATACAAACAGAGAGATTGAGAGAAGTTACTCTCTTTATAGGGTGAGTATCCTATCGACCAATAGGTAAGTGTCCAAGCCAGCAGCTGGCTTCACGCCTCTTCGGATGAGCAAAATCCGAATGAATCTTCTGCTAAAGTAGGGGTAGGTTCATCACTGTTTTTAAGCCCTCTCACCCCAGGCACAACTCCCTTATATTGGTCTGCTATTTGTACCCATCAACTCCAAACATTGATGATACCATGAGATTCGCACCACTCGAATCCCCTTACAACATTTCTCCGCTTCATCCCATCGAGGATTGAGCGAAACATTTAACTCCCGCTTCCTCCATAGCCACTTCCCCGACACCTCTTACGCAACACTTTTCCTTTCTATCTCCTAAACTACTAATTTATCCCTGAAACTAATGCTACCATTACACTCGCAGCAACAAAAAACCCCTGAAACGTGCCTTCAATCATCCATTTTCACTAAGAAACGGGTGAGATATGTGTTTCTAACCTTTCTTCTCCTTTGCCCCTGCCGTCTCCCGCACATATAATTTTCTTCCTATCTCCTACTACACTCCTCCATTCGCCGTTCCGACATCACCATCACATTCGCCCTGTTACAACCCCCCTGCCTACCATCCTCTCCCGCCTGATTCCATCAAGGAATGGGCGGGCTTCACAACTCTTTCACTCCCGTCATGCCTGCTCCCTTCGCGATTGCGCTCTTTTCCCTCTGCGCATGCACCCGACGCAGAAACCCGTCTAAGTTCATTCTTCTTATGAGCTTTCCCTTTCTTTACTTTTGCCTGCCATAGCTAACTTTCGTTGTCCTCACCTCCGAACGCATCCTGCCGCAATTCCGGGTCAGGTTCTTTCCAGTCCTTACCTATCTGCTAACCCCGGTCTCCACCTGTGTCGAGTTGTGTGCTGGCCCAGACACCCGTACGGGTGATGGCTGATGCAGGCAGCCGGGCGGTGATCTTGGAAGTCGATCTCCACTAAGAAGTGTGTATCGACCCACCGGCCTAAAACAGCCCCAACCACATCTGGTGTTGCAGCCCACACTACCTGCGCTTGGCCGTTTGGGCCGCTCTGATGCTATCTCTAGTAGGGAACACAGCCCCGTTGTGAAGGCCTACAGTGCCAGCCTAGGCGATATGGGTCTCGGTCGAGGTGGCAATAACAACTATACGGTGAAGGTCTCGTGCGAACACCTTGTTGGGACAACCTGCTATAGCGGCCTTACCATACTGTTCTCCGGTCCGTCGGACGAGCCGCAACAGTATTGCCGCAATCTTCCCCACAACACCCCTGCTCTGCTGCGGAGCCTGTTGCTTGGGCTGCGGTGAGGCGGGTCCTATGTGGAGCACAGCCTAGGCAATGCGGCCATTACCCTAGTGTCCCCACCCAGGCATAGTTCATTAACTTCCCGGCTGCGACGGGTATGCTCACTCTCAAACCTCTTGCAACAGACTGTGGCCGGCGGACGGTGCCTTCGCGACAACCCGCACCATCCCTATGGTTGCGGCCCTACAAACTCGCTCGAAATATTCCTCCAATTCCCCCTCACCTAGGCTATCGGCGATCCCAAAATGGGAAGCGAGGGAAGCCACAACCACGGATCCCACCGATCTCACACACGTTGACCTCTTCGGCCCGTGTTTCAAAATCAGCGATCTCAGGGAATTTAGCCAGCTTCAAAAACATGCTGGCATCCAAGCAACCCAACCGAAAGAGGCACACGCTCAAGGTCCTGGACTGCCGTGACGGCCATCCGTGCCTGGCAGTACCGTATCAGAGCCAGGAGCGTCGGTCCCGGCGTTAGCCTCGGAACCGATCACCGAGTCCAGACACTGACTAACGGAAGGAACAATAATAATAATAAAAATACCGTGACCAATGCATAAAATAAATGCAGGGAAACACAAATTTTAAGGGACGAGGGGCTGTGCGTTCCTCTGGCCTACACTTGCCACGCACACCCTGGCCACGCGGGGTTGCATCCTGCCGTCGACGCACTTCACACGCTGCTTATCCGGGCAGAACTCAACTCTCACCCGCAAGTAAGCCGCTGCTCCTGACGAGGCTGTACCGACGCGACTTGCGAGAAGCACGCCAAATACCCTTGTAAGGGTATTTGGTACGACAGTCTTCCCGGACCCTATTAAGCGACATCCCCCTCGCACTAAACACCGAACCCAAAAATATAACGTAACCTTCCCATCATAGCTGACTAGACTAAGTACTAATCTAAAAATTATGTCAGTTTTAATCCCTACATCCCCAAACCAACTAAGCACAGTCATCGGTAAAAGAAATCTTATTTCATTCCTAACCAAGGTAGGTAGCCGAATGATCGGCCCAACTCTGACACATTCCAACCTCTAATCTAACAAGTGGATAAAACCACTTCCCATCAACTATAGTTACAAACAAGAAGTTACTTGATAGTCGATCCTTAGATAACATCATTTCCCGGTCCCTTTTGAACGATATTTTATCGCACCGGACACCCAAATCACCTAACCACGAGTCGAAACTCACACTAAGTGGTGGTATAGAATCCAAAACCTCAATCTTTATTCAACCTTTCCCTTTTTACACAATGACCATTCAGACTCAACTCATTTATACCCCTTGTTTCAACTCTCCTCAGAAAGTGACCCCATCATGGTGGTGGAGCTTGTTGTGCATGTCATGATGTATGTTTTTGGGTTGGCCCCCGTTAAGCCCAATCCTCATAATCATATTCATCACGCGAGAGCCATTCGTTTTATCATCCTTAAACATAAATTGGCTGGGGTAATTGTTAAATCTTCATAAATAACTTGAACTAACATTTTACCCCTCTTACTCATAAATCCTACTCTTATAAGTAGGTTTATTCACTGTCATCATGCTCTTTTATCAATCTCATTCATAAACTTTGTTCAATGAGCAAACTCTCATAATCTCCTTCCAAATAAAAAATCAAAATTTATACTTCCCAAAATCTCACCATGATCAACCATTTTCGCCTTGTTTTTTTTCCATCACGGGAAATACTGTCGCAGGCTAGCCACTCGCAGTTCACAACCAAGGGCCAAGTGAGGGTCCCATATACATGACAGGTTTCCCTGTCGTGAGTCTCCCCTACTGGCAGCTATGAACCTTGGGTAGAGTGACATTGCTGTATACATGACAGTATAACCCCTACCTTCCGACGCAGACTAAACCGTTCGCAGCCCATAACCAAGGGTCAAGTGGGGGTCTCGTATACATGACAGGTCCCCCTGCCGCGAGTCCCTCGTTGACAATCATGAGCCCAGGGCAGAGTGTTTTTTTGGATTCCTTAAATCTCCCAGAAATCCTCCACTAATAATCACACTTTCCTCACTTTATTGAACCTTCTCTGGTCCCAACATTTTTCATTGACCCCTTGGTCACTTTCTCATTATACACTTTTAAAACTCTCTTAAGGTTTCTCATATGTCAATTAGAACAAATACAAAACGCACTGATGGTGCCACCATGGTGAGAATGCCAATGACAACCAGAACCTGCACGAATCTGCATCCCCTGGGAAAATCAAAGCCCATATCAAGATGGCTCTCAGAAGAAAGTCATATTATCTCAAGTCTCAAATCTCCACAAGCCTAAAATCATCACAAATCCAGTGCCAATCACAAACAAAGGGCCTTTGTATAGTATATCCTACAAGTCGTAAAAGACTAATATACACACGGTAACGTCAAATGTTCTCACAAAAATGGAAGGATGTCTGCTTACTGATAATCGAGCCTTACACAATTTCCATTCGCATTCCACCAACCAAAAAACCAGCTTAGAGAGTGGATAGTCTGACTCAGAGCGTATACACACTCCCAGAAAATAAGAATTCTCACTCAAAATCAGGAATATATACAAGATGAAACCTATGCCTCATAAGACTTGGAGGTTCAGTTCAAAACAACACAGGCCAATAGTCACCTATTAGTCTAGCAACTGGTAATTCCACACCGTTATATAACCTCCCGGGCGGTTAATCTTAAGTCATTCAGGACTACTAACCCTGTCCTATCACCTTTCCTACTATGGGCGAAGCAAATACATTAGCAATAGCTATTGGGAGGACCCAAGCCTTTGTCTAAAGTATGATGGTCTCACTCCTTAACTCCCTTTTTGGCCATCTTACACTTGCGAGGGGCGTGACCACTCTTTCCATAACGAGTACATACTATCCTTGCCCGCCGGTCTCGCATTCTCTTCATCCTACGACTTGTCCTACTTCCAGACGACAGAACCTCCTCTCAGGCACACCCTTCCTGGGGGCGGGACGTAGCCATAGGTGGGGCCATATCTTCTTTCTTCTGTTCTCCTCGTTTCCCTTTCCTTTCCTGGTGCAGAGCGTCAACTGTCCTCTCACATGTGTGGGGTGCGGCATTTCTGACTTCAACCTCCTCCGCTCTATCAAGGCAAACCTTCGCCTTGTTCTTCTTACCCCACTTGTGGTTTCACTTAGACTTCCTAGGCTCTTCCTGAGGCTCGCCCTCTGTACTTCCTCTGACTCCTGCCACCACTTCCTTTGGGCCTTCCTCAGGTTTGCTCTTAATGCAGCTTTGCAATTCCTTTCTTTTCCTCGCTTCCCGCAGAGTATGGCAGAGGTATTGATCGAAATCGCCTTCTATAAATTTTTCTCGTATCTTATCCAGTCTCCCTTTTGTCCCACGGATCAAATCTCGCTGCTCGGCATCCGTGAAGTTCATAAGGAAGACAAAACACTTGTCATGTTCAGACAACGTCAGACCTTGCGGGATGCACGATCATACTCCGCCAGGAAGTGCCCTACTGACATATAACTATATCAATCCATCTTCTCAAGATTGTCTTTGATCAGTTGTTCCTCACCTAGCCGGTATTTATTCCACAGGTCATCATAAAACCTCCTCCATGATGACCCCGCTCTTCTAACCAACCCACCGACTTCATCCTTCAAGCCTATATGGATATACTTTATGACCTCCTTCAGCATCTGCTCCTCACTCCATTTGCAGTGAGACGCTATCTGCCCAAACTTATCAAGGAAGTCAGAAACATTATAGCCCTTGAAGAAGTCGATCTCAACCTTAGGCATGTCGTCTCGCTCCCAATCACGCACACCCAGCAGGTAGGCAAGTTCCTCGACCCCAATCTTCCCTTGAGAGCCTTCCATCTCGAGCTCCCTCGACCCCATCACCTGTTGAACAACAACGAGCGACGTTAGGGTCGAGGTTCGAAGGAAGTCACATAGCTAAATCTAACGTAGAATATATCCCTACTAAATTGTGTCGTTCTCATCATGAAAAACGCATATAAGAATTTTATTCAGAACACCGGCGTTACCGAAGAGAGTCTTTAAATAAATATCCACCTAAAATAAAACATAAATATTCAGTAGTAAACCCCTCCCATCATAACCACTATAGTTTCTATTATCAAGGTGGGACATGATATACATATGTCACATAGGTGGACACTCCAAACATGAGTCAAAAATGCAGTACAACCCATGATAAATAACATATACTCACAACAACAATCACAACCTAATAGACACAACTTATTGACAAGGGTTGTAACTGAAGAGCATGACAAACGTTATACATAACAACAACTCAACTGCCAGTCATATAATAAGATAAACCTCAACAACGCATTCCATATTCTATAAGGCAGGAATAAGACTAGCAATGAGTAAATAACATGATACAATTGTTACCCCTTCAACTCTCAAGCGAAGCATATATTTCGGAGGGGCGGTGTAATCCTCATAAGATAACATCTTGACTCCTGAGCCCCGCTCCAAAGATCAAGCCTCACCACGACCCTTTCTGATTCCAGCGCTTGCACCTCACCAACCCTATCATGGTCAGATGGACAACCCCATTCATACCTATCAGAGCAACGAACAACGAATCTGCGCTCTTACAAATATGGTGGCCCTGCTTAATGCGAGACGAGCCTAGGTCGCTACTCCAAAACCGCTCTCACTAAGCAGTAGTTGTTTCACTTGGCCATCACAATTTCGGCAAGGTAACAAGCCCCTTCCTCCTTTCTCAACATATAATGTAGTTACTCTCCTATCATAGGAAAGATAACAGCACCCCACTAATGGACCAGGAACATAGTTCCGACATGGGTCTCACTATCATTCTTGAGACTGATAACTGCTTCCTTAAGCCCTAACGAGGGAGTAACAATTCCAGAATGCACTTCTACTGAGGACAACTATACACGCCGACTTACTCCTTTTGAGGAAGAACCACCTTCCCCATGAATGAGTCACCCCATTCAACTCTGGTCCCATGCCAGATGTGGGTTTCATGCAAAGTCTATGTCATCTTCGGAATGCAATCCATACATACGTCGACGTAACGTCGTCAATCAGACATCAGACAAAGTACAAAAAAACGCATTTATAGCAACAACCAAATACCAATGTCATAAAAAACATAAGTATACATATATATTGCACATACTTAAAACATAAACCTCTCTTCAGATTAGCCAAACCGTTAGCTAGGTAACCACTACTTCTCAAACTTTTATCGGTAGTTACCTCTATACAATCCCCTAGGTAACTCAACTTATTGCCAACTGATACCATCAAGGGATTTAGGCACACAGTACCTATCAATACCATAGTCCGGTCTGAACTTAAGGAAAGATTTTTTCCATTAAGCCCCTCACTTCGCGCTTATCATTCATCCCTCCTCATCCATTTCGCTCATGTACCAGAAAGCTCATAAAAAACGAGGCTCTACCGACCAGGGGAGGGCGACTCGGCTAGGCCTCCTATAATAAGCACTTCACACTTAGGCCACAGTCTTAAGACATCTTCAACGATAGTCAAGGTATCAAGCAATCGACCATATAAGTCCAAAGAAAGTTTCCCCTTTTGCCTAGTTCTCACTTTCTCATACCAGGATGTCGTTCCACTAGGGATAACGGTAGGCAACCGTTATCCTCGACAACAGCGCCACCTGTCGCGCGCATCGATTCGGCACCACTCAAGGGTAGCGCGGGACCCTCCCGGCCTCGTCATGCAGAAGTTGGTTTTAATCCTTCGTCGCGAATATACATGGGGCTTCCGCAAGCCGCTCCGGCCGAGTGCGGCAGCCATACCTCTCGCGAGCCCCTACGACAGGATAGGGCTACTCGAGGCACGACTTACCTCCACCTTGCGGGAGTTGTCACCTTCCTTCGGTGGGCGTATCCCCGCCGAGCTAACAGTCCACAGTACGAAAGCTGATCAGTTGCAATCGCAGAGGTGGACCGACCAAGGGCGTTTCTCGTCCGTTGTAGCATAGGGGGTACGCGTGGTATTACACCTCTATCGAACCCGCACGTGAACCGACATCTTGGGGGGCTGAGGTCCCAAGCACGACTCATCGCCGGTCGACTAGGACGCATCCCACACACCACGCGCACACCACTATAAAGAACATAAAAATAAAACACACACCCACTTACATATACATATACAGAACGACTTTGAACAAACAACGCGACAACACTCCTAGTCCCTTAGTAGCCATCTCATAACTTTCCGATGCGGAAACTGGATAGGCGACCCGCGCGAGACTTAATATAAAATTGTGCGGACGCAGGACTAACTTATATGGAATCGCAATGCAAGCGTACACAAGCGGTCGCAATGGTGGCGTACTATGTAGTACACATACTCGTGCGGTCCTCGTTAATCTCGAGGGTCGCATTCGACACTCAAGTATCGGCTGACACGCGCCCTGAAGGAATGATCTCTCGACGCTGGACAACCGCCATGTGCGGTTAAAAACCACACCCTCTTCTGCACCCTGCAGAGAGTGGGTGGTACACAGGTTCATACCTGTGGTGGCAATCGTCTCTTATGGCCCTGGAGACCAGCTCTATCATCTAGGGCCTGAAAATAAGTCAAGGGGTTTGACTTTGACGGCTGTCACGGACTACAACGTCCAACTATAAAAATTAACAAGCAAAATCAATCGATAAACAAACACCACAACTCTCATATATCGAATCAGGACTCAAGATAAAATAAAAAGAGGGGGAAACATCAACCCATCAGGTATGCAAATCGTGTGTCACATGGTTGTCATTCTCACTGCCTCCAAAGTATGACTCATATACCAAGCTTGAAATACTAACCTGCATAAAACACAAGTACACACAATAGCCACATTGCCATACACCAATATGGTCAACTTTACTGTTCCCTGTGACTCATACCACATCCCAGCCCCAGTCATAGTTCAACTTTCCATGAATCTTATAAATTCTTTATAATGGTCATTTAAAAGAAGTCTGGTTAAAACCCTCAAGGAAACATATCAAATCTTGGGGCTAAGGCAATCAAGCAGAGGTACAGGTGTAAGCAAAGTTGTGTCTTGAGCCGACGAATCGGCGATCAACCAACCGACTTGTTATCAGTGATAACAGAAAATGATCGATCAAGTTGGAGCTAGTCAAAATCCTGGATCGAATGTCCAAAGAAGACCTGTATCATAAGACAAGTCAATATCCAAGCTAAATCGTCAATGTGTGGAGATCAAACCCCCCTAACACGTTCTCACTCAAGACTCCCCTGATAACCAAGCCTAGGTCTATCTCTAAGCCACTGCCCAAAGTAAGGTAGACCTATGGAAAAATATCCCACATACAGAGTGGATCGCCAGAGTCGCCACCTTTCAAAATATAATCTATCTCCTCTAAACTAAGAAAATTTAGGCACCGTTTCCCATAGGAAAAGTGCATTTCCAGAATTTATATCAACCTAAATATGAAAACAGAAATAATCTTTAACCTTTCAAAGTCAAATTTTGTCTAACTCCCTTAATTTGCAGAAATTTCGGCAGCGCTTCCCGTAGAGAAAGTAGCTTACCAACATTTATACAAAGCCAAGTTCGAAATCTGAAATGATTTTTACTTGTCAAGGTCCAATTTTATCTAACTCCCTGAATTAGCAAAAAATTGGGCAGCACTCCCTTTAGAAAATGAGACTCTTCAGATTTTTACTAAGTCATATATAAAAGTCAAATGAACTGAACTTTGAAAAGACAAAATCTGACTAACTTCTTGGTTTTGTAGAAATTTCGGCAGCGCTTCCCGTAGGAAAAGTAACTAACCAAGATTTATACAAGACCAAGTATAAGAAATGATCCCAGAAAATGCAAAAATCGACCTAAGTGAAAATAAACTTAGCCCAGAAAATGCAGAAATTGAAACTAACTACTATGGCTCTAGCACGTGGCGAGCAACTAAAGCAACTACCTATCAAACTGAAACTCAGACTAAGTACTGGTCGCACT
Source organism: Chara braunii (assembly GCA_003427395.1). Lineage (NCBI taxonomy): Eukaryota > Viridiplantae > Streptophyta > Charophyceae > Charales > Characeae > Chara > Chara braunii. Next base: position 2,604,981 of record BFEA01000052.1, read on the forward strand.
CAGTCACATGCAGGCCAAACCACAAGGGTAAGTACTCTCACCATCTCAAGTCCATTTATATAAAATAGTTCATGAACCTTCAGGTAATTAACCCTTATACCCAACTTACATATGGCATAACGCTAGACCATTCGACTTGGAAACAATGCCCATCCTGCCTTAAGATATACACAAACATGTTGCACAACTTCTCCTCTCTTTTTTGGGCATGTGACTAGATCATTCCAATCGCCCTGAACTGTTCAATATCCAAAATTTACTAACTTTCTGACTTTGTTCTCAAAATAAATGAAAATATGGGCAGGGGACTGACAACAGAAAAATTGTGGCAAATTTTCTGACAGGATGATCACATGTGGACACCATATTTCAACCGTTGGAACTGTGTTTATAAACTGATTGGCGGGGGGGCAGTCATATGTTCCACCAGAAGTGAAGGAAACGAACGGTGGTCAAACATTGAAAAAACTGAAACTGGTGTGTCCATTTGTTGAAAGGATGTTGGTCCATCTGTTGACCGTTTGTTGAAAACTTGTCGAAGGCATATGGAGAACTTGTTGAAACGTGTTGAAAACTTGTTGAACGTGTTGAAAACGTGTTCACCTTTCGTAGAACGTTACGTTCTGTGTTGGGGAAAAAAATCGAAATTTTTGGCTCATGTCGTCAGTTTTCGCAGTTTCTTCTCACACTTTTCTCTCTGCTACACGATACGCTATGCTCTTTCGCAAATGTCAATCGTTGAGTCTTCCAGTAGTCCTGACATGCAGTGACCACAATGACTGAAGATAAAGAGAGAGTGCCAGAGAGAGAGAGAGAGAGAGAGAGAGCTGCAAGGAGGGTTCACTACTGCGTGACACAAATTCACCAACATGGCAGTGCGAGACAGACATTGACCCGCAGTAGCCAACCTTTGTTTTTTATTGGTGCTGGATTGCGGTATTTCATTTTGTTGATGGACGCGTGAGGGAGCGTCGATTAAATGCTGAGCTGCCCTGCTACAAGCACGGTTCACTACTGCGTGACACAAATTGACCAGCATGGCAGTCTGCGAGAGAGAGTGGCACGCAGTAGCCAACCTTCCTTTTCGAGTCCGTAGGATTGTTGTACTTCATTCTATGGACGGATGCGTGTGGGAGCCTCAATTAAATGCAGAGATGCTCTACTACAAATCGGTTCACTACTGCGGGCCACAAATTTACCAACATGGTCGTCCGCGAGAAAGAGAGTGGCACGCAATAGCCAACCTTCCTTTTCGAGTCCGTAGGATTTCTGTGCTTCATTCTATGGACGGACGCGTGAGGGAGCCTCAGTTAAATGCTGAGCTGCCCTGCTATTAGCACGGTTCACTACTGCGTGACACAAATTTAGCAACATGGTGGCATGAGAGAGAGAGTGACACGTACTAGCCAACCTTGCATTGAGAACAACCATGAATGATGTTTTTTTCATAATATAGTCGCTCTATGACCAATCACACAAAGATGAGCATTACAAGGGATTGTACAATTGTGTATCATAAATAACA
>BFEA01000052.1:2606877-2618485 GCA_003427395.1 Chara braunii
CTCTCTCTCTCTCTCTCTCTCTCTCTCTCTCTCTCTCTCTCTCTCTCTCTCTCTCTCTCTCTCTCATGTAATGACCGTGACCTTGTGTAATGAACCTTCTGATTCACAAATTCCATAATGAACCTTCCGATTCACACTATTGTGTTCACCAGCTCTCCCCCCCCGCCCTCCCCCCCCGCTGTTCAAGGTCTGACACACAGACTTTCTGTATCTCTCTCCCCGTCTCTGCTTCTCTCATGCAGCGGTGCAATGAACTCCAGGTCGAAATCGTCATCCGTTATTGTTGTGTTTTGTGGCCCACTACTGTGGACAGAGGGCACACCAGCTCGGAATAGCGCAGTAGCCTTCTCAGCAACAGGTACGGCACGGTCCAACTTGAAGATCGAAAAACTCATGACTGTATCGCGGCTGCGGACAAATAATGCGATGTTCTGCTTTTTAGAGACCAATTTTTCTATCTGCTCCGCCGCTCTCCTGGTCTTTGTTGTCTGCTCCATTTCACATTTCAGAACCATCTCTACAAAAGCCAGTTGCAGCAGGGTCACGCCAAGGTTTACGCCGTCCCTCCTCATCTGGAAAACCTTGGTGAGTGTCGTCTTAAAGGCTGGGGCGCCCCAAGGATTGTCGCCGCTCCGTCTGCACGTTTTGTTCTCCTTCATCTCTGCTCGCATCTTATTGCGAGTAGGGAGCTGGTGATCTGTTTGCTGCGATCGTACAAACGGGATCCCTTTTTCAGTTCAAAACCAATGTTTCAGTTGCCATGTTATCTTTCCACGCACGGTTGTCATCATTCTGTTGCACTCCCTTATGACTGCTCGAATCCCGCACTCTGCTATGTGTGATCGCAATCCTTCCTCCGCGTTCTCCCCTATCAGTTTCGTCGTTGTTTGCAGCGCCGTAAAAAAATCATCCTCTGTTGGGTACAGAGTTGCATCCTTTGCTGCTGAGAACGCAAAGGCTTTTGAGACCGACCGGAACAGTCTGTCCTTCATTTTCTTCGAGAATACGCCGCTTTCTTGATTGGCTTGTTGCTGTCCTCCCCTGCTCGCGCACACTTTTTTTTGCGAGTTCGTGCCATTTGATGGAAGACACACATTACAACGCACAAAATAATATTAAGAACTCGGCATTTCGCACCCATTTTCGCACCTGAGAAATTTGACAGCTCGTTTCAACTGTTCGTTCATCACAACGACATCCTCACATTAACGAAATGCCATCACTTGGCGCCGTTACCACGTAATCGTTGTGCAAGAGAAGCAACTGCAGCATATTACCTTTTTGAACTGCGTTGTCGTGCCTTACTAGTTGTCTTTCAATAAGGGCGCGTCGGCTGCGCCTTCCTTGCCGCCACTTTCGGGTTTCCTTGTGCTGCCACTTTCGGGAACTCTCTCTTCCGTCCACGCGTCTGTCGTATTCGCCTGCCCTGTCACCGCCCTCGTCGTGCGCTGTGCCGTCGCTGCTCCTGCCGTCCTCGTCATCAGCGTCGTGAGTGTCGCGAGAATGTCCATCGGAAGTTTCACTGTCACCTCCCTTGTCACTTGTTGCCTCGTTCTCCTCCCCGTTAGACTTTTCTGATATGAACTGGTCGTGTTCCTCTTTTGCTTCCTCTCGGGCCGCGCTGTGCATATTGTCCGAGCCTCTCAGATCGATCATCTCCACCATTCTATCCTTTTTGTACGTGATTCTCTTCTTTGTCATGTGGTGCACCTTTGACATTCCGTCTTCCCGCGACCTTTTCTCGGGGGCATTGGGTGGACGGTTCTCGACGCCGCTGGCACGGTTCCGTGAGGCAGGAGTCGCAGGGGGTGACTCATTGCGTTCTTTCAGCTTTGAAATCTCCCTCTGACTTGATGGGAGAGAAACTTTTGATCCGTTTCTGCGGCCGCTGGTCCGCTCTGTTTTTGCATTCTGGGATCCGTTTCTGCAATGCTGTCTCCTTTCTTTTTTTTTATCAGCCTTGCATATCTTTCTCCCCTTGTCCTTCTTTTCCACGGCCTTCAAAGACTTGCACAGATCCTCGTATTTTGGTCTTGGAGCCATGACCCTTTTTTTTCCCACATACATCAAAGTGGAATACGAACAACAATTGCTTCAGCAATGTCGTGCGTCGATCCATACACCCCTGAAGTGTAATGGCTGCATTGAGAGAGAGAGAGAGAGAGAGAGAGAGAGAGAGAGAGAGAGAGAGAGAGAGAGAGACATCACCAAGATCTTATTGTTGATTTTGCGACGTCATTTAAGTTACCAACCTCTTTGTGCGTCAGAATGACTGTATATGTATTGTCAGGCGGCACGGGTTCGCATAGTCACAATAACAAAAATAAAACAAGCAAAGAAAAACTTGGAAGATGTCCCCGGCCATCACCGCGAGAAGGTTGGCTACTGCGGGCCAATCAACTGGTCAAGCCACCGGTCTTTATGTAACAAATGCCCGCAGTAGTGAACTTTCCTCACATCGTCTTTTGACGACCTCAACGACAATTTAAGGCTTACGAAGTGTTGCTCTGTCTTCTGTTTATGACGCATCTCAACGCAGTCGCTATGTGTGAGGCCGCGACTGTGCCGTTACCTTTTGTAATTGCAGCACAGCGAGCGAGCCGATCCACCATAGACTGGCGAAATTAGTGAAAAGTTATTTCGTCCACCGTTGGTCTTTTAACAATTTCCAGTTCGTCCTTGCCTCTCACATCCTTCGGTGCAGTTCTTGCAAGAAATTATATTACAGTGGCAGCGATGCAACACACATAGACACCACAGTCTCTATAATTGTTATGTTGCGGGCATTCTGCATGCAAAAGTTTACTTCCTAGTAGATCTCTACATGTCACCCACGGCGTATGAACCTTTTCCGGTGTCAACACCCCCGAGTTGGATGCCTCGTAGAGGTACTCGTGCCACAAAAATGTTCGCAAGGCCTTCCATTCCTCTCGCTTCTTCCCTTTCAAGGAGTCAACAACGATGACGATAAGAGGTTCATAGACATGACTGTCCTGAGTGACTGCCAAGAAGGATCTGACATTGAGCAACAGAAGAAAAATCCAATGTTTGTTATGGTTCACAGGTATTACAGTGGCTGTCGCGCGTCGCAGTTCATTGCTCAGTCGATGCAACTTCCGTGGTCTATTCTTGATTGCGTCCTCCCATCCGCTTTTCGTCAAATGCACTTTCAGATTGCCAATGACCTCGGGGTGCCAGAAAGTTGTGCAGACATAGACTGTTGCGTTGTCCCGTGGCGGCGACTGTTCTTCATACAAAGACTGCAAATAAATGTCGATAATGTTGTCGTTCAGCCATTCGTTGTCGGACAATCGTACAACATCAGATTTTGTTATGGGTATAGCGTGTCTCTTTGATTTCCACGTGAAGAGGAACAATTCGTCCTCATCATTATCTTGAATATCAGTCTACACTTCTCTCGTTCTCGTTATGTCCCCGACTTTCGCTTTTCCCTTAATGCCGGATGACTCTTCGATTATCAACTGGGGAGACTTTGCTTCACCCTTTGTCATTATATCATACATTTCCATGTACCAAGGGTCCCTCAACATTTTCTGTCACCTCTTTGCTGACCTCTCACTTGTCAATGGCAACAACGGTTCGCTTGCCACCTCTCTGCGGTGCTCTTCGTCTTTATTTTCCATCCTTGGACCGGTGACCGGTTCTGTACTCACATATGACCACTTCGCGCCGCCACCACACATGTTACTTTTCTGTGACTTTGTCATCCTCGCTCAGCTTCTCTTACCTGCACCCTGTTATTCAGTGTTCTGTATCGCTCCTTTCCGAACGCGCGCGACGTTGTAAGTTTCTGTTCCTGTTCACACGTGTCGGTCAAAATGGAATGACACGGACGATTTGTTAAGTTTTTTAACAACTTGAAATCGTTTTTATAGGATACTTCGGGGAGAGAGAGAGAGAGAGATAGAGAGAGGTTAGTTACTGCATGCAAAAACTGATACGATGTCACTGTTGACTACGTAAATGTCACGCAGTAGTGAACTTTTGGGGACACTTTCGTCTCGCATGTGGTTTTCACCGCTTCATAAGCTTGGCCACATTTGACATGATATTTCTCAACATATAACGGAAAGAAAAAAACGAATGTTCTCTCTTGTCCCCCTATACTTCGGAAGAAACAACATGACTGTCTCGTGGCGACGACAGATAGACAGACATACATAGTTCGTCAAACTTCTGATGAAGGGCGTTACGACGCCTCTCTCTCTCTCTCTCTCTCCCATAGCAAACATAGAAACTTTGCATTTGTTTCTTCTACAATATGACATTGTACTTGTTCAAATAAAAATAGTCCTCACGCTGTTTTGCATGCTGCTTCGATCCCCATAGTGGTTTAGAGAAGCAAGGAACAATGTGAACTACGTCTACAATAGTGTCGGTCGAAACGACGCTACTGTGTTGATGTCCATTCAACTTCTCCCATTTCAATTTCTTGCAACCTGTCACGTGTTGGCGTTCACTGTCGACCTCCTTGTACTATTGTACAAATCCGCAACTGTGTTCCATATTACCGCTGTCCGCGGGTGCGTCCACGACAAAAAACATGGCTACTGATGGAAACTATGTGCATTCCTTGCCTGCTTTGATTGCGATGTCACTGTACACTGGTCTCCCATGGAACTATGACGACGCTCTTGCAGTTTGAACAAGTGTGCCCCTGTTTGTTCCGTCTTATACGCAGGCGATGGCCAGGTGTGTCCGTGTGTGTATAAGCAGGTCGTCAGAAGGAGGCTGAAAATCATTCTCCACCATGTATGTCATAAGCGCAGCTCGAAAATCGCGTCTGCAAGGAAGTTCTTTGAGTATCTTACACGGATGGTTGTCAATGCCTTCTCCCTCGCATATGTACTCGTCATCGATGTTGAACCACCGCAGTTGCAGCATTGTCGTATTGCGTAGTGCGAGGGTGTTCGTTCCAGTGGCCATACAGTCTGTCACGGACAACCGGTTCTCAACCGTTCTCTTCCTCCGTTTCCTCACGATCCCGATCTCTTCGCGCAACGCCAATGACCGGCGTACGTGGTTTAGCATCTGGGTTGAAGTTTTTCGCCTGTTTGATGACAGGTATGGTTGTTTGCAGAATTTCCTGTGGTGATGCTCCCAAACATCTGTCGCGAAGGTGTCAGGGACACCGGATCGCTCAATACACGTTCTCAGATGCATGAGATCGTGCAACTTGGGGAGTTTCCATGTTGATGGTTGATATTTTTCCAATTTTGCTTTGATGGTCGTTATGAAGTTCATGATCAAAGCGTCGCATTCATCGAGCGAAGCACGAGTGTGTGTTGTACACCGAAACACTCGTATGTACATTTCCATCAGTTTCACAAAACAAACGGTGATGCCCTTGCCTGTCGAGCGCGGGATAATATTATAAATAAGGAACACACACACACTGTCGTCACAAACCGGTTTTGCTTCGCCTCGAACTGTCCCTCCCTCGAAAAAAAATTGCTGTCAGTGGCCACCGACAGCACAAGTTGGGCGTATGTTCGCGTGCATCTCTCACTAACGCTTTGCAACCTTGCATCTAGTTCCTTCAGGATCTCTGTTTACGGTAAGTGCGACAACTTCTCAAAGGCTGCAGTCCTGAATGCGTCAATCATGTGCAGGAATATGCCGTGCTCGATTGTGTGCATACGGTCTGGTTGCAATGCCAGGTGGTAGTCTAGCTGAGGATCGTCACCATTGGGGCCCCTGTAGAACCCCCAAAGGCCGTTCTGTTGAATATGCCTATGCATGTTCAACTACGACATTCGTGCTTCCACTGCACGGCGAACGTCGATGTCGTCGGCGGTGAACACATTTGCTGTGAGGTGTGTTTCCAGCGTCCGTGATCTCCTGCAGTCTGTGAAATCGGCTATAACATCAAAGTCGTTTTTAGACACGGTGCATGTCCGACATACACCAAACTTCACAGTTGCAATCGCACATCGTTCTAGGTAGTCCTGGATATAGTTGAGGAGGAAAGGGCGGACAGTTATGTCCCCGAATCGTGTTGTCGGTATCATTATTCCGTCATGAGAGGCGTCCTTCGCAGACTGCAACACCACTGTAAGGGCCTTGTGCAAAATGATGGTCTTTCGCTTTCTGAATGCGGTGGACTACAGACCCCATCCTTTGTCACGTGGACGATGACGAAGTACAGAAAGATAGGTTAGCAGTGTGACTTCGGATGCGTGGTCGGCTAGTGACATCATTAGAGGGTACGCCGTCTGTTTTTGACGACTGTCTTTATGTGTCTTGTCGGAATACAATGAAAGAGGGATAACATAACGTGGATTACCATTCCCGTCCACACCTTTGTCCGCTCGAATGATCGACTGGATGTGATAACTTAGCGCCCTGCTGCGTGGGCTGGATATTCTGAGGTGCTCTGACGGCGGAGACACTTCTAGAGAAGACACCGTCTCATATTTTTGTAATGCGATATGAAAAATCGACAGAAATGTCGTTCGCCAGTCGCGGTGCCACAAAATGGCGTACGCATCTCGTGGTCAATCGTCACAACGTAGATCTAACTCTTTCCATCCAGCAGCCTCTACTAAACTCTCTGCCCATGTCAAACACTCTCGACTATTACGATACACGATGTCTCTCGTGCTGAATCTCGGGTGTGTGAGAAGTGACAAAAGAGCATCTATGTCACTCTGCGATATACCGACGCCGTCCCTGGCGGAGAAAATCAGTGCCGCTAGCTTGCGAGAGCTGTCAAAAGACTCGACAGGCTGCGGTTGCTGCTCTTCGAATGTCCCGCCCTCCCCGTCTACATTCTCGGGGGCCCCGACGTCCTCGCTCTCATCGCTCACGAGATTCACTGCACCTATACTTAATAGTCCGGCGTCATCGACCACACCCATCTCCTGCCCAAGTGTTGTTTCGTCCACCACGGTCGGGCATGCCCTCGCACGATGTGAGTATAAAGTTCATAATGACATGAAAGGCTTGCCACAGTCACACACCCCTGGGCCGCTGTCCATTTTCTGTGCACGCAGTGCATTCCAAAAACAAACAGAGCGATGCGGACAGTGTTTTGATTAGCATTGGTTAAGGTCGTTTGAATTATAAGTTGCAGAGCATATTTTGTTATATTGTGTAAGTGTTGCACATCCTCTTCTCTGTGAGAGAGAGATAGAGAGGGAGTATTGATTGTCAATTTTTGTACAAATGGTCTGTGTCGCTGATCCCAATTGACAAAGATCAGTAGTCAACTGTGCGACACGATAATTTATATGCCATGACAGGTTCTATGGTCGTGTTGGAAGAGGCAACGACTTACGCATGGTACACGATATATGACACAACATTCATCACCACGTTTGTGCGGCTGCCCAAGTTCGCAACTATCCATCCACGACGTTTGAGAATGTGGTATGTGTTTTCCATGTCCGCATGAAAATGATTGCACCTCGGCACCTCAGCCGACCTCCGCAACCGCTTCCAAAATATTTCACAACCTAATACATTTGAATTTAAATTACAGAGAATGCAAAAAAGAAACACAACACACACACATTCGTCATCACAGGGTCTGATGTGTCTCACAAACTCCAAAAGGCAACAAATTATGACATACATCGTAACAATCATCAAATAATTGAAATATTGTTCAATCCTTTGTCAGCACGCTGTAGTGAACCGCATGTACTTGGAGAGGCAAACAACAGGCAGCATGACACAGAACCCGTAGATGGATGTACAGATTCTAATATAGATACAACTCGACATACGAGAGAGAGAGAGAGAGAGAGAGAGAGAGAGAGAGAGAGAGAGAGGGAAAAAAAAAAGTTCACTAGTGCGGGTCAGAACGACAACAAACAGCACCGGTGGACACTGATATGGCACGCAGTAGTAAACCCGACCGTCGTTGAAATTGAGGCAGACATAGAGGGATGTACAGGTTGAGCTTCCCATGTGTATCAAAACGTATGTGCACTGGTTGTTTGTACTACTACTTTATTGCTCTATGCTATGCATGTCTCTCATCATCCCTGATGTCTAACATGGTCTGTCGTGGTGTGTGGGTGTGTCTGTGTGTGATCATGTCGTGGCCAAGCACTAACTATTGTGTCTCCTGTTGACAAGTCGGGGTGCAATGTCTCTCCCCAAGCTGTCGCCAGTGCGCCGTGTATGAGGCAACTCAGGTTGACTCCCCATGTCAGTGACATTGCTAGTACGACCTCTCTGTTGACCAAAACAAACTATCCCTTGCCAACATGTGACCACTTGTTCCTCTTGTTGCACGATTTTATTATGCTGGTCACTGCGGCATACTGCAGTGCACCATCTGGTGTTGCCCCCTTCATCACAACACGCAACACTTTGTGCGGATCGGGAAAAACACGTGCCAACCTCAGAACTGCATGTGCCTACCCTTTTGCCACTTGTTCACCCGGCCCCTTCAAATCATAGTATACATCATGTTCCTCGTCTTCTTTGTCGATGCTGACTTCTCTGCCGCTCACTTCCACGTCAGAAGATGATGCCCCATCATCCTTTTCTCCATCTTCTTCTTCTGCATTGTCTGTGTACTCTGCAAAGCAACTTGGCAAATCGGCTTTTTCAAATCCACGATCACACTGTTCTTTCTCCTGTGAAAGCATTGAAGATATCGGAATACACTAGCTCCGAGTCCTCTCTCGTTGCTGTCTGCATGGGAGACACATCGATTGCCATACTGGTTATTGACTCTTGTGCTGCTGATGGTTGTCCGTTGTCTGGAATGATTGCTAAATTTGTTTCGCTGACCATTACCTTCCACCCTTCTTCTCTTTCTCTTTGTCTCTCAACATCGCAACTTGCAAGACCGAGCCGCTCCAAAGCAGCTGATAATAACTCCCCCCACAACGGTCTGCCTGATATGATGTTGTCTTCTATTCTTGCTGACACAAATTCTATCAGATCTTGACCTTGCAGTGCAAACTCAGTGACTTCGTGCAACGCCTCATGAATGACGTTTCTGTCGTCGGCACTCTTTTTCATGAAGTCCACAAGTTGATCCAGTGGAACATATTCCACACCATCTACAACAATGACAAGAATATCTCAAAAGTCTTCTGGCGGTGTTTGTGTAATGTCCTTCATTCTGGACAATACCAAGATTTCTGCAGCACCACTCTTCAACTTGTCGTTCGACCCATCAACAAGCATTTCCCAATTCTTTGTCATAGTGCCCAGCAACTTCTTGAAATCCGCAAGTCTATATGTGCCCCCTTTCTGCTGCATTGTCATGTCCACATCTCCTTCTTCGCACATTTCTTCACTGCACATCCACTGGACCACTCCTTTTAGACTGTATGCACTGTCTTCCACATCGCTGTCCACAAGTACATGTGGTGACTCTCTGAAGCATTGCAAGAGTGTTCGTGCTTTGACACAACCCTCGTCGTTTGCCATGATCGTGGATCTCATATCCACACCGACTATGAAGTACCTCGACACCCTTTCCTCAAGCAAAGACAACTCGTTGTTACCGTTGTAGTGGACGCCCTCCTTTGCATACTTCATTACCTCTGCAAGAGCAACCTCCACCTGTGCTACTGACATCGACATGATGCGTAGGGTTTGTCTTTCGTCCTCTTCTCTCTGCCAGCGGAAACGCACAATGACGTCAACGACTCTCTCTCTCTCTCTCTTTCTCTCTCTCTCTCTCTTTCTCTCTCTCCCTCTCTCTCTCTCCACCCATATCCGTGTGTGTGTATCTGTGACGCTGTGTATGTGTGTGTGTGTGTGTGTGTGTGTATGTGTGTGTGTGGCGTCTATGTGTGAACCTATGTGAATGTCTGTGCAGTGTGTCTTTGTGTATATGTCTATGGATGTGTGTGTATGAATGGTCTGTGCGTGTGTCTTCGTGTATGTTCCCAAGTTGGCTATTGCGTGCCATTCGAAGTCGCAACGGTCATCATTCGTAAGTTTCTGGCACACAGTAGCCAACTTTAAAGGTGCATGTCAAAATGTGTGTGTGTGTGTGTGTGTGTGTGTGTGTGTGTGTGTGTCTTTCTATATACGCCTGTGTGTGTGTGTGTATTTGTTATGTGTGCTTGGTTGTGCATGTGTTAGCGTGTCCGACTTCAGGTTGGCTACTTCGTGTCATTTGAAGTCACAACGGACCTGTGTGGTCTGTGTATGGCACGAAGTAGCCAACTTGAACGGTGCACACCAGAATGTGTGTATGTGTCTGTGTGGTTGTGTGAATGTGTGTCTTTAAGACAAGCTGTATGAGTATCGTTGTGTATATGTGTATGTATGTGTGGGCCCAGGTATTTCAAATCGCCAGTGTGTGTGTGTGTATGAGTAACGCGGCTGTGTGTCTGTGTTTGTCTGTGTGTGTGATACTCTTTGCCCACAACAACCCATGTTCGAACCGGACGAGTACATATGTAGCAGAGAAATATCTAAATGGCAAAAGGTATGACTAGCAAAGGGCAGGAGGGAGAGGGAGATGGGGGGGCGAGGTACATACGTCATTACGGTGGAGATCATCTTCATCACCTTGTTAGGCGCTGCATCTGGAAGGCCCCCCATTGGAAGGGGGGTTGGGGGGTTGCTCGTGCCAGCATCAGGCATGGCGGATCACTGAGCATCCACATAGCTGCTTTGTGTTGTCCAGTGGACATCAGGTCAACGTACAACACGAGGCCCCCCGTAGTTACTTCAACGCATGTCAGAGGAAGCAGAAGGAGGGTCGTCATGCCTATGCTGGGCTTCATGTTATGCCTGCAGTAGATGTGGGATTCAGACTTTGATTCTGGTTCATCCACTTACAGACCAGACAGACAGACACACAGACAGACAGACAACTAGACAGACAACTAGACAGACAAACAAAGACACAGACAGAAAGAATGAAAGAGAAAAAAAAAGAAAGAAAGAGAAAGAAAGAAAGAAAGAAAGAAAGAAAGAAAGAAAGAAACATGTTACACAAAGAAAAAAAGAAAGAAAGAACGAAAGAGAAAGAAAGAAAGAGACAGACAGACACACAGGCAGACAGACTGACACACAGACACACAGACTAGGAGACAGATAGACAGACGGACAGACAAACAGACAGACAGAAAGGTGATCAGAATGAATGAATGAATGAATGAATGAATGAATGAATGAATGAATGAATGAATGAATGAATGAAAGAACGAAAAAAAGAAAGAAAGAAAGATAGAGAAATGAAGAAAGAAAGAACGAGAAAGAAAGAAAGAGAAAGAAAGAGAAAGAAAGAAAGAAAGAAGGAAAGGGAAAAAAAAAAAAAAAAAAAAAAAAAAAAATGTTAGACAAAGAAAGAAAGAAATAGACAGACAGACACACACACACACAGGCAGACAGACGGACACAGAGACACACAAACTAAGAGACAGACAGACAGATAGACAGACTGACCGACTGACAGACAGACAAACAGACATACTAGGAGACAAACGGACAGACAAACAGACAGGTGATCAGAAAGAAAGAATGAATGAATGAATGAAAGAATGAAAGCAAAAAAAAAGACAGACAGACAGACAGACAGACAGACACGTTATCAGACAGACAGACAGACAGACAGGTTATCAGAATGAATGAATAAATAAAAGAAAGAAAGAAAGAAAAA
>BFEA01000052.1:2621766-2671066 GCA_003427395.1 Chara braunii
TTTTCCTCGTTGCCATCGACACACTACGCATCACACCGCGCCGTTTGGGGGGCCAAAGGGATCGCACCGTCAGGTTATAAAACTATGTGTTGAACATGCTCAATTTGCATCGCACCGCCCCCGGAAATTGTGCACGTGGGAAACGATGAATTCGAGTGACGGGCCGTACTGGCAAAAACACGACGGCAATGACAACTCGGAGAACAGATCCGGCACAATGCGAGGAACGCATGTTTATCCGTACTTCTATGACGGTTTGTTATCCAATGGCTTTTTTTTTTTTTTTTTTTTTTTTTTTTTTTTCCCTCACCCTTGTTTTCTTGCCCGGTTTTTTTTTTTTTTTTTTTTTCCAAATCCCACGGTCTCGTTATATATCTCACCAATCCATGTTCTCAACCCCCCGCCTCCACAACATCAATGTGTTCGTGAGGAGGCCGAAGTTCAGTACTGCGGGCCACAAAAAGGTGAAAATAGGTCGTTAGCGCCGCCGTTTCCACGCAGTAGTGAACTACAATGTTGGGAACTTAAGACCACAAATTTTCCAACACACACATGTTAGAAACATGTTGGATCAACGTTGATCACATGTTGAAAACAGGTAGGCCGCATGTTGGTAAACGGTTGGAAACATGGACCCGACCCTCCTAAACGATTGGCCGCATCATTTCACGTAATTCCAATGTCGGTTCCAACTTGTGAGCAAGTTGAAAACTTGATGAAAATTTCTCACATTTTTTCTGTTGGAACCATTTGGCTTGGAAACAATATTCAGCTTGCCCGTATTATTTCCAATTATACTCTATATTTTCCCTTCTCTTCTTAGTGATATGGCTTAACGCTGGACCATTCGGCTTGGAAACAATGCCCAGCTGCCAGTTCACATGCAAATATAAGTAAACTACTTTCTTTTATACTCAGGTTGTACTTATGTGCGTGGTTTTCAGGTTAAGCCATTCAACTTAGAAACAATGTTCAGCCTTAGACCAAAATCCTCCCTCAGAACAAAACAATAAAACCCTTCACATCAGGCAACCCTTATAAAATAAACATAGCAACCAGGCCATTTAACTTAGAAACAATGCCTGACCCTTCAGAAAACAGCCAAATAAACATAGCCCTGAACCATTCAACTTAGAAACAATGCCCAGTCCTTTGTCGATCCGGTCAAACGCATGCAGTCTATCTTCCTCTCACCTTCCCCCTGTTCACCCCTTAGTCTGCTTCCGCCAAAAATAAGGATGATACTTAAACTTCACTCTCATGCATTCCTTCCATTCAATCTGATTATATCCTGAACAAAAGCAAAATCATAAGAACAATCTCATGCATGCATCAACCAAACTAAAGGGAGATAAACAAACATGGGTATAGTGGGATCATACAGATAGACAATGATATACCTGATGGTTCCCTGCCTCTAGAACCTTGCCTAGGTTCCGGCAGAGCTCCCGCAATCGGTGGGTGGAGTCTCCGCAGAGTCTTGCTGCGGTCCTACGGGTTGCAATCCCGCCTGCCGCCTTCCTCTCGTAACCCGGATTAGACTGAGATTAAGAGAGACAGAATGAGGGGTTTCAGACGTTCGAGATACAAGAGAGGGACAACTCAACTCTCAGGAGAGGGCCTTGACACCTTCACTCGCCTGAGGGTCCCGCAATGGCAGCCAAAATGCGCAGCGGTTCGGTCAAACTGAAGTCACCCTTCAGCTGTTGACTCCCTGACGACCTCTCAGTTCGCAGCAATACTCCTCTTTCACAAGCTCAGTTTCTCCGCAGTTCGTGGTTTGAAAGGTCTTGGCCTCCTCCCGAGACACGGGCTGTGTCCCAATAGTACAACCTTCTCTTCCCGTGGCTCCCCTCTCGCCTCGTCACTTCAATGGAGCAGGTAGCGCGCTATCGGTCGGTATAGGAACCTGTCCAACCGCGCACAATTAATGTGCCGCGTACTCAACAAACTGCGGTGGACATCGTAATCCACGTAGCAAAGGACAGCGCAGCAACTATCGTCACCGTGACTAAACGCTGCCTGGACACACAGCATCAACAGCGTCTAGAAATACAGCGGTAGCAGCAACCAAAACACAGACTATTGCAGTGCGAGCTCTTTCCAGAGTTGTACAGCACCACCTGCCACAGCGATACACAGTCGGCCTGCAACCGCAGGTGTCTGAAGCAAGTAAGCACCTTCCCTGTTTGAACCCCTTCGTTCTCCCTCCTTCTGCTTCCCACTTTTCAGATTCACTCTCATGTCCGTTCTTCAATAGTTTTCATGCGGGCACCTGCTGAGCATTCTGCCAGGTACACAGTAACGAGGAATTCCTTGCAGGAAGGTACGTTACTGAGAATGAAACACCCCACTGCACTACCCGGATACATGTTCCCTTCTCCTTATTACTCCAACAAGAAAGGTGGCGCACAATCCACAAATAAGACTTCAATTTGTGTTTGGTCCCCCTGCTGCTCGGACCGTTGAGATACGTGGCACGCTTGTTAACAGGCAAGCTTCCTCTCGTCTCCTAGCTACTCCGTGTTACAGATTGCACAGCGAACCGATTGAAGCAACAGCGGCCCGACTGGCTATGCAGCCATCGGCACCTGGTGGAGCGTATACAAGCGTTGATTGTGTAGACTACCAACCACATCAGGTACTTGTCCTGCTCAACCTCCGTGCTGCTTCACTCTTCTCCTTCCCTCACCAACCCTTGGTGTATTTGGCCACCCGCTTGGTCGGGTTCGTGTACGGGGAACACCTGGTTAGTGGGACAAAAGATAGCGGTTGGAATACAGTAATGACAAGAGAAACCCGTGAGTTGGCTCAAGGATTTCAAATGGGAGGGCGTTGAGCGCCTCCCTTGAAAAGGTGAGCTCGATATAGTGATGGTTTCGCGACTTCGAAAACGAAGAAGTCTTTAGCAACCTTGGTAACTACGATGACGGGTAACAATTCACCGCCTGGTTGTCCTCCCCAGATCACTTTCCCTCCGCTTCTACGCTCAGACGTACCTAGCTCTTGTCTCGACCAGCTTCATTCACTCTGTTACCACCTCAGTCTGTCCCGTACACCTGCGTCATTCTCACACCACGCAACCCATGCTTCGTAGCTCATGGAGACTAACTACTGAGGTGTTGATCTAACACTATCACCTTTACCTCTATGCATGCACTCACCTCTGTGATTCAGCCTGCCCGTTACCCTCAGTCTGTCGTAGGTGTCCACCTTGCCCTCCCTGCCTAGTACCGTCCCCCAACCTTATGTTTCGTCGGCAATGAATCTCCCGGGAGAATATGGAGATATACGCTGCTTATCATCCATACAAACAGAAAGATTGAGAGAACTTACTCTCTTTATAGGGTGAGTATCCCATCGGCCAATAGGTAAGTGTCCAAGCCAGCGGTTGGCTTCATGCCTCTTCGGATGAGCAAAATCCGAATGAATCTTCTGCTAAAGCAGGGGTAGGTTCATCACCGTTTTTCAGCCCTCTCACCCCGGGCGCAGCTCCCTTATATTGGTCTGCTATTTGTACCCATCAACTCGAAACATCGATGATACCATGAGATTCAAACCACTCGAATCCCCCTACAACATTACTCCGCTCGATCCCATCGAGGATTGAGCGAAACATTTAACTTCCGCTTCCTCCATAGCCACTTCCCCGACACCTCTTACGCAACACTTTTCCTTTCTATTTCCTAAACTACTAACTTATCCCTGAAACTAATGCTACCATTATACTCGCAGCAACAAAAACCCCCGGAAATGTGCCTTCAATCATCCGTTTTCACTAAGAAACGGGTGAGATATGTGTTTCTAACCTTTCTTCTCCTTTGCCCCCGCTGTCTCCCGCGCACAGCATTTTCTTCCTATCTCCTACTACACTCCTCCATTCGTCGTTTCGACTTCACCATCACATTCGCCCTGTTCCAAATCCCCGGCCTACCATCCTCTCCCGCCTGATTCCATCAAGGAATGGACGGGCTTCACAACTCTTTCACGCCCGTCATGCCTGCTCCCTCCGCCACTGCGCTCTTTTCCCTCTGCGCATGCACCCGGTGCAGAAACCCGTCCAAGTTCATTCTTCTTATGAGCTTTCCCTTTCTTTCTTTTTGCCTGCCATAGCTAACTCCCCTCGTCCTCACCTCCGAACGCATCCTGCTGCAATTCCGGGTCAGGTTTTTTCCAGTCTCCACCTGTGTCTCCACCTGTGTCAGGTTTTTTCCAGTCTCCACCTGCTGCAACCCCGGTCTCCACCTGTGTCGAGTTGTGCGCTGGCCCAGACACCCGTACGGGTGATGGCTGATGCAGGCAGCCGGGCGGTGATCTTGGAAGTCGATCTCCACTAAGAAGTGTGTATCGACCCACCGGCCTAAAACAGCCCCAACCACGTCTGGTGCTGCAGCCCAGACTACCTGCGCTTGGCCGTTTGGTCTGCTCTGATGCTATCTCTAGTCGGAAACATAGGCCCGTTGTGAAGGCCTGCAGTGCCAGCCTAGGTGATATCGGTCCCGGTCGAGGTGGCAATAACAACTATACAGGTGAAGGTCCCGTGCGAACACCTTGTTGGGACAGTCTGCTAAAGCGGCCTCACCATACTGTTCTCCGGTCCGTCGGACGAGCCGCAACTGTATTGCTGCAATCTTCCCCACAACACCCCTGCCCTGTTGCAGAGCCTGTTGCTTGGGTTGTGGTGAGGCGGGTCCCATGTGGAGCACAGCGTAGGCAATGCGGCCATTACCCTAGTGTCCCCACCCAGGCATAGTTCATTACCTTCCCGGCCGCGGCGGGTATGCTCACTCTCAAACCTCTTGCAACAGACAATGGCCGGCGGACAGTGCCCTCACGACAACCCGCGCCATCCCTATGGTTGCGGCTCTACAGACTCGCTCAAAATATTCCTCTAATTCCCCCTCACTTTAGGCTATCGACGATCCCAAAATGTAAAGCGAGGGAAGCCACAACCACGGATTCCACCGATCTCACACACGTTGACCTCTTCGGCCCGTGTTTCAGAATCAGCGATCTCGGGGAATTTAGCCAGCTTCAAAAACATGCCGACATCCAAGCAACCCAGCCGAAAGAGGCACACGCTCAAGGTCCTGGACTGCCGTGACGACCATCCGTGTCTGGCAGTACCGTATCAGAGCCWGGAGTGTCGGTCCCGGCGTTAGCCTCGGAACCGATCACGGAGTCCAGCCACCGATTAACGGAAGATTAATAATAATAATAAAAATACCGTGACCAATGCGTAAAAATAAATGTGGGGAAACACAAATTTTAAGGGACGAGGGGTCACGCGTTCCTCTAGCCTACACTTGCCGCGCACACCCTTGCCACGCGGAGTTGCATCCTATCGTCGACGCACTTCACATGCCGCTTATCCGGGCAGAACTCAACTCTCACCCGCAAGTACGCCGCTGCTTCGGACGAGGCTGTACCGACGCGACTTGCGAGAAGCACGCCAAATACCCTTGTAAGGGTATTTGGTACGACACCAGCTATCCCTACGGAATTGTAATATTAAATGTCTAAATTGAAAGCACCTTAACCTGTCACCAATTCAAAATCTATGTTCGAAAAATTTGTAGCAAGCCTACGAGTCCAGCCTATGCAGGTAGCCAGAAAAGGCAAACCGCCATTTGAAATAATAATAGTTTTGGTATGACTAAACCCTAATGAGCAAATAACAGATTGTGAACCAGAGAGGAATCTGGAAAGTTCCAGAAAAGGATTCGCCCAACGAGTAGATCAAGTAATTTCCACCGACAGAAGACAACACCAATACTGGTTCGATAGAGCAGCTAGTGGCCATGGGGAACCTAGGTTGCCGTGACAAGGTTTCCCCCCTTGCACCCTTGGACCTCTGTAGGAACTGCCATCTTCCAGGCACCCTAGATCTCAATGGGTACAACCCAAGTTTGCTCTCTTGACCACTAAATGTTATTTTAGTCATGCCCTAGTAGATCAACAACATTCCTACAACTATTGGGTCTCCCACCACCTCCAATAGTTCCGTTGCCTTCTACGAACAACCCCCAACCTTCCACATTTACCAACCAAAACTAAAGCGGAGAACCCGCCGTGGAGTTTCCTTGAAATAGCCACTAGATTATGTGAGATTAGGTGAGATAAATGTTACAAGCAATTTTTAGAATTACTATGTTATACGAGGGCTCAGATATGAGAATAGGGATGGAGGGTTGCCTGAATCCAACCTTACGACCCGACGCAGAGTATGATTAAAGTACTGCACTACACGAGCGTTTGCATATAAGAATAACAAAGAGAGAATGCACCAAACGAAACATACGCCCAGATAAGGAATACTAATGACTAAATACGATCAAGGTTGTCAGTGACACCAAAGCACATAGCAGAAAGTGTTTGAAAGAGGGGGAAATTAATTCCAAATATTATCGTGTACGACCATCATGAAGTAAGCCAGTTATAAGGAGTATTTAGCAAAAATTATAGCTAGATTAATGCACTCTAATATTTCGTGCTAGAGAGTGGCTTGGTTAATGCTCAGCGCCCTTGATCCTAACAGACGTGCTCCCACCATCACCAGAGGAACTCCCACTCCCATTGGTGGCACCGCTGTCGGCGCGAATACCCTTACAAGGGTATCCGCCCTGATTTTTGCACATGACAGAAAGTAGTTTTGGTTTGAGGTTTAAGTGTACCGCGCGGGGCGCGGTTGCGTCTGCATGGTTACGACGGTCGGATGGTTGACTACAACAAAGAGTGTGTGAGCGCGCTGGTTTGAGGCGCCCGTGATTCCGTTCCTATCGTTGATTATAAAGTTGGCGCGGGCGTCAGTCGGTTCGTTTCTATTTTTATCTTTATTATATTTTTATTTATTCTTGATTAGACCAGGATTTGAGAATATTTTTCACTTGTTGGTATGTTTGATTGAGTTACACGTGCGTGGGGGGAACGACCTCGACGGCGGCGACGAAGGCGATAGTGTGACTGCGGTAGGTCTTGCACGCAGAGTGGCCCGAGTGGCGGTCGTGGTACAGCTTGGTAAGTCGGCGCAGACGCTGGGCGGCCGCACGCACGGTTGTAGGCTGAGATGAGGCTCAGGCCAATTTCCCTGGCCCTGAGCGCAGCGCCGTACCGCCTTATATGGCACTCCGCGGATATTAGTCTCAGACTTGGGCTTAGCCCATTAGGTTATGACATTCGGTTAACCATACGAAGGTCCGGGGATCGAGGCCAGCAGAGTGTCGGCGCGGCGGCAGCAGAGCAGCGTGGAGCAAAACCTGAGGGATTGAGGGCCCAACGGGGCTATCCCCCTCGGTTTTATTAATGGGCGCGGCGGCGGGCCCGACCCACGGGGGAGGCGAGGTGTTTGTAATCCCTCTTCCTTTTTCACGGTTTTGTTTTTTTATTAAGTTTTATACCTCTTGTTATTTTTGGTCTCTTTAGCTTTCCCCCTGTTCGCGTCCCGGTCCGGACGCGGTACCGGGGTTGATATAGAGTCGCACAGGGGTGCGTTGTATTCGCGGATTGCCTGAAGTGCAATTACGAACTGTGTTCGTGGCTGCGCCAGAGCCGCGCCCCGCTTGGCCTTGGGACGCGGTGCCACGGGCGGTACGGGACCCACGAGCCTAGTTTAGTGGGCACACCATTGAACTGTTGAAGTACACACCTGGGTCTGAACCCAGATGGCGAAACTGGGGGCCAGGGCTGATAACCCCCACGGCCCGGATTGTGTCCTTCGGGACATCCGTTAAAATTGGAACGATTCAGAGAAGGTTAGCATGGCCCCCGCGCAAGGACGACACGCATAAAACGGGGAGAGCCGGGGCACTCTGGCGTTTTTTTTTTTTTACTTCCGCCGTTCTGCTCCAGAAGGAGCGCTCGCTGGAGGAAGTTGCGTTAGCAGCAGGCGCTGTAGGCCGGGCGCCGCACAGTCCGTCGCGGTGGGGATAGCGAACGAACCAGAACGAAAAAGGGGGCCGGGTACGTTCAAAGTGAAAGAGAGAGGAGAGGGAGACGAAATGCGGAGGAGACGAGCAGGGCAAACGGCGGGCGCTGAACTAGAGTAGCGAGACGAAGTACAGCGGAGCAGAGCAGAGCGCCGGGGAGCAAGGTAGAAAGTGGCGCGGGAAGAAGGAGATGAACCCGGACGGGGGGTAGGTGTCGGGTAAATTCGAGGATCGGCACGGCGGAGTATGGTGGGGAGAGGTGAGGCGGTGGCAAAGAGGGAGGAGGAGCGGCAACAGGCAGCGGGCAGGCAGGCGCTACGAGAAAGAGGGAGCGCAGCGGGTGACGGGCGTGAACGTGGAGCAGCGATGAGCAAGGCAGACCGAGGAGCGAAAGAACTTGGACGGGATGGTGCAGTAGGTGCATGAGGCGCGAGGGAGTGAAGGTGGCAGCGAGTAATCCAGGTGCAGGCAGAGGGAGAGAGGGCCGAAGGACAGACTATAGTGGGGCGATGTCGGGGCACAGAGGTGAGGCAGAGCGAGGTGAATGAACCCGGGCGCGATATTGCGTCGGGTGCTTTCGATGGTGGAGATGGCCGCGGGGAGAAGGTTGGCACGGGAAGTAAAGTCTATGTCCCGCTCGTTTCTCGACCAAAACGAGCGGAGAAAAGTGTTGGACAGGGGTTTTAAGGCCGGGCGAGTAGGATCCTGAGGCTAGTTTTAGATGAAAGTTAGTAGGAAAGAAGTTAGCAGAGAAAGTTAGTGCGTGAGAAGATGGCGGGAGGGGCTATGGTAGAAAGAAGAAAAGTGAATTTTCCCACTCGATTCGTAATGAAATCGAGCGAGTGGAGAAGCTCAATTGGGGTCTGAACGTCGGGCGAATCCGACTGTGAGGTTAGCATTAGCAATAAGTTACTAGATTTGGAGTTTGAAGGGAGAGTGAACCTAGACTTAGAAGGATGCTAGGTGCATTTGGTGGAAAAAAGGTCGAACTCGTTCGTTTTACAACAGGTTTTGACAAATTAAAAGCCAAGTCTGTGTTTTTTTGGGAGGGCGAACTCAAGCCCAACGTTAGTTTTAGCATTTAATTGGTGTACAGGGAGTTAGTAGGGAGAAGTGGTTGCGTGGAGGGTGGAGATGGTGGAAACCGGGAAGGAAAAGATACATACCTGGTCTCCCTCTCGGGGAGGATTCGTCCCTGGCTTGCACATTCGGAGAGCTAGACGTGAGCACCGACCAAATTGTGGTGAAGTGGGAGGCTTTTATCTGCATGGCGATTGAGTGGGCTCGACCTAGGGGCGGATTGGCACGGAATGTATAGGGAGAGGTGGTTTGTCTGGCTAACCTCATTAACGAACGAGGCTTCAGCGTGCAAGGAACATTCTAGTGGCCAGCTTCGCAGAGGGAATGACTGGTYATCTACTGTGTACCTTGCTAAAACAGTAGAAGCGRCAGGCCAGCTAAGTGAGAAGGCACACATGGTTGCTGACTACTATACTGTGCACTCTACYGTACCAAGTGACTAGGAAGGTCCCATAGGCCTGAGAGTTTACCGGCGATCATTACACTGGGGTTGCGGCTGGTGGTCCAGGCGACGGTACACAGTGTTGTAACTAGTTCGCTTGACTGTGCACAGATCAATTGCAGGTTGCTGATGGCCGTTACTGTTGCGGGCCGCTGCATACTGTGGCTGACTGCTGCACACTGCCCCATACTGCTGCATACTGCGGGTCTGCTGCCGTATCCTGCTGCGAATCACTGTTAGTGGCTGCGTAATGTTGTTGGTTGCTGCTGGCCGCTTCATACTATTGCATGCCACTGTTGGCCGCTTTGCATTCTTGCTGCGTCTGCTGGATGCTACTGCACGGTGCTGGGTGACAAGGTTGCAACTGTTGCACTCTTGTGATTGACTGTGCACGGTCACAGATTGTTGAGTTGAACAGCAGGCACACACTATTGTGAGTGGTTGCTAGGCACGAGGTATTGACAGAACTGTTGTTGTATTCTTACTGGGGCGGGACAGCGACATAGGATTACTGCAGCTTAGGGGGAATGAATCGGCTTTATGTAAGTGTTATTTCTGCAACATGAGGAGACCCAAAGCTTGAATGTGCTGCTACACGTTGCCAACAGTTTGACGAGGTATAGGGGAGAGGTGCATTATTGCCAGCAGCGATACTGTTCGAGGCAGAGGAAGAGTAGACTGGGTGGCATGATCAGGCTTATGAAGGGGGTTATTGTTGTGACTTGAAACCTTGTCAGAATACCGGTCGTCAACAGTTTGACGTCAGTCTAGCGGTATTACTGCGTTTTGGCCACCATTGCAGGGCCCTCAGGCGCTTCAAGGTATCCAGGCCCTCTCCCGCGAGTCTGAGCGCACCCTTCTTGTATCTGAGAGACTAAATACTTGTCCTTTTGCCCTTCTTACTCTAATTCTAGTCTACTGGTGCTGAGAGGAAGGCGGCAGGCGGGATTGCAACCCGTAATCCGCGCCAAGGCCTCCGTGGGAGGTTCGCCCCACCGATTGCGGGAGCTCTGCCAGAACTCAGGAGGAGTTCTGGAGGCAGGGAACTGAAAGGTAATCATTGCTCCCCCTCTATATAAACCCAGTATAACCCCTATCTATACACCTCCCTATGTATTGATTGATTGAGCTGTATGCAACACTTACTTTGATTCTTGGATTGACTTTCAGGATACAAATCAGGCTGACTAAAGGAATGCATGTATAATAGCAGTTTCAGTTTCTTTGATTGCCTGAAAGCAGATTGTCACAATGGGTTGCATCAGGGGGAGTTGGGAGGAAGACAGTCTTGCTTGTGATTGAACGGGTCTTATAGGGTCAGACATTGTTTCTAAGATGAATGGCCTGACTGCTATGTTTTGTTTTGTTTTCTGAAGGACCAAGCATTGTTTCTAAGATGAATGGCTTGGTCGCTGTGTTTATTTAATCGTGCCAGGCATGGTTTCTAAGATGAATGGCCTAGCTACTTATTTTTTAGGGGTATTGTTTGCTTGACCTTTGAGGGTCAGACATTATTTCTAAGATGAATGGTCTGGCCGCTGTTTACTTGGGTGGTTTCTGAACAGTCTCTGGGTCAGACCCAGGGTACTCTGCCTTTTTGTGTATTGAAAAAAAGGGAGTTGAGCATTGTTTCTAAGATGAATGGATCATCTCTCCTTGATTGTTTTTATCCTAAGGGAGGATTCAGGGCCAGAGGACTAGACATTGTTTCTAAGATGAATGGTCTAAGTCTGAGGCCTCAGGATCATAATGAGAACGAAGAAATAGGATTCTCTATAATGTTGTGTATATATGTACTTATATATGAACAAGGCTAGCCAGGCATTGTTTCTAAGATGAATGACCTGACTATAGCCGTATCACAAGCGAAGAGAGTATAATCAAGAGTTATAAGTGAAGGTAACTTGGACCAACTGAGTACTGTTTCTAAGATGAATGGCTCAGTCCTACACTCATTCTTGAAGATTAAGTTCAGAAAAGTATATATAATTTGGCTACTTAAACAGTTCAGGGTGACTGAGCATGGTTTCTAAGATGAATGGCTTAGTCATGTGCCCCAATGAAGAGAAAAGTAGTTGTGCAGTCTGTTTGTGTATAATTAAGGCAGAGGGCTGGCATTGTTTCTAAGATGAATGACCAATCCCAATGCCCTAGGTAAGCCGGGAGTAAAGGGTTAAATAATTGAACGACTATGAACTATTGTTTGCCAAGTTGACTTGGGGCTGGTGAGAGTACTTACTTTTGTGGTTTGGCATTGCATGTGACTTAGTGAGGCTACTAGTTGGTCTGAGATTCAGTTTGACAGGTAGTTGCTTTAGAAGCTCACCAGTTGCTCGAGCGATAGGAGTTAGTTCGATTTCTGCATTTTCTGAGCTAAAGTTTAGTTGCTTTAGAAGCTCACCACCTGCTCGAGCGATAGGAGTTAGTTCGATTTCTGCATTTTCTGAGCTAAAGTTTATTTTACATAGATCGATTCTCGCATTTTCTGAAATCTCTTGTTATGCTTGGCTTTGTATAAATTTTGGTAAGCTACTTTCTTTACGGGAAGCGCTGCCGAAATTTCTGCAAATCCAAGGAGTTAGTTAAATTCTTGACTTTTTAAAGATTCTGCTTGTCTAAAGTTCATATATGACTTAGTAAAAATCTGGAAAGTCTCCTTTTCTAAAGGGAGTGCTGCCCAAATTTTTGTTAATTCAGGGAGTTAGACAAAATTGGGCTTTGGAAAGTCAAATACTATTTTTGGTTTCACATTCGGGCTGATATAAATTATGAAAAGGCACTTTTCCAACGGGAAGCGCTGCCGAAATTTTTCTAATTTAGAGGAGATACATTATATTTTGACAGGTGACGATTCTAGCGATCCACCATGAATAGGGGACATTCTGCCATTGGTCTATCTTTGCTTTGGGCACTGCTAGAAGGTAGACTTAGGCGTAGTTAATTAGGATGTTTTGAGTGAGATCGTAATATGGGGATTATTCTCCATGAACTTATAGATTTAGCCGTGGGTATTGACCTGTCTTGTTTTACAGGTCCTCTTGATCGTGTTGATTCAGGATTTGGACTATATTCAGCTTGATCCTACGATATCCTACGATGATCATCTTCTGTTATCACTGATAACAGACCGGTTGCCGATTCGTCGGTTTACGATTCAACTCCAATTCATTCCTGTCACTCGACCTAAAGGCTTTAGCCTTGTGATTGAACTTTTTGTTGTGTTTTCACCCGGACTGTATTGAATGGTCATCCAACAAAAGTACTGAGTACTTATTTAAGAGTTGCACGAGTGAGGCTTGTATGGCTAAAGCGAGGGGTATGAGTGCAAGGAATGGTCGAAGTTGACCCCGTGTAGTATGTGGACTTCTGGATGAATCTTTGATGTGATTGAATGTATGGTTGTGGTTCGGCTTCTAGATGTGACTGCCTGCGATTACATACATATATGGTTGAGAGGAGCCCCACTGTGACTGTGAGAAGTGATCGTCCTATATAATTAACCCTTATATACTTATAAGCGCCTTGAGTATTTGAGAGGCCTACTGTAATTGAGCATAAGGGTTAACCAGATTGTGTCTTAAGAAAAAAGGGGGATTCCCTTCTTACCCTGGTTTTTTTAGAGTTGTATGGTTGGACGTTGTAGTCCGTGGTAGCCGTCAAAGTCAAACCCCTTGATGTTCGACTGCCACGACAGCTTAAATTTGTCTACTCAACCCCTCTGCATAGGGTGCAGAAAAGGGTATGGTCTTCAACCGCGCATGGCGGTTGTCCAGCCTCGAGAGATTAACCCTCAAGGCGCGTGTCAGCCGACACTTGAGTGTCGAACGCGACCCTCGCGATTAACGGGGACTGCGTGAGTATGGGTACCACGTAGTACGCCATCATTGCGACCGCTTGTGTACGCTTGCATTGCGAGTCGATATGAGTTAACCCTGCGTTCGCGCGGTTTTATATTAAGTTTCGCGCGCGACGCCTATCCGATTTCCGCATCAGAGAGTTATGGGATGGCTACCAAGGGGCTAGGAGCGTTGTCGCGTTGTTTGTGTTGTGTCGTTTCGTGTGTGTGTGTTTTATTTTTGTGTTCGTAAAGTGGTGTGCGCGTGGTGTGTGGGATGCGTCCTAGTCGACCGACGTCGAGCCACGCTTGGGACCTCAGCCCCCCAAGATGTCGGTTCTCGTGCGGGTCCGATAGGCATATTACCGCGCGTACCCTCTATGCTACAGCGAACGAGAAACGTCATCGGCTGGTCCACCTCTGAGATTGCAACCAAGTAGCTTTCGTACTATGGACTGGTAGCTCGGCGGGGATACGCCCACTGAAGGGAGGTGACAGCTCCCGTAAGGTGGAGGTAAGTTGTGCCTCGTGTAGGCCCTATCCTGTCGTAGGGGCTCGCGAGAGGTATGGCTGGCGCACTCGCCCGGAGCAGCCTAAGGAAGCTCCATTCGTGTATTCGCGGCAAGGTTGGTCCAACTCCTGCGTGACGCGGACGAGGGGGTCCCGCGCTGCCACGTGCGGTGTCGGACCGATGCTCCCGACAGGTGGCGCCGTTGCCGGGGATAACGGTCGCCTACCGTTGTCCCTGGTGGAACGACATCCGGGTATGGGATTATGAAAACTAGGCAAAACGAGAGATTTTTGTTGAGCGTTTATGGTTAATCGCTTGTTGGTATTGGATTGAGACCAAGTGAGGGGTGATTGTGCGAGTTGGTTCTATTCGGTGCAGTAAGGGTGGCGCGAAAATTATAAGCTTTGACTATGCGCCCATGTGCGTTGACTACGTGCGCACGTACTCTGATTATGCGCTTGCGTACTTTGACTAGTTTGACGGTAGCTGGAGCGGATACCTCTTCTAACCCCGATAGTTGATGGGTTTGGGCGATAATTTGCAGGTTTGATACGATTAAGGTAGGAAGAGGCGGTATCAACAAAGCTAAGTGTGATGGTTGTGGGAGTTGGCCGTGTAGGGTACACATTATGATTAAGGGGAGTTACCTGAGTGGTTTCAGAGAGCGATGGGGCGCTCTGGCCTTAGAGTGAGGCCGAGGATGAGCAAGGGAGCCTGCTACCCTAGAAGTCATCGAGGGACTTCACGGAGAGTTAGGCTAAGGGGGCCGAAGGCCTTATAGGTATGGACGAAGATCCTTGAGTCTGGGTTCTAAGCGGTTGTTTGACTACGGGACGTAGTAAGTCTATGTAAATACCGTCTTTGCGAGAAGGATGTCCAATCTTAGGGGTAGTCGGAGTAACAGTGAAGGACCTAACACTTAGATTACTTGCCTACCTTTAAAAGGGCAATGGGTTGTAAGTGATGTTAGACCGTCACTGGGACCTTTCCTAGGTTTGGACCATCCGCTTGGATCTATTGGTTGGGGCTAAGGACTTGAGGCTACGTGTCTGAGGGCATTCCTGTTTGAGTTATACTCATCCATATATGTCAGGTTTTGCCTAAGTAAGTTAGTCTGATGTTTGATTATGTGAGGTTATGAGTTGGTTTTATTAAATAATTATCCTTGTCAAAAATGTTTACACGGGTTATGTGTTTTGAGTATGTATTCGAGCTTTGTCAGTCTGCAAGGATTTATATGGGTGTCTCAAGTCCAGTTATTGACTTATGTCTGTCTATTAAAGCTTGTGTGTTTGGATTGCTCCCCAAACAGGGGTAGGGATATTACGCAGAATCCACGTCTGATGCGGATTTAGAGGTGAATGGAGTGACCACCTCTTGAGATAAGAACTTCTCAGGAGATGGTCGATGTGTTAAGTCTACCCTAAGGAAGGTTGCACTCCTATGTTATCGGTCCCCTAAGAGATGGCTTTGAAGAAGTTATAGTCTTGTCTTGGAGGTAGTAGTGAGACCCACGCCGAAACTATGTTCCTGGTCCATAGTGGGGTGTTGTTGTTGTATCTCTTGTGATAAAATAAGTACACTACTACTGAAAACGAGGTAGTATTTGAGTCTTGTTAGACCTTGGCCTATGAGGGAAGCAGCTACTGCATGCCACAGAGAGGTAGGGGGTGAATCCTCGACTATCTCTGTGTCAAGTGGGCTCACCAGCGCAGGACGAGACCGTACATCCCGAAGCGCGTATGGTGAGGTTGTTTATCTTGTTGGCAAGGGTCTGCAAGGGACGGATGCTGAAATCGGAGGGAGAAGCAGTGAGGCTTGATCTTTGAGTGGGACTAAGGGATTTAAGATGTTATCCTTTTTGAAAAGGATTACACTGCCCCTCGCCACAGTATACTTTTGTCGAAGCCAGGGGAGTAAAGTGTGGTACTCTCACAAGAATTACGCCCGAGAGTACTAACTGTTGGCAATCATATCGCTGATCATAATGTGTCTATCGTATGTGGGTCTGACATTATGAGATATTTGTATATGCTTTGAGTAATTGACTAGCTGGGGTATGATGTGTATGATTATCATGAGTATTATTGTTGTCAGTTACTATGGTAATATATCGTTTTTTTTTTTAGTATTATAATTATGGATTTTTTATATCGGTGAATATAATATTATCGTGATATATTACCACCATTATTTTTCTCTAAGCTGGGTGGCCGTAAACACTAGAAATGATGAAATTTAGTGAAAGATCGTCTGTAGTTAAGGCTTCAGGGTAAAGATTGTAGAACGCGATTGTCAGCATAATGACGGAAGGCGTGTGTTGAACGTTTTTCTGTGATGGGAAGAACCCAGACCGGAGCAAAGGCAACTCAGGATGCCTTATGCTAGGGAAGCTCCCAGTGTGACCCTGCCCGTTAAGAAGGAAGATGGGCTTGAGATTTTCTTGCCGAGGTGAGTCAGGGAAGGAGAGTATATTTCATCATGGTGGGGCGCGATGATGGGCATAGACCTCTTTGTCTGGATCGAGTCTGGGTTCGACGGCCAGGAAGAATGCGCAATTGTAAGGGTGACCCTGTACGCCTCAGCCGCCTTTTGGTCGAGCATGGGATAGAGTTGGCGCTTGGGAATGGAAGCCTGTTTGCTAAGCCTCTGAGGGTAGCCGAGGCAACTGCAGCAAAGTGGGCGAGGGAAGTGTCCCGTGAAGGGGAAGAGCGAGTACTGACCCATGTAGAGATCAAGTGCCTTGAAAAGTTCGGGCTTCCATCGGCTCCGCTGCGAGTAATCCTGCCTGAATTTCTGATAGAGAAAAGTATTGGTGGGCAGGCGAAGGTAGAGGCGACGGCTGAAGCTGCTCGGAGGGTGCGAGATTGGGAGTATGGGCGGTACACGTGTGAGCTGATATATGGGTTATATTTAGACCGGAAGTTTTCGCCCCCTAGGCAGTGGCTTAAGAATACGGCCAATATGGTTGACATATATGCCCCGTCTTATGACCCGAATGAAGGAAATGTATACTGGGAGGAGATTCGGGCAGCAGTGGGCCGTTAGGGAATGCCTCTTTGTCCACTAAATACACTCCTTTGACTTGGCTGGGGCCGTCTCCCCACCCATTACTGTAGTTATGAAGGTGAACGTCAGGGTGACTAGGGGTTGAGGCGTGATTGTATGAGTAAAAGGATAGATGGTGTAATGTAAGTATTAGCAGTTTGTCTTTGTCTGCCTAAGCATATTTGAATCATTTTTTGATGATCTATTGCCCGCTATGCATATCAGGCTGCTGTCGGCATCATGGCGGAAGAAGGCGGCTTCACCAAGATCCGCGTTGGAGGAATTCGTGCCAGATGAAGGTGTTGTTGCGCGAGGCACTGCAAGAGTCAATGCCTCTAGACCTCCGTGCTCTGCTGTTCCAAGGAAGGAACTTGTCTAGCTTTCTGCGTGATTTTCAAGATTTTTGCCTTATGAAGATGTGGGGCAAGAAGGCGATGCGGTACATGTTCCCCTTGTTCGTTTGTGAGGGGCTAAGTGAGGAGGTATATGCCCTCAAGCAGAAGGCGGAGACGTGGGATGAGTTGGAAAGTTCCCTAAGGCTAAGATTCCAAGAAGATGGAATGGGAGGCCAACGTGGGGAGTGCTCTGTGCTACCAGTTGCGGGCGCACCACCACAGGCAGAATTAAGTGGGCTACAAAGGCAAGTAGGGGCATTGGAGGAACTGCTAGCGCAGCTGGAAGAGACCAGGAAAGGCAAGCGGAAGGCCTTAGAAAATTCCCCAAGTAAGCCGACTGGCCAAGGTGAAAGAAGGGTAGAGAAGGATGGCCAAGAGTCCCCCCTCTCGATAGCGGCCCCAAAGAGGCGAGTCGGAGTGCAGGCGAGGAACAAGGGCGAAGGATTCACTAAGATAAAGGAGGAGCAGGACGCTGATACGGCCCTGCCTGCTATTGCGCTGGATCCAAAGAGGGGGCTCATTAACGGGGAAGCATCCTCAGCTGCAGGCCAGGAAAGACAAAAGAGTAGATGGTGGTCGGAGCACTGGGACAAGGAAGTATGTGCTTACTGGGGAAAAATTGGCCGTACCCCTCAAGGAAGTGAAGGACAGGGTGTGGCGGGAGAGAGAAGGGAGCTCGAACCTCCTAAGTTGACAGAGGTGCAGCGGAAGGCAAGGAACCTCGCCCGGGAAGGTCAGGGTACCGAAAGGGGGCAGTGTTCTCGACAAGAGGTAGTCACCCCGCGAGAAATGGGGGGTGAATTTGCTCAAAAGGGGCCTTTGGCGGCCGAGCACGCACTTTATCGGCAGTGGACGTCGTACGGTCAAGTGGATATAGGACCTGAGACTGGGATAGACTTTTTCAGGGGCTATAATGTCTCCGAATTTCTTGGTAAGTTTGGACAGATAGCATCCCACTACAAGTGGAGCGAGGAACGAATGCTGGAAGAGGTCATGAGGTTTATCCATATAGGATTGAAGGGTAAGGTTGACAGGATGGTTAAAGGAGCGAGGTCATCATGGCAGAAATTCTGCGATGACATGAGGCATAAGTACTGGCTAGGTGAGGAGCACCCGACCAACAACGATTCTGAGATGGTACCCATACCTTTGGTAGCCCAAGCCCAGCCCGGGCGGCCGTTGCAACTACCACGGCCGCAAGTGTCGCAAGGCGGCAGGGCCAACGAAGAAGGTCAAAGGCAGGCGGTTGGAAGAGGCCGCAGGAAGGGAGGGCGTGGCAGCAAAGAACGCAGCGGCGGTAGAGGTGGCTTTGGAAGGAAGAAAGCGGGTTGGGGAAGAGACATGTGCAGACATTGTGCCAAGGAAGGGCACATAATAAAGTTTTATCGGGAGCGAAGGGCCGATGAGTCAAGCGGTCTGATAAGGACTGACATTGAGGGAAATGTTTTCGACAGGGCCGGGAAGTATATCGACCCAACCATCCCTGGGGGAACACGGAAGGAGGCTTTGCGGAGAGATGGAGCACCGAGCACTACCTCATGAATATAGTTGTGAAGAGGAAGGGTTTGTGTGAGACGGACCCGAAAATTTAAGCAGATTGTAAATACAAGCGGGAAATCCTAATCGTGTAGCGGTTGTAGATAGGCACAACGTACAAAGGGAAGGGATTTTCGTAGTAATAGTCCGGTAAGGTGGCTTCAGTTGTAGGCAAGAGGAACTTCAATAGAATAGTTGTATATATGGGGTATGTTAGGACTGCCTCATACCAGGTTATTAAAATGTTTTCAGTAGGAAGAGCAAGGAGTGACCCTGAGAGCACTGTTGCGAAGTAGGGGTCTGTTCTATTAGGCCTAGTGATTGAGAGAAAAAGATGTGGGACCTGCATCGTGTCTAGGCCCAAATGGTTGTATAGGTGCGAGAGATAGGAGAGGCTTGGGAAGAAACCTTAGCATGTGGGAGATAACCTCTCTAGCCAAGGAAGATAGTTGTAAGATTTGTGTGCGAATGACTTCTAGCCTTACTTTCCTTTGGATATTTGGATATGTCCTGGATTACTTGGGTCCCTCGGAGTGAGGGGTATGACTATGTCCTGGTTGCAGTTGTTTTAGTTTTCGCTTTGGCCAGGGAGGTCGCATTGTTCTTGTGTGATACCAGGGCCGGTTTGAGTTGAGATTGTTCAACTCCAAGTGTATATATGTAATTCCGAACCATTCGGTTCGTGTTTGAGTTGGGGCATTGCACCCCTGCGTGTATATTGAGTTGAGGCTTTTATCCGAGACTATTCGTTGTATATGACGATCACAATCACACTCACATGCGTGGTCTTACCCCGATGTATGATGATTTTATGTGAGAGATGCATGAGGAACATCTCATGAGTTGTGTGAATTTTGTGAGAATTAATTAATGTGAACTGTCTACTCTTCGGTATACTCGTGCGGCCTGCCTACGGGCAGGACGGGGCCGAGTATAAGGAGAGGGAGCGCAGTCTGTTATTGTGAAAGCGTGAGAACCCTAAGGAATTTTGCGAGTCTCTCAGACTCGAATACTTACCATGTCGGATGTTTTATGGTTGAGTTGTGAAGGGGACTCATAAGCAGGCCCCTCAGTTGAGCTGTGGAGAAGGCCCATAAGTAGGCCTCTCAATTTGAGTTGTTTTATGATTGAGACCCCTTCAGTTGAGGAAGGCGGTAGTGTTGTTTATCGGAAGACTCGTCTCCGGAAGGGGGTTGTTTTAAAAAGGGGTCGTGTGATAGCTCATCCTAGAAAGAGAGGGATGGCTGGAAGACCTATTGAGAGAGACCTCCTTCGTGCGAAAAGGTGGTTAATGGATTTAAGGGCATGATAAGCAGTGTTTGAGTTGATAAAGTCTGACGAAAAGGGACCACGTTTGCTTGAGGTGTTTGAGAAAGTCGCAAAAGAATGCAGGGCGAGAGACGTCTCAGGATGGGTGGCTGATGGATCTGATCAAGTCAGGGGTCACGGCCTTGTGGACCTAGCGGATTTTGTTTGTGATTGTGTGAAGGATGCCATGCCTTTCGTGGGAGAGCTGGTAAATGCCTTCAGACCTCTGCGTGATCTCGCAGTGGGCCCGTGATTGGTTTTGCGACGCTCCGTCTAACCACTTGTGCTAGTTTTGGAACATAGTAGGGGAATACCAAGCTGAGCGGTAAAGATTAGCACCTCTAGGGCGTAACCCTAGTGGATGGCTGCTAGCCGGCAGAACCTGGCTGCGGGACCGCAGAGTAAGAGTTTAAGGGGAGTTGCCCGCCCCAGGGAAATTACTCTGTGGGGTAGTGGAGGTTGAGGTTTTTGGAAAATCCTGATTGAATGCTCATCAGGAGAAAACTTATCGTTGCGTAACCAACGAGGGTACTGCCGCTAAAATAACAATGCGGTGGACCGTAGTCCTGGTCCGATCAGCCAGGCTATGGTGGGCCAAGATGGAGACCTAGCCTTTCTGTACTAGACTGCAGAAAGAGCTGCGTGGATATTAAGTATACAAATATACGTATGTGTACTTGATTGCGAGAGATTCTCTGAGAAGGAAGGCGAGACTGCCTTCAAAGGTCTCGGTTAGGGCCCGCGTCCCTAGTTTTGGCCAGGACTAGGGACACCCAACGAGAAGCCGAAAGTTGTCTAAGACCGGGGAGAGGATGATTGGGAAGGTCTTTGGAACATATGCTGTCAGCATCCTAATGTCTGGGCGATGGGGGCCCGGGTTACAAACCTGACAGCATATAGTTGTGAAGGCATGGTTTGATGGAGGTCTCTACCCTGTGTTTGTCGGCTAATCGGATTGGTTCCTCTTTCATCAGCATCTTGGGTAATCTGATAGCTTTTCGATTTTGCGAAGGGACGGGGACGTCGCTTAATGTAGTCCGGTAAGTTGTCGGCGCGAATACCCTTACAAGGGTATCCGCCCTGGTTTTTGCACGTGACAGAAAATAGTTTTGGTTTGAGGTTTAAGTGTACTGCGCGGGGCGCGGCTGCGTCTGCATGGTTACGACGGTCGGATGGTTGACTAGAACAAAGAGTGTGTGGGTGCGCAGTTTTGAGGCGCGCGTGATTCCGTTTCTATCGTTGATTATAAAGTCGGCGAGGGCGTCGGTCGGTTCGTTTCTATTTTTATCTTTATTATATTTTTATTTATTCTTGATTAGACTAGGATTTGAGGATATTTTTCTCTTGTTGGTATGTTTGATTGAGTTACGCGTGCATAGGGGGGACGGCCTCGACAACCGCGATGAAGGCGATAGTGTGATTGCGGCAGGTCTTGGCACGCGGAGTGGCCCGAGTGGCGGCCGTGGTACAGCTTGGTAAGTCGGCGCAGACGCAAGGCGGCCGCGCGCACGGTTGTAGGCTGAGATGAGGCTTAGGCCAATTTTCCTGGCCCTGAGCGCAGCGCCGTACCGCCTTATATGGCACTCCGCGGATATTAGTCTCAGGCTTGGGCTTAGCCCTATAGGTTATGACATTGGGTTGACGATACGAAGGTCCAGGGATCGAGGCCAGCAGGGTGCCGGCGCGGCGGCAGCGGAGCAGCGTGGAGCAGAACCTGAGGGGTTGAGGGCCCAACGGGGCTATCCCCCTCGGTTTTATTAATGGGCGTGGCGGCGGGCCCCACCCACGGGGGAGGCGAGGTGTTTGCAATCCCTCTCCCTTTTTTCCCGGTTTTGTTTTTTTTATTTTTTTTTATGTTTAATTTTATTTATTTATTTATTAAGTTTTATACCTCTTGTTATTTTTGGTTTCTTTAGCTTTCCCCCTGTTCGCGTCCCGGTCCAGACGCGGTACCGGGGTTGATATAGAGTCGCACGGGGGTGTGTTGTATTCGCGGATTGCCTGAAGTGCAATTACGAACTGTGTTCGTGGCTGCGCCAAAGCCGCGCCCCGCTTGGCCTTGGGACGCGGTGCCATGGGCGGTACGGGACCCACGAGCCTAGTTCAGTGGGCACACCATTGAACTGTTGAAGTACACACCTGGGTCTGAACCCAGATAGCGGAACTGGGGGCCGGGGCTGATAACCCCCACGGCCTGGATTGTGTCCTTCGGGACATCCGTTAAAATTGGAACGATTCAGAGAAGGTTAAGATGGCCCCCGCGCAAGGACGACACGCATAAAACGGGGAGAACCGGGGCACTATGGCTTTTTTTTTTTTTTTTACTTCCGCTGTTCTGCTCCAGAAGGAGCGCTTACTGGAGGAAGCTGCGTTAGCAGCAGGCGCTGTAGGTTGGGGCTGCACAGTCGGTCGAGGTGGGGACAGCGAACGAACCAGGACGAAAAAGGGGGCCGGGTACGTTCGAAGTGAAAGAGAGAGGAGAGGGAGACGAAGTGCGGAGGAGACGAGCAGGGCAAACGGTAGGCGCTAAACCAGAGTAGCGAGACGAAGTACAGCGGAGCAGAGCAGAGCGCCGGGGAGCAAGGTAGAAAGTGGCGTGGGGAGAAGGGGATGAACCCGGACGGGGGTTAGGGGCCGGGTACATTCGAGGATCGACACGGCGGAGTATGGTGGGGAGAGGTGAGGCACTGGCAGTGAGGGAGGAGGAGCGGCAATAGGCAGCGGACAAGCAGGCGCTACGAGTGAGAGGGAGCGCAGCGGGCGACGGGCGTCAACGTGGAGCAGCGATGCAGCAAGGCAGACCGAGGAGCGAAAGAACTTGGACGGGATGCTGCGGTAGGTGCATGCGATGCGAGGGAGTGAAGGTGGCAGCGAGTAATCCAGGTGCAGGCGGAGGGAGAGAGGGCCGAAGGACAGACTATAGCGGGGCGCTGTCGGGGCACAGAGGTGAGGCAGAGCGAGGTGAATGAACCCGGGCGCGATATTGCGTCGGGTGCTTTCGATGGTGGAGATGGCCGCGGGGAGAAGGTTGGCACGGGAAGTAAAGTCTATGTCCCTCTCGTTTCTCGACCAAAACGAGCGGAGAAAAGTGTTGGACAGGGGTTTTAAGGCCGGGCGAGTAGGATCCTGAGGTTAGTTTTAGATGAAAGTTAGTAGGAAAGAAGTTAGCAGAGAAAGTTAGTGCGTGAGAAGATGGCGGGTATGGTAGAAAGAAGAAAAGTGAATTTTCCCACTCGATTCATAATGAAATCGAGCAAGTGGAGAAGCTCAATTGGGGTCTGAACGTCAGGCGAATCCGACTGTGAGGTTAGCATTAGCAACAAGTTACTAGATTTGGAGTTTGAAGGGAGAGTGAACCTAGACTTAGAAGGATGCTAGGTGCATTCGGTGGAAAAAAGGTCGAACTCGTTCGTTTTACAACAGGTTTTGACAAATTAAAAGCCAAGTCTGTGTTTTTTTGGGAGGGCGAACTCAAGCCCAACGTTAGTTTTAGCATTTAATTGGTGTAAAGGGAGTTAGTAGGGAGAAGTGGTTGCGTGGAGGGTGGAGATGGTGGAAACCGGGAAGGAAAAGATACGTACCTGGTCTCCCTCTCGGGGAGGATTCGTCCCTGGCTTGCACATTCGGGGAGCTAGACGTGAGCACCGGCCAAATTGTGGTGAAGTGGGAGGCTTTTATCTGCATGGCGATTGAGTGGGCTCGACCTAGGGGCGGATTGGCACGGAATGTATAGGGAGAGGTGGTTTGTCTGGCTAACCTCATTAACGAACGAGGCTTCAGCGTGCAAGGAACATTCTAGTGGCCAGCTTCGCAGAGGGAATGACTGGTYATCTACTGTGTACCTTGCTAAAACAGTAGAAGCGRCAGGCCAGCTAAGTGAGAAGGCACACATGGTTGCTGACTACTATACTGTGCACTCTACYGTACCAAGTGACTAGGAAGGTCCCATAGGCCTGAGAGTTTACCGGCGATCATTACACTGGGGTTGCGGCTGGTGGTCCAGGCGACGGTACACAGTGTTGTAACTAGTTCGCTTGACTGTGCACAGATCAATTGCAGGTTGCTGATGGCCGTTACTGTTGCGGGCCGCTGCATACTGTGGCTGACTGCTGCACACTGCCCCATACTGCTGCATACTGCGGGTCTGCTGCCGTATCCTGCTGCGAATCACTGTTAGTGGCTGCGTAATGTTGTTGGTTGCTGCTGGCCGCTTCATACTATTGCATGCCACTGTTGGCCGCTTTGCATTCTTGCTGCGTCTGCTGGATGCTACTGCACGGTGCTGGGTGACAAGGTTGCAACTGTTGCACTCTTGTGATTGACTATGCACGGTCGACTTGAAGCTGCTTCCTGTTTCTTTTCTATGCTGTTGTGCAGCGCTGTTGGGCATGCGTGTCGGCGAGCTGTTACAGATTGCTGAGTTGAACAGCAGGCACACACTATTGTGAGTGGTTGCTAGGCACGAGGTATTGACAAAACTGTTGTTGTATTCTTACTGGGGCGGGACAGTGACATAGGATTACTGCAGCTTAGGGGGAATGACTCGGCTTTATGTAAGTGTTATTTCTGCAACATGAGGAGACCCAAAGCTTGAATGTGCTGCTACACGTTGCCAACAGTTTGACGAGGTATGGGGGAGAGGTGCATTATTGCCAGCAGCGATACTGTTCGAGGCAGAGGAAGAGTAGACTGGGTGGCATGATCAGGCTTATGAAGGGGGTTATTGTTGTGACTTGAAACCTTGTCAGAATACTGGCCGTCAACAGTTTGAGGTCAGTCCAGTGGTATTACTGCGTTTTGGCCACCATTGCGGGGCCCTCAGGCGCTTCAAGGTAACTAGGCCCTCTCCCGCGAGTCTGAGCGCAACCTTCTTGTATCTGAGAGACTAAACACTTCTCCTTCTGCCCTTCTTACTCTAAGTCTAGTCTACTGGTGCTGAGAGGAAGGCGGCAGGCGGGATTGCAACCCGTAATCCGCACCAAGGCCTCCGTGAGAGGTTCGCCCCACCGATTGCGGGAGCTCTGCCGGAACTCAGGAGGAGTTCTGGAGGCAGGGAACTGAAAGGTAATCATTGCTCCCCCTCTATATAAACCCAGTATAACCCCTTTCTATACACCTCTCTACGTATTGATTGATTGGGCTGTATGCAACACTTACTTTGATTATTGGATTGACTTTCAGGACACAAATCAGGCTGACTAAAGGAATGCATGTATAATGGCAGTTTCAGTTTCTTTGATTGCCTGAAAGCATATTGTCACAAGGGGTTCCATCTGGGGGAGGGTTGGGAGGAAGGCAGTCTTGCTTGTGATTGAACGGGTCTTATAGGGTCAGGCATTGTTTCTAAGATAAATGGTCTAACTGCTATGTTTTGTTTTGTTTTCTGAATGACCAAGCATTGTTTCTAAGATGAATGGCTTGGTCGCTGTGTTTATTTAATCGTGCCAGGCATGGTTTCTAAGATGAATGACTTGGCTACTTATTTTTTAGGGGTATTATTTGCTTGACCTTTGAGGGGCAAACATTGTTTCTAAGATGAATAGTCTGGCCGCTGTTTACTTGGGTGGTTTCTGAACAGTCTCTGGGTCAGATCCAGGGTACTCTGCCTTTTTGTGTGTTGAAAGAAGGGGAGCCGAGCATTGTTTCTAAGATGAATGACTCATCTCTCCTTGATTGTTTTTATCCTAAGGGAGGATTCAAGGCCAGAGGACTAGACATTCTTTCTAAGATGAATGGTCTAAGTCTGAGGCCTCAGGACCATAATGAGAACGAAGGAATATGATTCTCTATAATGTTGTATATATATGTACTTATATATGAACAAGGCAAGTCAGACATTGTTTCTAAGATGAATAGTCTGTCTATAGCCGTATCACAAACGAAGAGAGTATAATCAAGAGTTATTAGTGAAGGTAACTTGGGCCGACTGAGTATTGTTTCTAAGATGAATGGCTCAGTCTTACGCTCATTCTTGAAGATTAAGTTCAGAGAAGTATATATAATTTGGCTACTTAAACAGTTCTGGGCGACTAAGCATGGTTTCTAAGATGAATGGCTTAGTCATGTGCCCCAATGAAGAGAAAAGTAGTTGTGCAGCCTGTTCGTGTATAATTAAGGCAGAGGGCTGACATTGTTTTTAAGATGAATGTCCAATCCCAATGCCCTAGGTAAGCTGGGAGTAAAGGGTTAAATAATTTAAGGACTGTGAACTATTGTTTGCCAAGTTGACTTGGGGCTGGTGAGAGTACTTACTTTTGTGGTTTGGCATTGCATGTGACTGAGTGAGGCTACTAGTTGGTCTGAGTTTCAGTTTGACAGGTAGTTGCTTTAGAAACTTGCCACGTGCTAGAGCGATTGGAGTTAGTTCGATTTCTGCATTTTCTGAGCTAAAGTTTATTTTACTTAGATCGATTCTCGCATTTTCTGAAATCTTTTGTTATACTTGACTTTGTATAAATTTTGGTAAGCTACTTTCTCTACGGGAAGCACTGCCGAAATTTCT
Source organism: Chara braunii (assembly GCA_003427395.1). Classification (NCBI taxonomy): domain Eukaryota; kingdom Viridiplantae; phylum Streptophyta; class Charophyceae; order Charales; family Characeae; genus Chara; species Chara braunii. The sequence goes on from BFEA01000052.1 coordinate 2,648,349, forward strand.
GCAAATCCAAGGAGTTAGTTAAATTCTGGACTTTTTCAAGGTTCAGCTTGTCTAAAGTTCATATATGACTTAGTAAAAATCTGGAAAGTCTCCTTTTCTAAAGGGAGTGCTGCCCAAATTCTTGCTAATTCAGGGAGTTAGACAAAATTGGGCTTTGAAAAGTCAAAGACTATTTTTGGTTTCATATTCGGGCTGATATAAATTATGAAAAGGCACTTTTCCTACGGGAAACGCTGCCAAAATTTTCATAATTTAGAGGAGATAAATTATATTTTGACAGTGGCGATTCTAGCGATCCACCATGAATAGGGGAGATTCTGCCATTGGTCTATCTTTGCTTTGGGCACTGCTAGAGGGTAGACTTAGGCTTAGTTAATTGTGATGTTTTGAGTGAGATCGTGATATGGGAATTATTCTCCATGAACTTATAGATTTAGCCGTGGGTATTGACCTCTAGTGTGTTACAGGTCCTCTTGATCGTGTTGATTCAGAATTTGGACTAGATTCAGCTTGATCCTACTAGGATCATCTTCTGTTATCACTGATAATAGGTCGGTTGCCGATTCGTCGGTTTACGATTCAACTTCAATTCACTCCTGTCACTCAACCTAAAGGCTTTAGCCTTGTGATTGAACTGTTTTGTTATGTTTTCACCCGGACTTTATTGAATGGTCATCCAACAAAAGTACTGAGTACTTATTTAAGAGTTGCACGAGTGAGGTTTGTATGGCTAAAGCGAGGGGTATGAGTGCAAGGAATGGTCGAAGTTGACCCCGTGTAGTGTGTGGACTTCTGGATGAATCTTTGATGTGATTGCAGGTATGGTTGTGGTTTGGCTTCTAGATATGACTGCCTACGATTACATACATATATGGTTGAGAGGAGCTCCACTGTGACTGTGAGAAGTGATTGTCCTATATAATTAACCCTTATATACTTATAAGCGCCCTTAGTATTTGAGAGGCCTACTGTAATTGAGCATAAGGGTTAACCAAATTGTGTCTTGAGAGAAAAGGGGGATTTCGTTCTTACCCTTGCTTTTTTAGAGTTGTATGATTGGACGTTGTAGTCCGTGGCAGCCGTGAAAGTCAAACCCCTTGATGTTCGACCGCCTCGACAACTTAAAGTTGTCTACTCAACCCCTCTGCACAGGGTGCAGAAGAGGGTGTGGTCTTCAACCGCGCATGACAGTTGTCCAGCGTCGAAAGATTAACCCTCAAGGCGCGTGTCACCCGACACTTGAGTGTCGAACGCGACCGTCGCGATTAACGGGGACCGCGTGAGTATGGGTACCACGTAGTACGCCATCATTGCGACCGCTTGCGTACGCTTGCATTGCGAGTCGATATGAGTTAGCCCTGCGTCCGCGCGGTTTTATATTAAGTTTCGCGCGCGACGCCTATCCGATTTCCGCATCAGAGAGTTATGGGATGACTACCAAGGGGCTAGGAGCGTTGTCGCGTTGTTTGTGTTGTGTCGTTTCGTGTGTGTGTGTTTTATTTTTGTGTTCGTAAAGTGGTGTGCGCGTGGTGTGTGGGATGCGTCCTAGTCGACCGATGTCGAGCCACGTTTGGGACCTCAGCCCCCCAAGATGTCGGTTCGCGTGCGGGTCCAATAGGTGTATTACCGCGCGTACCCCCTATGCTACAACGAACGAGAAACCCCCTCGGCTGGTCCACCTATGCGATTGCAACCGAGTAGCTTTCGTACTGTGGACTAGTAGCTCGGCGGGGATACGCCCACCGAAGGGAGGTGACAACTCCGGTAAGGTAGAGGTAAGTTGTGCCTCGCGTAGGCCCTATCCTGTCGTAGGGGCTCGCGAGAGGTATGGCTGACGCACTTGGCCGGAGCGGCCTAAGAAAGCTCCATTCGTGTATTCGCGGCAAGGTTGGTCCAACTCCTGCGCCCGACACCGCTGCCCGTCGAGCTTAGGTCTTCACGCTCCCAGTCGAGATAATCAACAATAGTTCTCACGTGCTACTCCCAACACTAGTCCCACCACCATCGTCTGCCCACCCACTACCTCTAGAGGTGCTGCTGTTGGATGTGCCCGCTGTCCCGTACCAGACTCCCTCTCCCTTCGTCGTGTTCACACTGCACTCATTACTTGACTCTTGTAGATTATTCCACAGGGAGACACAACCCCTTGTCGGAGCTGAAGGAGATGGTCGGACCTAGGGATCGACGAAGAAGACATCGTTCCGCCCCACGCCCTGAATCCCATACCTCGCTGCCGATGCAGAGCGCTGCCGTCTCCGGACAGCGAGTACGCCTGGTAGCGCAACACTTCATCGGAGGGTTACCGGCCTCCCATCCGGGCTAATCTTCTCTTCCATTTTTGGCACACGACAACTTGTGGGCCAACGGGAAAAGTACCCCTATTTCAAAGATTTTTCACGCTCAGAAGAACTCGTAAACAAGTCTGAAAACTTGAGGGTCCGTAGATTTGGTCATGATCGTTTTAGGAAAAATGTTTTAAAAAATTCAAAAAAATTGTCTCAACTGCAAAATAGCTTATAGCGCAAATTCATCCCATTTTCCATATTCACCACTCTGCCGGTTCTCCACTCTGTGCTACTGGTAGCCCTCATGGACCTGTGCTACCGGTCCCCCGAATTTCCAACGTCGGGTAGAGTGGTGGTTTGAATTCGAAGCCTGTCGTGGTCGAAATTAAAACAGGCCAAAAGCAGCGGCGACCGCTCCCGTTCCCTCTACGTTCACAAAGTGATAGTCTCCCTGTGTGCGCGGGGAGCGTGGTGCCTTATCGATCGAGGCGTTTTGACAAAGTGGCGCCGCGCCTGATTTCTCTCTCTCTCTCCCTCTCTCTCACACACACACACACACACACACACACACACATTCACACAAACACACACACACACACACACATACACACACACACACACACACACACGTCCACAACAACAACAAACAAACTACGGGCGGCGCACCCGTGCCCTCACGGTAAGTCAATACGTCGGACAGCGAGTACGCCTGGTAGCGCAGCGCTTCATCGGAGGGCTACCGGCCTCCCATCGGGGCTAATCTTCTCTGTCGACAACCAGAATGTGGGTTTTGCTGGCCCCAGTTTGCCGTTCTGTGAAGTGGCCTAAAATGGCCTGCATTCTCCACAAAGCTATGGCAGCTCTGCGGAGCGTCCCTGAACGCGACCCATCGTATGGACGTTTCGCTGGTCAGGTGAGGGTTGCGGCGAGGCAAGGCACCACCACAGTTTCGCCGCGACCCCAATTGACCCGCAGCCGCCGCATACGGGACGCTCCCAGCCTTCCAAGCTTCTTTTGGGGGTAATTCTGGAATCTCAACGACCTTTTGTCGGGGTATCTGCGCAGCGATTCTGCGCAGCGATTCTGCGGATACGGGCTGCGCACCCGTGCCCTCACGGTAAGTCAATCGGGGTATCTGCGCGGCGATTCTGCGGAATTTTGCGCCGCGAAACATCCCGCATGGCTGGTCGTTGCGCCTCCCGACGACCACCTTTGAAACGGAAAACCGCAACTTTTCGCGAGGGATCGCACCCCGTTCCCGCCTGTCCACATTTTTTCTGTTGAAAAAGAAGTAAAAAGAAAAAATTCCTGTGTTCTTTCTACTCGTAGGTCGCAGACAGAGGGTTGTGGCGGTGTTTGCTCCCCGTCCGACCCGCGCCCTCCTACACTTTTTCTTTTGTCCCTTTCCCGCTTTCCCGCTTTTCCGGGTCTCATACGGACTCCCTTTTTTTTTTTTTTTTTGATCCATACGGACTGCTGGTGGTGTTCTCTTTCGACAGTTCCGCTGGGCCACAGTTTGCAGTTCCGCTGGGGTTCAGGCCACAGGTCCATGCGATCTGGCGCGATCACTTCCGATGGGTGGACTTCACATACATATATATGTATATTGTCACAGCCCCTCGTTTGTTGTCCTCTTCTCCCTCTCTGCCTACGGTTTACCGGGCAGTTCTATTTGACGATATATATATATACGTATAACATATATATATATATATATTGCCTGCTTCGCTGCAGGAGTGAAGGGAGGGGGACGCAACGATATAGTGTGAGGAGTTATGCGATCACGAGGGAAGGAGAGCGGGATGCTCTGCTCGCCGTCTTTCTAGTCTGCCTGTCGTCGTTTCTCGCTAGTTGGGAGATGTAAACGAGTATCGTCTCTCGGTGGGCGGGTCGAGGACCACGTGTGAGTAGTAGGAGAGGGACAGCAAGCAGCCCTGGAGATAAGAGGAGCGGCGCACTGATGAGCAGTTGGAGTATGTGGGTACGGTGATCAGCCATTGGTTGTGATGAAGCAGGAAGGGTACGACAGGGAGGTCTTGAAGGTAAGAGAGGCGAATGGTTTCGTGGTCGTTAGATTGAACCCAATTAGCAGAGCTCTCTCGTTGTCTAGGACGCCCGCTCCTGCGCAGGTGAGGACGCTCCTCTTTCGACCAGCAGTTCGACGCCAGGTCGTCCGCCGCTGAGGATCCAGCCACCAGTGCGGCGCGACTCATACCAGATTTTGACGGACCGACGATCTGGTCTTTTTGTGGGACACAACAGGCGACGATCTAACGATTTGAACGGTGTACATCGAGTAGCGTACGGCGAAGACAGACGCACGCGTCTCTGGTAGCCAGTTGTTGGTGTATGATGGCCTCGGGCGCGGGATCTGAGGGGCGGGACATGCTCTCTGGAGAGGGGAAGAGCAAGACGGGTGTGAAGAGCAAGATGGGTTGTTCCACCTTAGTGCCTGCCCGTGGGAAGACCACTTAGCTTGCATCGTTCCTCAACGAAACATGAGAGCGGTAAAGACGCGTGGAGGCTGGTGATAAGCGGGCACCGTGTCTTTAACGTCAGCGAAGCGGGTACCGGTCGAGGGGGGCACCGTGTCTTCAACGACGGTTGGAGCGGGTACGGTGTTTTCAAGGTCAGCCAGGCGTTGAGCAGTCAGGCTTATTGTCACTGTCAGATTATCACTGGCTTGGTCGATTGATTGATCATCGCCTTCGCGGAGAGATGCGGGAAATACCCACCCAACTCTGAAGACGGGTTAGGCATTGGTTACCTGTTGGTAAACGGGTGGAATGCCGTCTGGCGGGCCATTTGTTCGTCCAGTGGATTGAAATGAACCGGTACGGTTCGTCCAGCGGGTTGAAATGAACCGGTACTATAGGATGTTGCCGCGATCAACATAGACCGTCAGTCTGTGAATGGGGATGAGCTCGTTGACTGGTCAATAAGTGATTTTACTAGAATTACTTACAGTTGGATCGATCGCTTTATATTGAGTTATTAGATTGTCTGCATTGATTGATTGCACGATGAGCTATATCCGTTGACTGGTCAGTAAATTACTTAATCACTTCAATCGAGCGATGGCTTGATTGACTGAGTTATTAGATTGGCTGCATAGATTGATTGCCCGATGAGCGTACTGAATTACTATCAGATTGTTTGCATTGATTGATTGCACGATGAGCTTTTTCAATTACTATCAGATTGTTTGCATTGATTGATTGCACGATGAGCTTAATCACTTCAATCGAGCCTGCATTGATTGATTGCACGATGAGCTTAATCACTTCAATCGAGCCTGCATTGATTGATTGAACGATGAGCTTACGCAATTACTATCAGATTGTTTGCATTGATTGATTGCACGATGAGCTTACGCAATTACTATCAGATTGTTTGCATTGATTGATTGCACGATGAGCTTAATCAATCACTTCAATCGAGCGATGGCTTGATTGGCTGAGTTATTAGATTGTCTGCATTGATTGATTGCACGATAGATCGGTTGTACGCCTTATTTAATGTCATCGATAGGACTCCGTCCGTGGAAAATCAAGACCCACACAAGGGGGCTTGTCTGAGTTGATGTTAAGTCTGTTGACAGTGTTCTTTTTCTTGATCTTCGACCGAACGAACTCATTGAGTAGTATTTCAAACGGTCCCTTGTTGAGGGATCGTGTTTTGCTGTTGGCTTGCCAACGGAGTTGTAGGAGGAGGAGGAGGGAAGGTCGAAGGAGGAAAAAGGGGTAAGGGATCCACGGGCTGCTAGTTCATTCGAGGCGTTTCGAGGCATCAATCAAGGAAGGATCCTTTAGTGTTTCTTACCTTTTGTTAGGTGCGTGGGGAAAGGAAGAGGAGATGGGAGGCGGCCGGGGTTCTCTTCTCAGGGGGCTAGACTCCTCGTTTCCCGTGTTGCTCCGACATCGACATTGGCTGTGGACCTCATCCTCATCTGCTAGGCGTTCCAATCTTTCCACGTCTATCTGTTGTTCTTCCTCGTCCGACTGCGCTTACTCTGGACCAGTTGGCGCTCATCCTTCTCCACGTGGTCGGCCTGGACCTGCCATTCCTTGTCCTCTTCCTTCTCCTCCTCCTCCTCCTCCGCCGACTTTGGAAATGAACCTTCGCTACGTTCTCGGCAGGGTTGTGAGGAGCACTTGGTCGCCCTCTCCCTCGTTATTCGGCCGCTCTGTTCGGCTGTCGATTGCGACCCCGACGACAGATCTCTCGGGACCAACAGCACTCATGGTAGGTATGAGGTGCTGTCATTCCCCCAGCATGCTCGGCACCACTCCCACTGCCGTTTCATCGGGTGATCGGTCATTGCCTAGTGTGCACGGTGTCTTAACTGTGGGTTTTGATGGGAGAGCATGCACTGTCTTAGGGGTCAGATCAAGGAATGGCATGGGGAGGGAGGAGGAAGAAGAAGCTTTCTCCTTGTTGGCGAAGAGGTGGGGGAACACGTGTAAGCTTGCGGGAATGATTGAGAGGACCTTCTGCAGTGGGGTCGCAGCATCAGCAGCAGCAGGAGGAGGAGGAGGAGGTGAACGCGGGGGCGAGGCCGGAGGAGGAGGAGGACATTTTGGCAGCGGTGGGAGGAGCTTCTGCAGCAGTACCGCAGCAGCAGCAGGGGAAGGAGGAGGAGGAGGAGGAGGAGGTGGAGGAGGTCATTTTGGTAGCGGGGGCGGAATTGTGATCACATCTGACTCAGCTGCAGCTGCTATGGCTAAAAGAGGAAGGAAGTTTGGCGGGAAGAGACAGACTGTGGTGACAGCAGCAGCAGCTAAACCAGCGAATCAGGCCGACAGTAATTTGAAGACGGTGGAAGAGAAAAAAGCAGCAGCAGAAGAAGAAGATGCGGTAATGGAGGAGAGCAAGTCCTTAAGTGCTCGGATGAAAGATGTGTTGAATATGAAGGTGAGTAAACAGTGTAAAGCGAAAGCGCCTCCTTTCCTAACTTGTCGAGCAGACGATCTTGTGATTGATGCCGTGAAGAAGATGAACGCTGGAGATGTCGGTTCGCTTGTCGTTGTGGATGCCAATAGTGTCACTACGGATTACCCCATGGGAATCGTCACTGAGAGAGACATTTTGAAGAAGGTCGTCGCCGAGGGTAGGGAACCCAAGACCACCAAGGTCGGAGAGGTTATGACAGGGAAGGAGACTTTGGTAGTGTCCACCCCTGACGTGAGTGCGTACGAGTGCATGCGATTAATGGCCGTACATAGGATCCGTCACATCCCAATAGTCCTGGGCCCAGAGCAGAAACTCGTGGGAATCGTTTCCATTCGGGACATGGTGGAAACGATTCTACGGGAGAAGGAGGATGTCCAGCGCCGCCTGCAGAACTATATCTCGGGCATTTACTAATACAGTATATCAATCAGTTGTGTGAACGTAGGTAGTGTCGTTCTAGGCAAAGGAAGGAAGTAATGGAGTGTTATGGGCGCACGAAAGCCTGATCGGTTGTGTGTGTGTGTGGTTTGCTAGGTGCCTACCTGGGTGGATGAATGCGTATACCCACCGCAGCGTAACCACCGACCCCAATTTGTGTTGATGTGAGAGATTAAAGTGAGAGATGATCTGATGCGATCGAGATCGAATCCAATCTTCATCTTAATCTTATCTGATCTTAGGGGGCTGCATTCACGGCTAGATCGGGATGAATCTGACTGCAATAGTGTCTAGAGGATTGCTGATAAAGTAATCCTAGTGTGAGTATGCCCTTATTTGTTCGCTGTGTCACTTAGCATCTGATAGCGCTGTGAGCGCGTGTACAGGGATTGGTTGGCGGCCACGTGAGCCTTTGCTTGTCGGCGCCGTCCGTGGTCTCGTGAGCTAACAGAGAGAGACAGAGGAGACGAAGAAGGGCAGGCGGGGAGGGAGAGGCAGAGACGGGCAGAGAAGAGTGACAGAGAATGAGAGAGAGGTGCTTGCTGCTAACTTACTTGCCCGCTATCACGGACGGCAGCAGCATCTTTCCTTTCAGTCCATGTAGCGCGGTCATGTCTTTCATCGTACTCGAATTCTCCTCATCGTTTGCTTCCTCCTCCTCCTCCGCGTCCTCTTCCCCACGCTCCGTCGCTTCCTTATCCTGCTTCTCGTTCGCTTCGTCCTACTCCATCGACTCGTCCTCCTCCTCCGCTTCGCCGTCCTTCTCATCCGTCTCCTTTTCCTCCTCCTCCTCCTTCGCCATTGCTTCCTCCTCCTCCTCCTCCTTCTCCTTCGTTTCATCCTCTTTCAGTTCTTGCCTCCGCCTTTCTCCTTCTTGTTTTCTTCGTCTTATCTTCTTCTCCTTCTTCTTCTTGGTTTCTTCGTCTTATCTTCTTCTTCTCGTTATCGTCGTATTCGGTTTGGCCCTCCCGTCATCGAGTGCACTCCCCCGGCTCCTGCTTGTGGCCACCTCTGCCGCCTCGTCCTTTCCTCAAAACCCATCAGCCTTCAACTGACAGATCGATGGGGTCTCGATTCTTTTGTTGGTCGTCTTTGGATTGCTATGGATGTGCTTGTTTGCCACCATGGCCGCCGTCCTCTGTGTCCTCTCCCTCGTCGTTCTGCTGGTTGTCCTCTGCTCGTTCCCGTCTGTGGAGCGTGTTCATTTCGTCTGTTCATACCCCTCCTCCCTTTCTCTCCCTCTGGTTTTCATGTTTTCCTCGCAAGTCGAAAAATCAGGCATGCAGAGAACTGGAGCTCTTTTTCTTTCGTTCCCGCCGTAATAGTAATCAAGGATTTTGCGATTTGTCAATTCATGAAGAAGGGAAGGTGATTAGTTGGACGAGTTGCCGCCGCCTCGGTACCGTTCGTCCCCCGAATAGCACGTACGGTGACTCTGCCTGTATCTAGACTGAAGAAGGGGAGGTGATTAGTTGGACGAGTACGCCAAATACAAGTATAATGAGCATACAACGTTCGAGGGGGGGGAAGACTCTCACTCAGCGCGCAACGAAGGGATGTGATCAGAGGGAGAGCGAAGGTGAAAGAATTTAAGCGGCGCGATTCGGTCTTTTTCGTTTGTGTACTAGTTCTACTCATCTGATTCCGGCGGAATTTGAACTCAGGTCTGTCCTTCAAAAGTAAGGCTGTACCAATTTGGATAGAGCAGAGGTGAAGAGGTAACCTTGGTGAGGGAGAGCGAAGGTGGAAGAATTTATTTAACTCTGGTTAACTCCGTGCCATGGAGAGCGATGGCGAAGAAGTTACCTCTGTGCCATGGAGAGCAGAGGTGAAAAAGTAACCTTTGTGCCGGACTCCCCTCGAAGTAAGCGGCGTGATTTGATCTTGTGAAGGGAGATCGAAGGTTAAAGAGTTTAACTGTGGTGAACTCTGTGCCATGGAGAGCAAGAGCGACGAAGTTACCTGTGTGCCATGGCGTGATTTGATATTGTGAAGAGGTAACCTTGGTGAGGGAGGTCGAAGGTTAAAGAGTGACCTTGGTTAGGGAGATCGAAGGTTAAAGAGTTTAACTGTGGTGAACTCTGTGCCATGGATAGCAATGGCGAAGAAGTTACCTCTGTGCCATGGAGAGCAGAGGTGAAGAAGTAACCTTTGTGCTGGACTCCCCTCGAAATAAGCGGCGTGATTTGATCCTTCTTTTTGTTTTGGTTTTGTTAGTATTTTACTCATCTGTATCTGGCGGGGTTTGAACTCAGGTCTGCAATTCAGCAGCTCAGGGGTGTAGCGAAAGGATTCGATCTTGGGTGTGTTCCTCGAAGCAGCGACGAGTGTCCGTCAAAGCCCACAAGTTGACATGATCGTCAGTGTGCGTCGAAGCAGCGAAGCGATGCTTGAGCCGCAGCAGTGATGTGCTCCCTGAGGGAGTTTGTATGATATTTCGACCTGCATGCTCAGCAATCGATTGGTGTGGATTAGTTCTTTGAGTCATTTTATCGACGTCGATTGGTGTGGAGGATTTGTTCTTGAGTCATTTTGCCGACATTGGAAGCTGTGAGAAAAAGGACGGAGGGGGCGGTGTGACAAGCGCTCTTTTTTTTCTGTACCATACACCACACGAGGATTCTGATCGTGTGAGTGAGTCGATGGGCTTCGCTCCACTACTCACCACATGCACAAAAGACCGAAAAATTACGGCGGTGTATCTTCCCATCTTCTAGCGGCTGATTCATCCTCGGTTTGCGCATTTGGTGAGTAGTGGAGCGACGTCCTATGATGACATCCCATTCTTGATCGAAAGTACATTGAACTTGCCTCGGTTCTTATCTTTCGGATATTCGTGCAGAGGAAGACCAAGGGGCATTCCTCAAGTAGCTCAGCTCTATGAAGACGGAGCTACTGGGAGGCCGAGCTACTGGCAGAACGCTCGGTCCTTGCGTTCGCGGGGGTGGTCCCCATCCCCTTCCCCTCCTCCCTCCCCTGCGGCCCCCCATGCTACTCCCTGACCACCACCGACTTGGGCGGGGGGCAACATGCATCCCCTTAATTGCGAGAGGTAGGGGGGCAACATGCATCAGGTCCCCTATATATTCTTTTAGGGGTAGTGGTAGGTAGATAGTGAAGGGTGAAATTGAGAGAAGAGTAAGGGTACTTTAAACTACCAGTACTTGGCCCAGCTATCGGGCGTGGAAAAAAATGAATGGCGTAGAAACGTTTCTACTCGGGTGAATTTGGGCGCTCCTGTAGGGGCCCGTACGATTTCCGATTTCGTGAAATCGTGGCTGGTAGACGGGCACAACTTTCTTTTGTTTGTTTGTTTGTTTTTTGTGCACAACTTTAGGAAGTACTGGTGATTTCTCGGCCTTTTGGCTAAGATCAAGTGTAGTATCTGTTCTGATCAGTTTAATATCTGATCCGTGGTTCATCGGACCACACGGTAGAAAAAAAAAAAGAAAAAGAAGACGGAGCTAGTCCGCTTGAGGAGCTTTATGAAAGAGGGAGCTATTCCTAGAGGAGAGTGGCTATAGGGCATATTTCATTATTTTTGTTTGTGAAATCTGTACATTGACATTACATGAAACCCCTAGTCTACCTACCTTTCCTGGGTGGTTAAAACACTTGGGTAGGACAAGGGGGGGGAGGCTGGGGGTATGCTTGGGCAAAAGATGAGAGGAAGGGTGGGTGGGATCTTCAGAGGGGTTCATCTTGACAAGCGATTGGCCGATTAGTGTGGGTGACTTTTATCTGTCTAGTATCCCACCTCCACAACAACCTGGGCTTCAAAAAAAAAAAGAAAGAAAATAAAGAAAAGAAAAGGAAAACAAAAAGAAAGAAAGAAAGAAGTAGAGGAAGGTCGTCCCGAGGGCACTCCAGGGGCATGGTCCCACTAGCAAAGAGGATCGGATCGAATGTTTGCCTGAATCTGGACGAGGTTATGGAGATGTGCAGGAAATCGAGATTGAACTGCTTTTCTGCATCTCTGCATAAAACACATCCAGATTCAGGAGCTCGATCCTATCCTTTTTGCTAGTGGGACCTCTGCCCAGCAGCTCTTTGAAGATGGTAGTTTGCTTGACGAGCTTTATGAAGGAAGGTGGAGCCATTTCTTTTTTGTTAATTATTTTTTTTTACAAATAAACTTTGCATTTCATTACAGAAGGAAGGAGGCTGGGAGGGAGATCCCACTAGCGTTGTATGTGGAGTAGTGTAGAGGGCGTGTGACCCGTCTCCGCCGTCGATGGGAATGGGGATCGGTGGTTTTGTTTTTCCTGTATTTTAGCCCTCCAAAATATATGTTTTTTTGGAGCATCCCATTGGGTGGTCTTTCTTTTGTTTTGCTTACCGTGTTCCTCTGGGGGTCCCGAACGTGAGTGAAAATCAGACCCATTTTCTTTGTGTTGCTTTTCACTCACCTTTCACTCACCTTTGGGTTGTGGCCCATGCGTGGAAGAGAGGCCGAAAACAAAACTTTTCGGTGTTTCCCATCATGAGGGAATGTCAGTCCGTGTCAGACCCTCGTCCAAGTTGTCTGTAGTCCCCGCAAATGTTTCACATGGGCAATGCTTCTGTCCTCTTCCTTTGACATGCATGTGCCCCCTTATTTTTTGGGAGGTGTTTGGGAGGGTTCAATCCCCTCACCTACAGCAAATGGTGTATGGAGTTACTCTTGCCCTTGTTTTTTTTGACGTTTATTTTCCCTATTTCACGCTGCCACCCACCTGTCCCCCACCCGTCACACTAATCCACATACCTGGCTAGTGGGATCTCCCTCCGGGAATCCCTCCACAAACAACCCGGAAAAGTAACCTTGGGGACCATTTCTGGTGGATAATGGCTGAGACCATTCCTTTTATTTGTGAAGTGATTAAAACTCCCATGGAAATATATATGCCTCGTGTACCGACCTTTGGGGCGTTTGGGCAGAGGAAGGCCAGATGGCACTCCTGAAGGTCTCTATGAAGAACGGAGGCAGTTTGCTTGACAAGTTTTGTCAAGAACGAGCCCTTTCTGGAGGAGAACGGCGTGGAGAATAATGGCTGAAGGCATTCCTTTATCTGTGAAATCTCTTGATTGCAATTCCAGTCCAGAGGAAAGCCTCGTCTACATGTAGTTTGTGGAGGATAATGGCTGAGGACAATTCCAGTCCAGAGGAAAGCCTCGTCTACATGTAGTTTGTGGAGGATAATGGGTGAGGGCAATTCCAGTCCAGAGGAAAGCCTCGTTTACATGTAGTTTGTGGAGGATAATGGCTGAGGGCATTCCTTTTATCTGTGGAATCTCTCGATTGCAATTCCAGTCCAGAGGAAAGCCCCGTCTACATGTAGTTCGGACATTTGGGCAGAGGAAGGCCTCAACGACCCTCCAGCAGGTCTATGAAGACGGCGGTATTGCACTTCTCACGGTCATCAAAGATGTATTTATACTGAAAAGAAGATGTGTCCCAAATACAGCTAGAATGACCTTGCGTTGTATACGGGGGAATAAGATAGTGCAGAGGCCGAAGATGGACCAATTTCTAGAGGAGAACGACTGACGAGAAATAAAAAAGAAAATGACCAATTCCTTGAGGAGTGGGTGAAGGCATTCTTGCAGCTCTGCGAAGATGGAGCTGAAGCTCCGGCATTGTGACTCTGTAGGAATTGCCTCTATCATTCTTTCCTATAGGATTACCTCCTCTGTGGGCATTGCCTCTACCATTTTTTCGTATAGGATTGGCTCCTCTGTAGGCATTGCCTCTACCATTTTTCCCTATAGGATTGCCTCCTTTGTAGGAATTGCCTCTATCATTTTCCTATAGGATGGGCTCCTTCAGGAATTGCCTACGGCCGACGGCTATTGAGGTAGAGCAGAGGTAGAGAGAGGGCGAGGGAGGTATAGGGAGTGTTTGCACTCTGGAGGCGATTTTGGTCACTCGGGAGTTCTCAGGAGTCAGAACTATGCATGAAGAAATTTGAAAAAATCAAGAAATTTGAAAAAATCAAGGGGCCAGGTGGGTCATTTGTTCGGAAAATGTAAGTGTTTTACGGATAGGGAAAGGAAAAAAAAGCCAAGGTGAAGAAAGTATTTTGAAAATAGAAAAAGCAGAGGTGGAAAAAAAGTGGTGGCAAAGGTTTTCATTTTTTTGCGATTTTTTTTTTTTTTTTCCTTTTCTCCCCTAGTTTGTGCACCCCACTGCGATGACTGTCTTCACCCGAATAGAACGCCTGGTCATTATATCTGTATTTGGCACAACTTTCGGTCCAAATGCAGCGATCATGACCGGGCGGCGTTCTATTCGGGTGAAGACGCTAGGAGGTGGAAAAGACTTGTTAGATTTTTGGCACTGCTGGGCCCTTTAATGACCAGGCCGTGTGGGGACGGGTTGTTTTATGGGGGAAGGTGATGCAAGTGAAAACACATAGACAAGGGGCGGAAGGAAGTGGGGGAGGGTTATGCAAGTGAAAACACATAGACAAGTGGTGGAAGGAAGTGGGGGAAGGTTATGCAAGTGAAAACACATAGACACAAGGGGGGAAAGCAAGTTTTCATAGGAGGATGACGATTGGAGAAGAGCCCTATGGGCGAGGAGAAGGACGTTGTGTCTGCAAGCACCCATTGAGGGAAGAGGAGAGTCCGAGTCCTATGGGCAAGAGCCCTATGGGCGAGGAGGACGTTGTCTCTGCAAGCGCTCATTGAGACAAGAGGCAACAACCTATTGGTAGTTTGTGATGGATTATCGACATGTGGAAGTTCCTTCTAGTTGTACTGCGGTAGGGAGGATCCGGGCAGAGAGGAGATAGACAGGAATAGGGTGAGGTGAATGATAAGGCTTTGAGCTGTTAGTCGGATGATCGGGTAGGTGCCCTTCATGACTAATCGATGCGCCCGGAGCATTTGGTGGTCGGTGCATCGATGTTGTAGCAGACCCACCAGGTGTGGTGCTCCGCTAGTGACAGAGATGGAGATGGAGGAAGAAGGGGGAGCAAGATGGCACAACGCAGCTCCCCACGCAAGACTCCAACGCACGTACTCCAAAATGTGCAAGTGAGGAATGAGACTGAAAACAGACAATGGCTGGGGTATACCCCAGTGGACTGACAGGATTGGACTGGACTGGCTGGTACCGACAGAGGTACCGGCCTGGACTGGCCTACCCGGAATATAACACAGGCCTGTGAGAACAGGCCAAGGGGCTGGTCTCACAGGCCAACCCGAGCTCCGCTACACGATCCTTGGCCTGTGATGGATCGCCTAGATACAGACATGCTTTCGCCAAGAAGCGAAACTCTACCAAAGAAAAGAAAACCTGAGTAGTCTAGGATGCGGAGCAAGCTCCATGTTGAGTCCATGCGATGCAACCTAGGATATAAAATGTCACAAAACAGCAATGTCACAGCTAACAGCCTAAGTGAAAGTAGGAGCAACTAACTAACATACATGTCCTAGGAAAGCAAAAAGTAGTGACAACTAGATCCTAGAATGTTGGAGGCACTAGCCTCAGTCTGGTAACAACTGACTAGTGTATAAGACCTAAGAACAGCAAAAGCAGAGCAGCTAAATCCTAGAAACGTCGGAGGCAGTAGCCTCAGTCTGAGAGCAACAAAGCAATCAASAAGACAACCATATGTCACATGAGAAGTGTGTCGCACACCGAAGGGTGGGATGGTCTCTGAGGGTGGCGAATGCAGCCTAGGGGTYGAAAACTCCTAAGGGCATCCACATATAGTGACAGGGGAAAACACATGTCATCAGGCTCAATGAGGGTAGGGAATTGGGAGCGAACAGAACCAATGACCCTAATAGATAGACCATCAGGGCGGGTAATGCTCGACTAAGGGGTGACCGCTATGGAGGGTTGACCATGCAAGGGAACAAGGGAGCCTGGTATACTGGGATGAAGCATGTGGGGCTGCCTAACTAGGGCGTGAGGGCCGGCGAAGGGTAGAAAGATGATGGGTAAGGGAATCATGCAAATAATTCCTAAAGTGAGGGAAGTCGGAGCTAGATCCGTAAGATGGGAAGCCAGGGCAACGCTACGGTCCCGATGACTATGCGTATACCAAGGGAGAGCCCAACTCAGAGGAACCCGGCTAAAGGGAGACCATCATGCGACACAAGCAGGGTACTGTACAGGGTAGAGTGGTAAGAGAGTGGCGACGTCTGAAGTAGGCAGAGCATATCGTGATGAAGTCCATGAAGCTGTCGATGACGTCCACGATGAGATGTTCGGAATGCCGTCAAGGAAGAGTCGCAGCGTCGATGAGCTGAAGTAGCAAAACTGATGTGGATGGAGTACTGAGAAGTCAAAGACGTGGGAAGGTAAGTCAGAGTCAATCGTCGTATCGAGCAGGACGACGACGAGTGCGTTGTGGACGCTCAGAAGCATCCGGCTGCTGCTGAAGGTCTGCCTCAGATGGAGCAGGCTCAACTTCAGCGGACTCCTCAGCCGGAGGAGAAGGAGGAGAGTCAGTGGGCTGAGGAGGAGCAGTGAACCCAGCATGACGAGCACGGTCATAGGCACGCACCAACATGCGAGCGTGCTCCAAGTGCTCGAGGGGCTCCTAGGTAGCCTCCTCATCAGGGTAACCCTTCCAACGTACGAGATACTMGACGTGGGGAGGGTTGKCGTCGGTGACTCGGYGACCAATGATGTCTGAAACGAGGAACTCCTCGTGGCCGTCCACCATGATGGGTGGAGGGCGCTCGTATGGTCGTCCAGCGAAACGCTCAGACGGTCTGCGGTAAGGACGCAGTAATGAGACGTGGTAGACATCATGCACATGAGGCTGGCGTAGGTAGTCGGGCAGCTTCACACGAAAGCTGATCGGGTTAGATGCCGTATCAGAACCGACGGACCTGGAGGATACGGCATGGGCCAAAGAAGCGACGCCGAAACTTGCGAAGCGTGTCCGCTTCGAGCTGTAAGTGGCGGGCGTCGATAAGCATATCATCGCCGACCTTGAATGGGTGATCCATCCTCGATCGGTTCGCACGTGCTGCCATGTGAGTCTGGGAAGCGGCTATGTGCTTATGTGCGGTCTTCATAATCGACGTCATGTGTGCAACCCAATCATCCAGCGCGGGACAACTCGTGTCGGGGTGCATCTGGGACGGTCGAAGGAAGTCCGCGGGAACACGCGGGTGATAGCCGAGGTCGCAATAGTAAGGCGACATCCCCGCGGCTGGCGAGACGGCGTGGTTGTAGGCTATTTCCGCGTGGGCAAGATGGAGATCCCACTGCTGGTCGTCACGAACAATCTTTTGGAGAATATCCCCGAAAGTCCTGTTCGTGATATCGGTCTGACCATTAGTCTGTGGATGGTAAGACGAGGAGAAACGGAGCTGAGTGTCGTACACCTCGTGGAGTCGTCGCCAGAATCGGCTGGTAAAGCGCGGGTCACGGTCAGATATGATGCTCAGAGGTAAGCCGTGGTCACGCACGACTCGGTCAAATACGATGTCGGCAACCTCACGTGCATTGATGGCATAGCGGCACGGAACAAAGCGTGCACGCTTCGTGAAGCGGTCGACGACGACCAGGATAGCATCATGACCGCGGGGGGTCGGAGGTCGAAGAGGACCGATAAAGTCCATCGAGATGGACTGCCAACGATCCTCAGGGATAGGAAGAGGCTGGAGCAAACCATAAGGTAAGTGGTTCGCATTGTTCACCTCCTGACAGGTGGGACACTCTGCAACGTAGTCCTTCACAAAGTCCTTGCGCTTCGGCCAGACGTACAGGCGGCTCACACGAGCCAACGTCTTGTGGAAGCCCATATGACCGACAGCTGCCTGGTCATGGAACTCTGCTACTGCTCGGACACGTAGCTGTCCAGTGGAGAGAACACAAATACGGGGCTCTTTGGTGCCCTATGAACCGTGCCAGTACACAAGACCGTTGTCCCCGAGAGAGTAGTTCGGGACGCTCTTGCCACTCCGAAGGGTTGCGTGGATGTCGCGGTAGTCGGGGCAGTGGCGGTACTGAGTGCGAAACTCGTCGATCACCGAGTGGTGGACGGTGCTGACCGAGATGGAAGAGAGCTGGATGTGCTCCTGGTCGTGGTCAGGGCGCCGGGATAGGGCATCGGCGACCCAATTAGTCTCACCCTTGATGTGCTCAGTGGTGAAACTAAACTCGGATAGGTCGCGCCACCAGCGAGCCTGTCGAGTTTTTCAGAAAAGCCTGGACTACAGAGTTGTCCGTGCGCACCGTGAATGGTGCCCCGTGCAGGTAGTGACGCCAATGTCGAGCGGCATAAACTACTGGGAGAACCTCATGTTCATCAGCAGTGTAGTTTATCTCGACGGGCAGGAGCTGACGGCAGTTGAAGGCTATCGGACAATCACCTGAGCGAGACTCGACAGTGCCGTCCTCGGCGATGGTAGGAGAATAGTCAATAGAAGGCTCGTCAGTAGCTGGACGAGTAGGCGTCAGTCGGGAAGCAGTGGTAGGTGTAGGTGGTGGGAAGCGAGGGATATGAGGATGAGAGGAATCAGGATATGAGGGGAAGATCTGAGAAAGCACTGTTCCTACAGCGAAGTCTGACGCATCGGTGGTAAGGATAAAAGGGCGGTCAAAATCGGGTAGGTGAAAAACCGGTGCGCATGTCACCGCCTTCTTGAGGGCGCGGAAGGCGTCCTCGTGGAAGGGTGTCCAAGCCCGGGGTGGGTTCTTCCGGAGGACGGTGGAGGTAAGGATGTAGGAATACCTAGCGTATCCCCGGATGAAGTTACTTTAGTAGCTGGTCAAGCCTAGGAAGCTGCGAAGCTGCTTGGCAGATGTGGGAGCGGGCCACTCCGCAATAGCAGTGATCTTCGCGTCGTCCATGTGGAGACCCTGGTCAGACACGTAGTGTCCTAAGAAATTCACTTTGTGCTGGGCAAAGTGACACTTGCTTAGCTTGGCGTAGAAGCCATGTCTGCGCAAGCGATCAAGGACGTCGCGAAGTGTCTGAGATGCTTCTCAAGGGTACGACTATAGACGAGGATATCGTCGAGGTAAACGAGAACGTTCTACTCCAGGATGTTCCTGAAGATGTCGTTCATTGCCCTCTGGTAGTGGGTGCGTTGGTGAGGCCGAATGGCATCACCGTGAACTCGTAGTGGCCGAATCGCGATCGGAACGCGGTCTTCGGTTGGTCGGCTGCAGCGACATAGATCTGATGGTAACCGCTACGAAGATCAATCTTCGCAAAGAAACGGTTGCCTGCTAGGCGGTCGAACAGCTCATCGGAACGAGGCATGGGGTAGCTGTTCTTAACCGTGTAGCGGTTGAGGCCGCGGTAGTCGATGCAGAGACGAAGAGTTCCATCCGCTTTGCGAGCAAAGAGGAGGGGTGCACCCCACGGGGAGTTGTTGGGTTTAATGAAACCCAGTCTCAGAAGCTCCTCAAGCTGACGCTTGAGTTCGGTGGCCTCGGGGATCGAGAGTCTGTAGGGTGCCTGGTGGTGAACACGAGAGTTAGGCACGAGCTGAATGGAGTGCTCGACGTCACGCATCGGTGGGATGCTGGCGTACGAGAACGACGACGGGAAAACGTCGTGGTACTCTTGGATGAGGTCACGAACTGCGGGCTCCAAGTCAGCCGTATATCGTGGGAGTTCCTCAGCGTCAGCGTCAGCGCGCGACGGTGGGGTGGACTCGACGGACGGCGGAGGGACGGAAGTAGAGATGGGAGCCATGGAGATAGAGGGAGGATCTGGCTCCAGAGGGATGAGCTCGGCGTCGSGAYAGGGTGGATCATAGTGTAAGAGATCCGTCACGTCCACCATAAAGAAGGTGACGTCGTTCTGTCGAATGAAGTGAGCGAACTGCCGAGGCGAGGTGACAGTGATAGAGGGAGATGGTGTGGGCACTGAAGGCTCCAGGGGAGGAGGATTAGGGCGTGGTGTCGCCGTGGTACCTATGAAAGGTATGCGATACGTCTGTCCACACTTCGTTTTGAGAACGAGAGTGTTGGTCGCCCAATCGGCCTCGGTGCTGCGGAACCGACGAGACCACGGAGTGCTGAGAATGAAGTCGTACCCCGTGTCCATCACATCGAAATGTGCAAAGGAGCGGTGGCGACGAGACGCCGGGGAACGCTCAGTCGGCTCGAGAGTGACGAAGAAGGGGAGGTCGGTGACCGTCTGATCGAAGAAGCGTTGGGTCTTGTCATCCCCTAGGGTAATGGAGATGGGAGTCGGAGACCTTGTCGTGGGTAAGCGGGCTTCCTTCACCACGCGTGGGTGAATGAAGTCGCCCTGAGAACCGGAATCCCACAGCGCTGAGTACACCCTCGTGGAGGTCCGGAGTCGTACGGGGATGATCGGGATGGTGCGATCAGGGTCAGAGAGGATGGCGAGAAGGCGACGCAGTGCAGCGACATGGAGGGTGAGTCGCTCCTGACGAGCCTGGAGCATGCTCAAGTCCAGAAGAGAGGACACAACGTCCTCGCGAGTAGCAAGCTGCTCGCTGCAACGGGCTGAGCGAATGGCTCGACGCGTCGGTAGTCGCGGCGGGGAAGGAGGGGAGACGGTGGTCTGCGGAGGCGCAGACGGCACTGCGACAGAGGGCTGAGTACACTCTGTCGAGTCCTGCGATACCTCAACTCCAGTAACGAGAGGGGGGAACCACAACGGAGATGTCGGGAAGCCCACTACTGAGGAGGGCGCAGGTGTACACTGCACCGTGGCTAGGAGGCGCCGCGGGGACGTGAGGCGCCGGGGGGGGACTGAGCATGACGCTGACGAGAAAGGTCAGCGTAGTGGCGGTTGAGGGCGGTAGTGTAAGGGCACCGCGAGGAGGTATGACCGTCCAAGCGGCAGCGCAAACACCCACGCCGGCCCAAAATAGCCGCACGCTCCTCAGGGGAAAGGACACCACGAGGAGGGACGAAGCCCTGAGGGAGGTCCTCCTGAGGGACCTCGGGGAGCGATGCGCCAGCGTGACCGAGCTGCGTGCCCGAGAGAGGGCAGAGAGCGCGAGCTGAAGGCGCTCAGCTGCAGGGAGGGTAGAGTCCTCCAAGTGATAGTGGACGACCTCGCAGAGATCGAGGTCGTCGCTGTGGTCGCCCTCAGATGACAGTGGGGCAACAACGTCCTGCTCACCATACTCCAGCGCGCTGAAGCGGCGCGAGAAGTGGCGGCCCTGCTGCGTGGAATGGTGGGGAAGACCGCGGAAAGGGGAACGGCGCTGGGAAGTGCCGTGAGAGGAGGAGGCGGCGTAGCCCGTGCGCTGGGGCTGGGAGGAGGAGGCGGGTTGAAGACGGGCTTGCATCCGCTGGTGGTCCCTGGCGGCGTCGCAAGCCTGTGGGGCCGATGTGAACTCGTACCGCCATAGCTCGGAGCGGTACTCGAGCGGAAGGCTGGCCAAGAAACGATCGATAAGGGCAGCCTTGGGGAGGAACGCCACGTCGCAAACGAGGCGGGCGTCCTGAAAGACCTGGATGTGGCGATCCAGACCGGCAGCGCCACCAGAGCCGGACCAGCGTGTAGTGACGACACGCTCGAAGGAGTCAGTCACGTCGTATCGGGCTCCGAAGTGATCCTCGAGGAACGCCTGGAAATCCACGAAGGTCGAAGTCCGACCCTCACGAAGGGAATAGGCATAGAAATCCTCCCAGGCCTCGAAAGGATCGCCACGCAGGCGCGTGGAGAGGTGACCCACCCACGTCTCGGGTGTGGCGCTGGTGGCAGACTGCAGCCACCGAGACACGCGTATGCCTGTACCGTCATACAAGGCAATGTCCGACAAGCGGATGAGTGGCGTGCCACCGTTTTGGCGGCGAGGGGATCGAGGAGCGGAGGCCTGTGCCACGGCTGAGTGAGTCGGCGCAGGTCCTGAAGAAAGGGGCGCAACTGATTGTGCGCCCGGGCCGCATGGGGGAGCGGCGGTGGCAACAGCGGYAGGCTGCGAGGGTGCTGCGGTGGAAGAGGTCGCAGCAACCGCGGGAGTAGGAAGAAGGTAGGAAGGAGTTGTATAGGGTGCAGGGCGAGGAAAACGATCCTGCATGGGAGGAAGGGTAGAGGAGGTAGTGGGTGCGCCCGAAGGTGTGGCCACCTATGAGGGTGGGGGTGGCTGAAGGCGTAAGAGGGCGAGGTTGGCCTGGAGCTGGGCAATCTCATCCTCGAGACCTCGAACGTAGGTCGTGCGAGGGGTAGCAGGGGGAAGAGTGGAGGAAGTGGATGCACAAGCGGCGCGGGGCATCCCAGAGGGGGGAGAGCCAGGTGGCGCTGCGGTCGTGCGAAGGGGGGGGAGGAGCGGGGCACCCGGAAACGCTGAAACCATGGTAACGGGTTGTGGTCCTGTGGCCGTCATAACGGGAATCTGGGCCGGTGTGCCCGTAGACTGAGGAAGGGCCTGACTCGTGGCGGCCGTCGAGCTAGGGGCGTGGACGGTCACCAAAATGGTCGGGTCGGGGGCAGCAAAGGAGGAAACTCCGCCGTGGCCACCCTGTCGGAGAACTGGGGACCCGGACTGAGAGACAGGAGAAGAGAGGATGAGGAGAGGAAGGACGACCAGCGTCCTGGAGTTGCTGCACGCCGGCGGCAAGGGTCGCCACCTGCGCCTGTAAGGGCCCGAGGGTCGCGAGTTGCGCCTGGATGGGCGCGAGGAGGGAGGTGAGGAGGGTGTGTAGAGCCCCCTGGGGCTGATGGCCTTGGTCCGCCGGCACGGGTGTGGAGCCCGATGCCGTGGTCATCGCCGTGTAGACGGCGTGTGACGCACCGTCGGCCATGGGGAGATGACAGACCGGACTGGAGGGGGCCAGAAGAGGTCCGCGTGAGCGGAGGGCGTAGGGGGAAGTCCGCGGTAGAAAGCGGCGAACGGCGCTAGCAAGGCTAGCACGCGCGCCGTCAAATGGGGAGGGGTGGTTCAGGTCCAGGGTGCCCGAAGAGGACGGGGAAGTAGGAGGGTTTTGAGGAACCCTAAACCCTACAAAACCCCTAAGAAAACCCTAACCGAGGTTTAAGGCTAGGGTAGGGTACCGGTGACCTAATCAAGAAAGTAAAATAGCAAGCATAGGGGGGGGGGAAGACGGGAGAAAAATAAATAAACAGCGAGATTTCGAGAGGAAATAAAAATAAA